>JAUMHD010000005.1:262098-507929 GCA_032359135.1 Ulvella scutata
TGGCTAAGAGTGCTGGGAAAGACTTTCGTGATGGTGCTGTTGTGCCATTCGAATGAAGTGGTGGATGTTTTGTGTTAAGTTGATTTTGGCTGATAGGGTTCATGCCTATTTACTACCTTTCCGGTTTGTAAAAGACGGTGTTGTACAGCTGTAAGGGGAGGCTTGGTCACTTTCAGTGTGATGCAGGTTCACGAGTACTTGTGCGAAAGATGCTTGTCTATTGTTACAGACGACATGGCCTCCAGTGTTGGCTCTACATTCCACAAAACTGTCCCTGCTTGAGCTTGGATATCACATTGTAGCTCACCTGTGACTGCAGCATGCACGCACACCATACAACAAAAACAATGCATCAAAAGCTACATTCTAATTCCCCCTCTTACCCTTCTTGTTGATGTCAGGGTTCTTCCGCATTCTCACACTCATTGGTGTGACCTCCACCAGCTCATCATCGATGACATACTCCAGGCAGTCGTCCAGTGACATGTCCTTGGTTCCGTCGAGTGCCACAGTGCTGCACGCATGCCACGGAAAGATTGGTTCCATGCTGCGCAACAGGCACTGCCCCTGTGCATGTGGGGGGCAACACATGAACAACCTGATACACTACAACTGTCACTGATGAGGAGCATCACTCAGGGGCTCCGCTTGACAGAACTGATCTCAGCGCAGGCGTTTGGAGTGAAGCAGCAGCCGACACAATATCGGGCAGGGGCTGAAACCACTAACAGTTGGCAGTGTGGGCAGCCTACACTTGGCATCCCCATGCCATCATGGCATGCACAAACTTGACATCTCTATAGCCCAAGAATGAATCGATCGCAGCGGAGGGGGGGGGGGGGCACACTTGTCTTTTCCAGAAGCCCGCATGTTGGTGAGGGCCTTCTTCTTGCACACGTTGATCTTGAGGTCGCCTCCGCGCTGGTGCACGCCCACCACCTGCCCCTCATACACCTGATCACCAGGCTTGCACATGAGCACACCCCGCTCCTGGGCAGATGCGATCGCGTACGCAGTCACCTGGCCGGTCTCAAAGGCAACGAGCGAGCCGTTCTCACGTGTTGAGAAGTCTCCCAGATACTCCCCATACTCCACAAACTGAGTGTTTAGCACTGCGTTTCCTTTGGTGGCTGACAACAGCGAATTCTTCAGCCCCAGCAGGCCCCGTGTGGGCACAAGGTACTTCACCCTGCACTGCCCCTGCACAGCGCCTGTGGGTGAGCAGGCGCCCTCTTGCACGGCCGCATGCACACTGGACATGCACCATATGTGACCGGTACGCAGGGGGATGGGCCATTGCAGTACACAGCGCACCACACACACATGTGCATGCGTGCGGCAACCAGTGCGCTTCAAGTCCTGCTCAATTGTGCATAGTTCAGGGTCTGAACATGAGCCACGCTACATTACAGCACTCATGCATGCACTTTGGCTGCACTGCCAAAGGCGCCAGAGGCGTGGCAGCCGCAGGAAGCGCACATTCTGTGTGACCATGTCCTGCATGACACCCTTCCGTGAGCCCAGCAGGTCCACGCAAGGCCCCACGTGCTCTTCTGGCACATCAACTGTTGCTTCGTCAAAGGGCTCGAGCTTCTTGCCGTTCTCCCCCTTCTTCAAGATGACCTTGGGGGGCCCTATTTGGAACTCGAAGCCCTCGCGGCGCATGTTCTCCACCAGGATGCCCAGGTGCAGCATGCCTCTGCCCTTCACAATGAACTCATCTGCAGTTTCACCTGGCTCCACCTGCACTTCATTCGACAGTTGCTTTGCTGCTGCGAGACACTGTGTCACTGGGAACAGAGGCCTTCCCTGCAACACTGACCGGCGCCCCTCAAAGCCACTCACTACAGACCATGCACAGCACACAGGTGGGCTGTGTACGGACATTGGCCATGAACGGGTGATACTACAACTCAGGTACGTTGTTGGGCCCACAGACATTACACAAGGTGAGCAGGTGGGGAGCAGGGGGGAGGGGTGCTGCACCTTCATGGCCAGGTTGCGCTCCAGCTCCCTGTCTAGCCGCTCCTTGATGTTGCGGGTCGTCACAAATTTGCCTTCCTGACCAGCAAAAGGCGAGGTATTAAGCAAGAAGGACATGGAGACAGTGGGCTCCTCCACAGTGATGGTGGGCAGAGGGTTGGCGTTGCCGGCCGCGCACACAGTGTCGCCGATGCTGGTGTCCCCCAGCCCCGCAACAGCAACAATGTCACCGGCTTGGGCAGACTCCACGTTTTTTCTCGCAAAGTCTTTGTACACAAACACCTCAGACACTTTTGCGGAGCGGCACGACTCTGTGTCGGAGCGGCACACCACCACTGACTGCGCTGGCGTCAGCGTGCCTGCATTGATCCTTGCAATGCATATGCGGCCCTTGTGCTCGTCGTAGTCGATGTTGGTCACGAGGAACTGTAGAGGGGCATCAGGGTACACAGTTGGGGGCGGAATGTTCTTCACGATGCTGTCGAACAGAGCCTCCATGTTGTCCTCCAGCTCAGGGGTGTTGCCAGCCTTGCCTGCGAGGCCACTGGCATACACCACAGGGAAGTCACACTGGTCGTCGCTGGCGCCTAGGTCGCAGAACAGATCGAAGGTGTTGTCAATGACATAGTCTGGGCGGGAAGCTGGGCGGTCGATCTTGTTGACAACAACCAGCACCTGCAAGGCAGTGGACAACAGATGTAACTGGAGCGTCACGTCTCACAACGATGACAGCTCGCACCCGAATCGTGTGTATGTGGTAAGCTGTGCCAGAGGGTGATGGCCAGGTTGCCATACATTGCAGGGTCACATGGCCAGCTTCGGCCTTGAACAGTGCAGTTGAAGTGGGAGACCACAAGCTGCTGCAGCAGGCCTATGGCACTCAGAAGAAAGTTCATAACAGCTGTGATGGGGAATTCACACCTTCTTGTCCAGGCTGAGAGCTTTGCCGAGCACAAAGCGGGTCTGAGGCATTGGTCCCTCCACAGCATCCACCAGAAGCAGGACTCCGTCACACATGTTGAGGACTCGCTCCACTTCACCGCCAAAGTCTACACATCAAGCTAGGTTAACTGTACGGGCGGCTAGCGGGAATTACAGTATCAATAGCAGATGAGCTGCGCACAAACAATAGTATGAGGCAAGAGGCATTGGTCTTTCCGAGCCACCACACACTCCGGGTCATTCTTACAACACACCTGCGTGTCCTGGAGTATCAATAACGTTGATCTTGGTGTCCTTGTACGTGATGGCAGTGTTCTTGGCAAGAATTGTGATGCCACGCTGCTTCTCAAGAGGATCGGAGTCCATGATTCGTTCATCATGCTTCTCATTCGCACGGAATATACTAGACTGGGCAAGAAGAGAGTCAACCAGAGTGGTCTTGCCGTGATCAACTGCACGAGTAGATGAAGTTGGTTGTGGGTGGGGATCCACAATGTCCACATGTTTCGCCCACCTGCTGCTCGTGGCCGGCTCTGCCACATCTTTGCAAAAACGTACCGTGAGCAATAATAGCGATGTTTCTGATGTTCTCCTGGCGCTTCTCCTGATAGGTAGTCTCAATCTGTTCTGCAAGGCGGTGACTGCGTGTGGCGGTTTTCTGGCTAGCGTACACGCAGACAGAGTCAAGATGCACACCTTCGACCACAGGAGCAGCAACTGCATGACAGACAGCGCTTCGCGTGCGCCGCTGAGGACCGGCATGGTTTGAAGGCATTACAGCCAGTACTGCACCTCAAGCAAACTGTCACCACGTGCGTGTAGCGTCGCGCCAGGAAATGCTTGGAAATCATTCAAGTCATACTACGCGCGTGCTTCACTGTAAATGAAGTAGTCAATCATCTGCAGGCTGCAGCCGTGCGGTTGCACGAGGGTCGCTGCTCTGGCATGCGGACACAAGAAAAACACTAGCATGGCCATGTAGGCACGTACCCGGGGATCCAGCGATGCTGCAAACAGTACGGTTTGCGTACATAGATGCTCTCGTGCATCTTGCGCCAAGGCGCATCACGAGTTGGAGAGGCATGCCTGCTGTCACCGAATAGAGATGCTGCTGAACTGAGTAGACACTGCGAACGTAGAGGAACGTCTAGTGAAAAATCGCGTCGTGCAGAAGCAGTATTATTTGGCAAGCTGCAGAGGCAATGTGCGGGCCGTTTGGTGTGTTGCAAGCGGTTCAATTGGCGGCAGGAATTCACACACCATATGTTGCATGCAAGGTCTGAGCCACACAAGGGCGGCCTGCACCAAGAGCCAGGGAATTCTGCTGATCATCCTTTTAATTGCTGCACATGAAAACGAGCGCCGTTGCAAAGGGGAGGTTCAGTTCAACTGCTGCTGAATTGAAAACGACCCACGGTTGCGCTTCCCGCAACGCAGAGTGTATTGCGAGCTGCTGATGGCTTCGCCGCTAGTAACGTAGACTTGTGAAGGGTGCTGCCAGAGAACGTGAACAGCCATGGCTGCGATCTTGAAGGTGCGTTTCTGCTGCAAGAAGGACCCACTTAACTGCACGTGTGGCTTCCGTAACACACACAGACGTGATGATATGTAGGAACTACGCAGGGGTGCGCAATATAGGGATCGTCGGTTCGAGGGCTCCGATACCGAGTACTTCCGGGCGCTGGATGAGTCCTGCACTGTCTACATCGGCAACCTGGCATTCGCAACCCGAGAAGAGCAACTGTACGAAGTGAGGATACATAATTTATTCAGAGCATTGTCTTCATGGCACAGGTCTTCTGTAGGCTGTGTGCTTAGTCGTGGCCAACCTCCAGAGCTGCTCATGAATGCAGGTGTGCAGCAAGGTTGGCCCCATTGACCGCGTCCACATGGGGCTGAACCAGCAGACAAAGAGGCCATGTGGCTTCGCGTTCGTGGTTTATCACTCTCACAAGGTTGCTGAGGCAGCCTGCTCATACATCAGCGGCACCAAGGTTGACAACCGCTACATTCGAGTTGACATGGACTGGGGCTTCGTAGAGGGCCGCCAGTATGGCAGAGGCAAAAGTGGGGGGCAGGTGTGCTGACTGTGATGCAGCAAGGCACAGGGAACACTTTGCTCTGACTTCCAGATGGTTGCATGGCGAGCTTCGTTACTCAGAGATGAGGTGGCGTGCAGGTCCGTGACGAGGTGAGGCAGTCGTTTGACCTTGGCAGGCAGGATGCCATGTCCAGCATGTACAGCAAGGGCATGGGTGATGCGGCACCACCAGGGCCTCCCCCTGTCGGGCAGAAGCGCGGCCGCCTGAGCCATCACGAGGCGGATGAGCAGCAAGGTGGCAAGCGCCAGCGAGGTGCAGTGCCCCTTTGTTCAGTACACTGGTCTGAGGAGTCATGTGCTAGTGCATGTGCTGAGTGTGTTTGAGTTTGTTGAAGAGAAGTGCCACAAGGCTAGCAGAAGTGCCGCAAGGCACCAGATCCTCGATCAAACGGCCAGCAGGCGTACAGCCTGAAACATGTGCGTGCGTGTGTGTTGCATCCATGCTTGCGCAGAGTACGTGGCACCGGATCTGCATAGATGTACAGGCTTCTGCATGCAACATCCTACGGATGCTCAGCGCAGAGCCAAAGTCTGAAGTCTGGAGCATGCATAAGCTGGCTACCGAAGCATCATGGTGATGTTCAAACGATGTATTTGGTTTGCAGAAGGCGCGGAGGAGCCTGCAGCAGGGCCACCACCCCCTCCTCCTCCTGCGGAGGCAGAGGCTGCTGGTGGCGACGAGCCGATGGGGGGCGGCAAGGACGAAGCAGCCCAAGACGAGGCAGGGGAAGATGTTCCTGGGGACAGCCAGGGCAAGAGCGAGGCAGAGGGGGGAGGTGGGGATCCTGCCGCAGAAGAAATGGTTGAAGACTAGAACAATACGAGTACTGTTTCTTGAGACGTGATTATGATTCTTAGGTTAGAAAGAGTGTTTGACGTTGTGCAAAGCACTCGAGTTATGTTGTGGTGATGTTACCAAACGGGAGCCTCGCGCTGTTCTCGCAGGGGGAGTCCCCCCACTCGAAGTGTTTGTGCTCTTCATGCACTCCACATGGCTGCAGGCAGGGTCAACGCAGCTGGGCTTGCAGCTGCCTCACTATATGAGAACTTTCTGAGTTAATGCAGAACTGAAGTTTTAACACAGCCCTCAAGTGAGTGATTTCTAGGCATGAGAAGCACAGCCGTTCAGGTGCCTAACTGCAAGCACAACTACGCATGCATTGGGCACATTGTATCTAGCTAACCAGGGCTCAACACTTGAAAACGTTCAACATACATCACTCTAGCCTGGCAGCCGGGCAGCCGTTGCTGCCTGCACTGCTTCCATCAAGGGATCTGTAGGCGTGGTCATGAGGATCCCAGTGTCGCTGTGCGCATACAGCACTTCCTCCTCGCCCCTCATCAGCAGGCTGCCGCCTTGCTGCACCAGCAGTTGTGTGTCCGAGGGCGCCAAGGCACTCCCTGCACAAGCACAGGTGGTCCCTTCTCACTGTTCTCGCCACGCTTAGATACACTGTCACTCAATGAGTCATCCCCACTGCTTCAGCAACCATGGCCATGATGCGATCCTCCGCGCTGGGAGAACGGCAGATGTGCGGTGCAGAATGTGTTTCTCGGTTCCGACGTCAGGGCTTCAGCAATCAGGAATTCATCACGCTCTCACAGCAAACTCGCATCACAACAGGGCTGATCCACACACTGACCAGCACCCCCCACCGCGCATGCATTACCCTGTCTTCACGGATTGTGATACGCATGGAGAGCATGCCGTGACAGCAGGAGTTGGGCGGGCGCACAGTTCTGCAGTGAGCCAATCATGTTCGTCAGTCTGACGGTGGCGAGCTCAAAGGGCCGCTGGTAGCCGTCGCCCAGCACACCAAAGGCCCTGCCCATGAACGTGTCGGCCCCGAAGATAGCCTTGGAGTCCCTGTCACCCACGTACCCCCTCAATACCTCCTGCATGCATCACTGCGTCGCTTCCAAAACAACATAGCGCTCTTGAGTCAGTAGAAACGCTGCAAAATTGCCAAGGCAGCACAGGCAGAGTCACGGTGATCTGTGTCAGTGCTGCCAGGCAGGAACATACAAGTGCGACACCGACAGGTGCCCAAAGCCATACCTGCACAGTCCCTGGGGACCCAATGCCAGCCAGCATGGGTAGTAGCTTCACATAGCCATTCACATCGCTGCCTGGTAGAAAGCCTCCGCTGTAGCCCAGTGCCTTGTGGCACTCCCCAACCGGGTCAGCGTACAACATGTCCACAGGAAACTGAGTCTTTTCAGCAAATAGCTGTCCTGCTTCTTTCGTGCCCAGCCCGACTGCGATCACATTTACACCTACAACTTGGACACTTGCCTTAGTTGAGTCCTGCAGGACACTGGCCTGAAGAGCGACAGCACACTAGATTCCAGCACGAGCATGCAGTACTGATACCAATACCAACATCAAGTAGACACGATTACAATGTTCAGCCGAGAGGTGTGCGGGGTGTGTTGTGAGGATTCAAATCAGGGTATCACTCAACCTGGATGAACTCCTCTGATATTCACTGATGAGCTCAAGATGAGAGAGAGTAGATTCCCAGCATCGTACGCTGGAGCAATTATCTGCATATATGCGAACATACGGGAGCACCTTTGGATTGAATGTCAGAAATATGCTCAACTAAACGCTGGGCAAGCTCCCAAGACCCCAGATCAGCCCAGTGAGTGAAGAACAAGAGAAGGCTGATATCCTGCGCTCCTGGCTTCCAGACATCTTTGAACTGGCATGTGGTTCCTGTGCCCTCTAATGGAATAATTGAGCACTCTTTCAGCTCGCTCGTTGTGGCCGCTGCATGAGCTGATCTCTTGTGCGTTCTGCACAGCTTCAGAGCGACTATATTGCGACGCAAGTTCAATTTATGCTCTCATGGAGGCATTTGCTTGAATATGTAGGGGCTTTTCAACGCAGGTGGTTTCGAAACACCCACCTGTATGGGGAGTGACGTGTGGACAAGCAGGATCTGTAGCGTGCAGGTGCGATGGCGCCACGGCGAACAGCAAATGCTTGACTACGAACCATGACTCTGTAGCATAGAGTTCACAAACAATTGCAGGCAGCGTTGATTACAAGAACGGGCGACAAACTGCCAGACCCCGCATGACACAATGTCAGTAAACACCGATGCACTGAACCAGGAGCATTATATGACATCTCTGGGGAAGGCACAACGCAGCACGTCCCTCTCATGTGCATGCACGCTGGCGGGAGGAGTATGTGGGTGTGTGCAAGTATGCTTGCATTTGAAGCGTGTAGTAGTGCTGTGCCGTGCACATCAATATTAGATGCGCCAAGTTATATCCATAAGACATATCTCTTGGTGACATAATACATGGAAGTTGACCAAGTTGCAGAGAAGGACCACGACTTATTCCGCACCCCAACTGCACCCTACAAGAGATCTCTACTTAAACTTCTCATTGATGAACTGCAGAGCATTTTTCTCGATCACAATCTTGTCACTGCCCAGAACGTCAGTAAGTCTGATGCAGTTTGCAGTGTTGATTGACAACTTGGCAATGTTGTTGCCTGCTACCGCCACATCCTCCTTCGCCTGATCTGTGATGAGTAGGGTCTTGGTGTCCATGACGTCCACACCCACATTCTTCAGCATGTTCACAAGGGCCTTGGTCTTCCTTCCCTCAATTTCGGGAACTGAGTCCATCACAATCATGTCCGAGGCTGCTGATTGCAGGGCTGTTGACATGGCCAGTGCCTTCTCCTTCTTGTTCATGTTGATGGACCAGTCCTTCGGCTTGGGGCCGAACGAGACACCACCACCAGGCTTTAAGGGCGTTCGAAGTGATCCCATGCGCGCTTTACCGCTGCCTTTCTGCTGCAGTGGCTTCTTGCCGCCTCCACGCACTTCAGACCTGGTCTTCGTGTTTGCGCTACCCTACACACGCAATCGTGCATGAACTTCGTCATAGAACAGAATCATGCCATACACATGACTGGTATATTAGCAGGAAGATCACATGTTGGCCCCTACTGGGTCACAACCTGGACGACGTCTCGTCTACAAGCAACGTGCTCTGAGCCGTGCATAACACGAGGAAGGCACCAGAGTGGAAAGAACATGATGTTTACTAAGTTGCATGGAGCATACCTGGCGTCTGCTGGCATGGGCTGTGAGTAGCGAGCGGTGCACAACATGTCGTGCTGTAGAGGGGTCCGCAACCTTCAAAGCAATGGAAGCTGTGCCGACTTCAGCCCCATCAGGCGATTTAACTGGAACTGCCACAGGCTCTGCAACACGGGAGGCTGCTGTGGCAACAGCACGCGCACAAGGGCGCTTAGCGGTTGCCGCTGCTGGCGCCGTGAATGTGCACCTGACGGTTGCCATCTTACAAGAGTTCAGAATGGTCAAAGATTTCGCATATGATTCATAATGAAGGCTGCAGGAAACCCGAACAGGCTGTTGAATGTACGAACTCTGGCATGCTATAGCACGTGGCCAAACATGGTCTCATGTGCGGCTGAATGAATTCGACACCATAGAATCATCGAGGTCAGCAGTCTCAGGTGCATCCCACAGCCGATTTGTTCATCTTGCAAGTTCACCACTAGCATGAGACCATTGTCGGATTGTGATAAAGCATAAAGGTGGTGCTGCTGGTGCCCTGGATGGTTTGAATCCTTGCATCCAGGGCACGAAAAAAATTCTTACTTCGTGTCCACACAGTTTTTTTGTCCAGCACCTCATATGAGGGTTCTTGTGTGTGTGAGGGTTCTAGTGGCATCTGAGGCTGTGGAAACATATCAGTGATATCACTATTTTGACGTTGTCACACCCATACTCATTACAAGCATATGCTACCACCAAACACACTGAAATGCACCAGCAGTCACCACCAATATTTTATTGCGCTGGCAAGCTGCAGCGGACGCCGCACATTGTACACAACCATCACATCCTGAAAGGCAAGCACGCAATAGGCTTACAAGCAAGACAGTGCTCAATCGCACGGAATGAGAGCGTCAGAGTGTGTCCACAGCAGGCTGTGTGAGCATGCCCTTGCTCAGTTCAGCCTTCGGTTCTATGTCAATAACAGGTTTTCTCATCCCCCCAAACGGCCCCTTCAGAGAATAAAAAGCACGATGCAAGATGAATGGTGTTCGCAACAAGGTGTAGCCCTTTAGGAACATCCAAACCGTCAAGAGGTCCATTGATATCACACTAGCAGCCAGCAACATGGCCCCTGTGCAGATGATCGACAAGACGGTCGTCATCTGAGCCACCCAAGTCGCTTGCCTGCATGCCACCATCTCGATACATCGATTAGAAGAACTGGACGGTACTTCAGACATACGCAGATGCATCCATGGACGACAAAAGGCACTTCCTCCTGCAGCAGGTCATGGGCATGGTGCACAGCAGCGCCTGGCTGGCTACCACACCCAGGCACACAAAGCGTAGCACATGCAACGTGGAATCCGCCTCCCCTGAATAGGTGTTGGCCGTGACACTTATCTCCTCCTTCCTTCAGTGTCGGCCATGACACTGAAGGAAGGAGTGGGTAGTGAGGGACCCTGAATAGTGGGGGGGAGGGGGGCAGTGATGAAAGAGGGGCATGTCACCAGCACAAGGCAGAGAGGCCGCGTACCCGGCTGCAGTCAAAGTGCCATCTGTGATGGCCCCAATTGCATCCAAAGGGAAAGCCAACACGACAAGCGGCAGCGTCGTCCACGCTGCCGCGATGACGCCTTTGTCAGGTGTGAACAAGCCTATCACCTGCTCATGGAAGGTCAGTAGTAGGGTTCCCATGACGAGGAGCAGCGCTATGCCGTACATCAAGTGCCTCTGGACTACAGATAGTGCGTATTTGGTATCCTTTGTCCCTAGTGCAGCACTAACCAGTGACTGGTTTGAGATGTTCATACATTCCACAAACTGCACAGCAACGAGAACGTATGGAGCTGGCCTGCCAGCAACTTGGATATAGCACAGAGGTTAGCTTCATATCACTGCGGGCCACAATGTCTACTTCCACAGCCCTGGAAGCGCTGTGACAGAGGAGCCATATGCATAGCAGGAGCCATATGCTCTGAGGGCTGCAGGAGAAGGGAGGAGGGGGAGGGCGGGCGCACCTGAAACAGGAAGATCCACACTTGCCTGACAATCTCGTGGGCAGCTTGCGATGCAGTGCCCACGCGGGCCAGCAAGGAGGAGGAGGCCATGATCATGGCCAGCATTGACATCGTGCGCAGGCTCACCGCCATGCCATCCCGCAAAAAAGGCCCTAGAACTGACCATTTTGGGCCCTGTTTGAGCACGTTCCACCTGATAAAACCTCTGCGCATGTGCAGCCGAAGATCAGCCAGCAGAGGTGCTGTGCATGCACTATGTATGCATCCAGTACTCTCATTTAATGTACTCAACGTGCACTTCAAGGTGGCCTCAGTGGTTGATGAACTGCTATTCTGAAATGCACAGAACCAGGAATGACCCATGAAAAACACAGTTGATGCTATGTGCTATCTTCACCCCATACCCACAATCACATGTCATGCATTTATAGCACGCGTGTGCTTGTCACAGCCTGACTGCGTGCTGCTCTACACTGGAAGAGGTGCCAGATGAGAGCCCTGGGGGCTGCGCACGCATGCGCTCTTGTGCATGCATGCCGCCATTAATGCATGCAGGCAGGAGAGCTGACAAGTTCACACCTGCGCAGCAAGGCGGAGCAAAGGATGGAGCAGCTGAGCATCTGCGAGATGGAGGTGGCCAGGGCAGCGCCTGCGGCCCCCATGTTGAAGCCATACACAAACAGAATGTCCATGAGCAGGTTGCTCAGGTTGGCGAGCGTGACTGCGTACAGCGGGGTCTTGGCATCCTTCAGCCCCCGGCAGCAGCCGATGAACACAAAATTTAGCAGCACAAATGGGTTACCAATGCAGCGTGCGTACATGTAGTGACACGCATGCTGCAGCATCAGAGGGTCCCCGCCTATCACTGCAGGCAGCAGCCACTCTCAGTATCGGTGCGCTGTCCACTCTGTCAGAGCCAACTGGGCCACCCCCCTCGTGTCACATGGGCTGTGTGGCCTGCTGGCGTGACAAACTCTGCTGGGGTGCTGTTGTGCGGAGGGCAAGTAAGCAGTTGTTCACTCATGTATAGTTCTGACCGGATGAGGTTGTTGGCCATGCTATGTCTCTGGTTGGACTTCCTTTGGAGCACTGAAGCATGGCCACTTGCGTGGTGCATCGTACTCTGCACAGTGGTGCAGTGGAAAACGCATGAGCTCAAGACGCTAGGATGATTCGTGGCTAATGACAGGATGCAGGCAGCATGCACTGACTGGGCACACCCGATAGCAGCGCGGGCGCGCAGGTAGCTATGATGGTCATGGTGGCCAGGCCTGCTGTGACCGCCACCCACATTGCCTGCAGTGCACACCGCCCCGTCAACCATTGGAACTCGCGGCGCACCACTTCATGGCACGGAACATGCAAACCTGTGGCACAGCAGCAGGCAAGGGGATCAGGCCCTCGACCAAAGCATGTCTCTTTGAGACGTCTCTAAGAAAGTAACGCATTTGCTGTTTGTGGCCCCGGTGTTGAGGAAGGAGCATCAAGTGCTGAACTCTGCAGTCGCGCTCTGTTGCACCCCCGGGTTGGGCATGCCATAGGGGCCTGCCCCAGAGGCACTTGCACTTATCAGTCATAATGCCCACACACAAGGCAAGGCACGGCAGGATGCCACGTGCACTGCCTATGCAAGACACCGAGGGCCCCCTCAGGGCGTACAGCAGAGACAGGTCTTGTGCAGAGCTTCTGCAGTTTCCAAGCTATGAGAACACGCCTGGCTGGTGTGCTTGGTTGCTTCTTCAGTGTTCCCCTGAGCCATTGCAGTTGCGATTTTGGGTATGGTAAGAACAGACAGAAAGGCAAAAAGCCAGTTGAAGGAGCCAGCTGCGATGCTGCCCAAGCCGACACCTGCCAGCACCTCCTCACCTCCGCCCAGCTGCCCAACAATTGCTGCATGACACTCACATGGGTTTGCTGTCTCGTTTCATCAACTTCGCATCAGCAAGCAGCAAGGTCTGCAGAATCAGCACACTGGGCTGCACAGCAAAGGCGAGACGCAATTTCCTGTACCCGCCCGCCGTCTCGGTTGTACGTTTTAATGGCCTGTGGGTAAGGGGGTATCGATGGTGAAAGTGCAATGTTGAAGGACTGATCTGAATCTGATATCGATCGATGAATCTGATCTGCCTGGTTAGCACTGTACAACATCCTCGCAATCCAAACGCATAAACAGACCCACAAAATTGACAATTTTGATCAACACGGATAACGAATACAAAATTTTGAATAAAGGGCGGGCAAGGACAACGTAGGATGAGCACATCAGGGCTCAACCTGGCAGGTATCAACACAACGAGGGGAAACATGTAAGCACGTACCTACGTCCACCATTCCCATCAAAGGATCGACTATTATAGCTGCGAGGGAAGGAATCGCCATCTGCACTATCTCTTTGTCAAGCACTGACGGGAATCCTTTCAACCGAGCATCTGTGGGTCCCGGTTCTGGCTGACGTACGACCGGCCCTGTGTCTTCTGTGGCAAATCGTACACTTAGCGAACGATTTACTAGTGAGGTCAAGTATCGTCTTCTGCTTCTGCCAGACACAGCTGGTGGCAGCGCTTCTCTGCAGCGACTGGTTGCGGCCAACATTGGCACCCTCAGAGCAAACCGACCCAACCCGAGGACAGCGATTACTATTTTGAGCACGTAAAATCAAGATTTAATGAAATGCTTGTGCAAACAACAACCAGATGCGCTCAGTACAGTAGCACTCCCTGCACGCGCACGAACACTAGTACTATGGCAGTATTTTTAGCGACCGAACGCGTCAAAGAGCATGTCTGGCTTAGCTATACACTCAGACATTGTATTCATTTTCCCCTTGTTCAAAGTCCCGTTCCCGGAGAGTCCATTGCCGTCACAGCCAATTTTGTGGCCACTGCGGATTGACGAGTGCATGGCTGTGAATCCAAGCCACAAGTTTGTGAAGCAATTCTGAGTCCAACGTAGCGCGCCGTTGTCAATTATCAATTTCAAATCGCTGTGCTCCTCGTGTCTTCCACCTGGTCGATTCTTCGTGACAGAACCTGTTGTTTAACTGGCCTGAGACGTTCACGCGCTCTTCGCACGCAGAAAGCACCGACGCAGAAATCACGGTTGCCTGATTCTCCCGACGGAATAAGCCTGCTTCCTTCTTCATTCGCGCAATGAGACTGCGCGCTGGAGCTGTCTCTGGGTCGCGTCGTGCTGCGCAGCCCTGCCAGACCTTGCAAGCTACCCACGCACAACCTATGGCCCTGGATAGAGCAGCACTGCAAAGAAATAGTGTTACGAAGACAGCTAGGTCGGGTGTATGCAGAGCTGTAGCAACAGAGCGCCCTTCGTCAGCCAAGTCGCTCCAGGCTCAAAGAAGGAAGATTTCGGCTGAGAAAGTGAAGCGGTGAGACTCGCCATAGCACAAATTGCCAACATGTGAAGTGCATCTGCTTCATAGCCGTTCATATACCTGTGCTATGTGTTATCGTCTGAGGCATCCCAGCACTTCAACCTGCCTGCTGCGTGCAGGGACAAGCTGGATGAACAGTTTCAGGTGGGATTCAGCAGTATCACACACTTCCTACACTTCTAGTTCATCGACAGCATTGCATGGCACTGGTTCTCTCGAGAGAATACTCACACCGTCCAGTTCTGGCAGGAAGTGGACGTTGTCCAAGGTTTGGTGGCAATCTCACCAAGATATTCACCACGTCTCGTGGAAGAAAGGGCTCTTGCTAGCCCTGCTGAAACCTTCAAGACGATGGTGCGGCTTCCTCTTGACATGGCAGCACATGTACAGCACCACCTGACAGCTTGAGGCTCAGATTGCAAGTTGTCTGTCATATTTCCTGACGCAATTATGCAGGCCAGGGTTTGGGAAATAGGGTTCAGTCTCAGTTATTTCTGGGCCAAGCTCAAGATGGACGACCTGACTGGCCAGACAGATGAGCCAAAGCAAGTGAAGCAACGGGCGGCAGAGCTCAGGTGCACACCTGCAGGCGTTCCCAGCATGTGATGCCTTTGAAGAGCTGCAGTATGCTGATCGTTGGTCTTCAGCAGCTTGTTTCCACTGCAAACGAGGCAGGTAGCAGGAGGCATGTGTGCAGGGATATGCTGACACAGCTGGGCCCTTGCTTCATCAAAGCAGGCCAAGTGCTGGCGAACCGCCCGGACATCATAAGGCAGGACTATATGGACGAGTTGTGTGTGCTGCAAGATGACGTTCCAAGCTTCCCAGACGATGAAGCATTCCGTATTATCGAGGAGAACCTTGGGCGACCCATGGAGGAGGCCCTGGCTGCAATTTCTGAGCACCCTATTGCTGCTGCTTCACTTGGACAGGTGGTTTCTAACACAAAACGCATAGAATGTCCTGCTTGTGCGTGTTTGTTAATTTGACTTGTGCCATGAACCTGTTTCAATGTCGATTTGAGGCTGCGTTCATGATTGAACATCTGGCCAGTTGTACTGTTAGTAGCAGGTAATGAGCGTGTCCCTAGAAGTCCCTGCTGCGTTCTTGCACTACCTCGGACAGACTCTGCTTCCTGACCATTGTTGTAGAACTGATGAATGCATCTTCACAAATGATGAATGCATCTTCACGAACAGTGGTGCCTAGGTGTCTCTCAAGTAAAGCAGCCTTTGTGCCCCCCCGCCCCCCAGCCGTGTCACAGGGGTGATGCATGCAGGTGTACAAGGCCGTGCTGCGCGACACTGGAGAGAGTGTGGCGATCAAGGTGCAGCGGCCCGAAGTGGAGCCCAACATCATGCGCGACCTCTTCATCTTCCGCTCACTTGCAGGCCTCATCAACCCTATTGCCCAGTCCCGCCTGGGATGCAATGCAGCGCTCATTGTTGATGAGTTTGGGGAGAAGCTGTTGGAAGAGCTGGACTACATCCTGGAGGCCCGCAACATCACCGACTTTTACAACAACTTCAAAGGGGACCCTCTTGTGAAAATCCCGTGGGTCAGACAGGATCTGTCCGGCAGCACAGCGCTGGTGATGGAGTGGATAAATGGCATCCGCTGCACGGAGCCCGCTGCGATACATGCCGCCCCCAACATCAGCGTGCAGGAGTTTATTCAGCGGGGGGTGGTGTCTGGGTTGCGACAGCTGCTGGAGTTCGGCTTGTTCCACGGGGATCCTCATCCAGGCAACATATTTGCGATGGAGGATGGGCGCATTGCATACGTAGACTTCGGCAACGTTGCTCAGCTGTCACAGTACAACAAGCAGGTATGGCAGCTCTGGAATCCACTTGTGGCATGTATATTCTTTGCACGTATTATCATGTCTGAGGAGTCGCGTGCAGTGTCAGTTGCTGTAGTGACCTGGCGGTCTGTGTGATGGTCCGCGGCAGTCATGTGTCACAACAGCAATCAAAGAGCTACCATTGCTAGTTACGGAGGAGCCATGCTGCATGTGAACACTTCTGACAGGAGCCTGTGAGTTTGCCCCTGCACTTGCTTGAAAGGAGAGAAGAAAATATGTAACAACAGTCTTGACTTAAGTTGTAATTTACGCACCGGAAGGGTAGTGAATAGGCATGAACCCAAATAGCCAATCAACCAACGCACAATATCCACCACCTCACTCGAATGGCACAACAGCACCATCACGAAAGTCTTTCCCAGCACTCTTAGTCGAACTGCGATAGTAATGACGAAACACAATGCCACGACCACGAGCTAGATACAAAAGATGTTCCATTCTCAAGTTGTTGCAGAACTATACGCACCGCATGAAGCACACATGCTCTTGTGGCGTTGCGGTGCACAAACGTGAGACATGATTGCCTGCAGATTCTGGTTGATGCGGTGGTGCACGCTGTGAACAAGGACTATGAGGGCATGGCAGGCGACTTTGTAGACCTGGGCTTCCTGTCCAGCGGCACAGACGTGGCCCCCATCATCCCCGCACTGGAAAACATATGGAAAGACTCTCTGGGGCAGTCGCTTTCAGACTTCAACTTCCGCACTGTGACTTCAAAGTTCAATGAGCTGGTTTTCCAGTATCCTATCCGCATCCCTGAGCGCTACTCTCTTGTCATCCGCTCCCTGCTCACCCAGGAGGGCATCTGCATGACTCTGGACAAGTCATTCCATTTCCTGGAGGTCGCTTACCCCTATGTTGCGAAGCGGTTGCTGACTGATGAGTCACTTCGGGAGCGTCTGATTCAGGTGTGAGCCGGAGACTGTGTCAGCATGGACTGGACTCCTCCTTGCTGTTGCCTCAGGCAGTGATTTTTTATGCTAGCTGTGCAGGTGCTGTTTCAAGATGGGCGCTTCCAGTGGGACAGGCTGGAGAACTTGATTAACCTGGCGAAGGAAGGCACCAGCACAGGCTCTCTGGACCTGTCTTCAACAGCGAAAGACGCTCTCAAAGTGTTGCTCTTAGATGACAAGCTGCGGGGGCAATTGGTAGCCGCCTTGACAGAGGATGACAAGCTGCATGTCGACGAGGTTAGGCACCTGCTTGAGTTGCTCCAGGATGACATTGATGTGAGGGACATCGCAGCATCTTTCCTTGCTGACTTACCCACGTTTTCACGCCAGCTTGCTCTGTCGTGGTCGGACAAGGTGCTGTCCTCGTAAGGACCATTGCAAGAAGCAATTAGCAGGCGGATTGATGTCAACTGTTGTGGTGCTTGATGCATGGAGCTGAAATCGCAGATCGAGGATCTGCGAGGGAGGCAGGTGTGTGGTGTTAGAATCGGCAGAGAGAATATGTTCCAGTACATGTGTAATGTATTTTACACAAACTCGTGCTAGCACTGTATATGCAAAGTATGGTGCCAGTTTCGTACTCGTTAGGACTCAGTCCATAGCTGGCGGCAAGTTCCCCACAGAAACCTGCGCAGGTGCTACAACATGGCTCAACTTCTACACCCGCACAAAAAAACAGCACAGCTTCTTGCATGCCACACCTGTACCCTGGCACCTCTCTAACACCAATCATATTATGGTAGGTTACAGCATTTCATCTTCTGCAATGATTTTACACAGCTCCCGGCGCAGCTGCATCCTGCGGTGAGAACCCATTCGAATTCTCATGAGCGTGCTTCACAGGTGACTCCGCACTCTCCCCTGGGGATAACGTGTTCAATAAAGACGCTCTGGATGGCATGCGGGCAACGTCACCGTCAGCAGGCAGGACGCCGTTGGTCACAATCGGGGAGACTGTTGCAGGGCTTGCATCACTGGGGAAACTTTCAGGTTTCATCCCGACTGCTTCCGCTCGTACCATCCATTCCCCTATGCCAAGCAGCAGCGTGCATGGCCTGTGCAAATCAGCCAAAGTGGAGGTCGTCCGGATTGCATTTAGCAATTCTACTAGCCTCAAGTTTTTCAACTGCTCCTGTAGCACACATGAATGGGTGTGAAGTTTCTGACACGGCTGTTTCGCCAGAGTGTCTGCACATTCTCATATGAAGATTGTCGTTCCAGCTGGGAATTTATGTGGTGCTCTATGCACTGCAGAAACTGCATCCGAATTCACAGAAGATAAGATGTTAAGCACAACTGTTTCTGTTAATTGTATCTTGATCCTTCCTGTCCCTTGTACTTGCCTGTGGAGCGACACACCTGTGTTGGCTGCTTTGCATGCCTGCATGTGTAGAGCAGGAACTGCGCTCTCTTGAACAGAAGGGCTTCTCTATCTGCATCATCTAGGTGTATGCCACACGACTTCAATTGCGCCTCTAGCTCTTTTCGTGCGCTGGCAAGCACATGGAGCAAGATGTCCCTGACTTGAAGGAACAAGTCACCATTCTGCAGCAGAGCGAAAACTAAAATAGTCACACATGCAGCACAACACGAGTCATTCTGATAGTTCTTGTGGTTGGCATGACGGCCAGCTGTACATCCAAGCCATCACACTAGCATGAGTACCAGCAAACTACAGTACCGAGATCGTAAGGTACCATGAAAAGTATGAACATATAAATTTTGTCACTTGGCGAAGAAGATGGTGGCTGGGGTCGCACCCATACTCGATAACAGGCAGCGCTCGCTGGTTCAGCATCTCCAGCTTCGAACCTGGCATGTGCGGTTGTTGCCCTTTCACTAGCCCCCACATTGCCTCCCAGCCGTCTATTCTCATCCTTTATTTGAGATTGGAGACCAAGCCCCGACATTGGCTCGGCTGACGCCAGGCTTGCTTCAGGAGCTTGGCTGGATATCGCACCAGAACCCGGTACACTCTGCAACATATCATGATGCTGCTGCGAAGCGTTCTCGTAGGCGTCCAGACCGTTGTTGTCGCGCGCCTGAACACCCGATAGGTCTGGCATGCGCGGAGAATCCAACACAATGTCTACGTCATCCATTTATACCATTTTGTTGTAACTGGATCCGCCAAAAGAGTGAGCCAAGGCGAGAATCTTGTCACGGCCAGTACTGAGCTATACCACCATAGGCGCTGCACACGGAGCCATGCAAGCCCACAATTAAGCTGCTTGCTCCAGCTACAACTCTACATCGACGTTGTTCATCGAACTGTATTCAATGTACAGATGCGCCGTTCACAGGTCGAAAAAAGTACGCCTGGGGCACACTGCGTAAAACGTGCACTATCTCGAGATACGACCACAGGAAAGCAATACATTGCATCGTTTTGTACACTAGTATCTACAGGTATGCGAGCAGCCAGCGATAGTCGAACGGTGAAGCGTAATTCTTTGAAAATCCTGATCGGCCAGGCAACACTTCGAAGCATTTGCTGCGCGCACGCATCATGGTGCGAAGTCGCACAGAGCTTGCATGGCGACACGAGGTTCCATTGCAAGAAAGATTGTGTGAACCAGTTGAGCATAGAAGCAATCCTCAATCTGTGTCCTACTACTTCATGATCTAGCTTGGCTGAGGCGAACTCTGTTGCTCGGCAGCCCACAAACTGAACACTCTGTTGCGCACTAAGCAAACGAATGCAATATGCGTAAAATTTTCATCACAACATATGACAGCCAGGAGTGGGCACTATGCGTTCATGAGCAGGAACGCGCCGCACGCGAAGCAGTTCAAAGAACCACCTGCTGCTCCCAATAAGAAAAAGCACTTGTTCCGTAAATTCTTTACTGTGCAGGTGTGTGACATGGTTCTATTTGACGATCATGTACTCCCGACCTCCAGATACTGTAATGCGCAACATCCCACAACGCAGTGCCGAACAAACGAGCATTATTGCTGGAACTCAAGCAGAAGGCAATGCTCTGTCAAAGCGTTCAGCAAACAGTGGAGCTCAAAGACAACCAATCAGCGCAGAGGAAAATGCGACTGCGTTGCTACCATGTCCGCTGTCGAGCACTAACAGCTGCCGCATGAGATGATGCGCGCAGTAACTCGTTGTCAGTGAGTTTGTTCATACGGACCGACTGCTGTGGTCCTGTGTGCCTGTTACAAGCAATGACCTCACAAGAACCCTTGCCAATGAGCCTGCCACAATGGGCCAGCCCCGACCCTCATCCCCGAAAGAGCTGACTGCTCCATTCTTATCCTCAGATTACAAGGCTTGCTGATGTTGGACGGCAAAGGTTTGATCGGATCAGTACGACTCCAGGTGCATTGAACCAAGGGTTCAAGTTCGGGCTTTCTTCGATTGCCTTGTAGTAGCTGGAAGGGCGAGTGATGAGTGCTGTTGTGAAGTTGAACAGTCTCGGAAGTGTCTTTCTGGTGACGGTGCAGAGTACTGCAGGTCCCACTGAAATCGCCTACATACGCCACTAACTCACTGAACAATCCAATGAAGAGTCACACCAAACTGAGAGGAGTATCCCCCCGGCACACTGAGGACAGAGGTGTAGCCATCTAAGGCCATCCCAGTAAAATGGGCGCGATTCATGCACGGTTTGCGCATGAAATATATACACTTGCGAAAGAAGCTAGAGAAACTCCCCAGCTGCAGAGTGCATGTGACCTAACACATGCACATTGAAACAGCCCACTCTTAAGACGACTGGCAGAATGAGATTTTTTTTTTTGGGACTAGGCCACCCTCAGTTTACACTTCGGCCTCAGCGCCACAAGAATAGAACATATGTATGGGAGGGGACACCACCAGACACCCTTTACACACCCAGCTCAGCAGCTTGAAGAAGATACCAGAAGTGGCGCTTGCCGGACCGGGATTCGAACCCAGGACTTTTTGCATACACATGTGTTGCACAAGGATGCCAGGGGTAGCTGTTTTCTTAGGTAAATCCCAACACCAGCCGAGGCATGGTGCAGCCTGCTTCCTTGCACTGGCGCTGCAGGAAGGTCCCAAGACCATGCATCTGGATAGAGTGGGAGGAATTGTGGTGCGTCACAGTGCCAAAAGGATGTGCGCCACATGAAACAAGACTACAGCCAGATACCCAGAACATCTGCTGCTCTGCAATGGGAGGCGATGCTGAAATCTGTTGCACACAGGTGCCATGGACGCGTCAGTACAGCCTCTGGGTGTACAAACAAGCTTGTGTGCTGCTGGTTTGCTGAGTCAGCAGCTGGCAGGCCTAGGGGCTAGCGCAGGAGAGGCAGCGACCATCTCGTGAATCTGTTTGTTGATGAAAGACACTGCAGATTGTGTTGTAGTGTGTCCAGAAAGCGATGTGCTTCACCACAGTGGGCATCGGGCAGAAGCTGCAGAAGCTGCAGAAGCTAGGGTTCAGCTGAATCCCAGTGCCATCGTTGCGGTGGGTCTCTGAATCGAAACCCCAGCCCTTGATGCAGAGCAGACTATCCAGATTGCAGAACATGAGGTGTCTTTACCACACTATCTCGACGATCTGAAGTTGCCAGTGCATTCCGCAGACATGCTTCTTCAAAGTTGTCGCAAGGCATGGTGGCTTCAATGGGGCCCGGTGTACTATATTTTGAGGGCATTGACGGGTACACCAAGTTCTGAATATGCAAGCACGACGCATCGTGCTTGCTGCTCATCGAGCACTACTGCGAAAAGGGTCGAAATAGTTGTCTGGGAACGGCGTTCCCGGAACGCAGTTGCTGACAGCTCTTGAGGGGCAATTGCATGGATTCAGGCAGGCAGGAATCTAACTGGAGCAGAATTTCGCAGGGACTGGCTCCTGCAGGCAGGCACTGAGACTGAGGCTGATAATGTTGCCCTTCAGATGTGAGTGTCGCAGGCTGCCCGTCTAGCAGCGGTATCTGCTTGCAGGAGCTCTGGTAGGAGACCCACAAAGCGGACCCTTGCAGGGCAGCATGCAAGGGTCAAAGCTCAGCCAGCATGTCACTGTGTCATGCAGCTGCTTCAGACAGGCGTGCTCGGTTTGCCTTCAGCATTATCTGTCGCAAGCCCTGCTCAAATGCACGGCAAGCACACAGAGAAGGACGGATGTTCAGCAACGAAGATTACTGAACAGTTATGTGTGGCAAGGGCACATGTGTGGCAACACAGTGCTGACACGGCAGAAGTCAACATCAGGTTGTTTGGTGGAGCTGATCATTCGAATTATGCAGAACCTCCTTGGTGGATGTCCTGCTGGGTAGCAGCCCACAGTGTCATTGAACTGCAGAATTGCCAACAGTGAGGGTATTGTGTGCAGGCTAAGCAAGTGTTAATTTGATTATGCATCTCTCAGTTTTCTGCCCCCGAAACATGCTCGAAAATTTTAACACAGTCACCAAGCACAACTTCACAACGAACTCGGTCTTGCTTACTCCCGCGACCAGCTATTAAAACAATTGTAAATGAATCGGTTGAGATTGTTGTGCATGTGCCGCCTAACATTGTAACCACGTTTGGAACAGATAATAGCTCTTGAACGCAACAGTCCATATAACCGTGCCAACTGCAGGCCGGACACTTCCTGCTCCTGAGTTCTTCGGGGTTTTCAACCGTTTATCCTACGAAGGTGTCCGTAAGGTTTGCTGTACTGTTTCCTCCTTCCGGAAGCGGTCTGCGACTCCCCGCCAACGTCCACCTTTCCACATCCTACTCAAGCACCCGCTGCGTGTTTCCAAGAAGCAATGAATTGCTCTCAACGAGCCCAAGGGATGGGTGCCAGAGGTGCGATTTCGTGAAGTGCAGTGTGCATCGCAACCGCCCACACCCCTTGTGCAGTCTCGGAAGTCGTGCTGTAATGTTATTCTATCCGTGAAACGGATCAAGAACTCAGGTGTCAATTGCTTGGCACTGGAGAAGCCTGTATCGACACCAAGCCTAAGTTGTGATTGCTCATCGATACTTTGTCTAGCTGGCAGCGAACTGGCGTGCAGCAACAATTCTTGCAAGTACACATTTGAGTTGGTTGGCTGCGTTGAGTTGACGCTGACGCTGACGCTCCGTGTCTTGTTAGGTGCATCGAGCGCGGCGGTTTAAACCTATGCACACCACTGTTCACATCAATTGAAGGGACGAAGGTATTCATATGCCTTGGATGAACGCTTCAATTCCGCTATAGAGAGACTATGCGAACCAGCGCTTAACCAATCGTTTCTGTGCTCAACCTGACAACATATTTTGCGCAACAACGGCGCAGTGCACCCCTGCACAAGCACGCGCGCAATCCATCAGTACATGTTCTGCTGAAACACTTTGTTACTTACAGGTTTCATGATAAACGTCGTGTCCTTTACACGAAGGCAAGTGCAGACCGTGCAAGCTTACAGAAATTAGAACACACCGTGTCATCGTTGCACAACTCTAGACGCTTCCAACTCTAGACGCTTCAGCATTGGATCACACGTGTGCATCAATTTCGAAATCGATGCATGTGACTGCGTGCTGTTGCGTTCCACCGTCACTCTACGGTAACACTCAAGCAAGTCAAAACAGGCTTTATTTGCAGGTTGCCACACCTGGATTAATGGCAGGCCACAATTGGTCAAAATTCCAAGCTTTTTGCATAGAGCTCCTGAACGAGTTGAAGCGTACACGCCCACGCAGTCGCCACCCGGCAGTCGTCTAGTTGCCTGCCAAGCACAACCATCCAACAACCAGGAACCCACAAGGCGCAAATTCAACCAACTTGGCTTTGTCCGGGTGAGACTGGAGAGAGTGACCACCACTAAGCAGGGGTACTACGGGTACCTTGTGTTTGTGCGCCATGAGGGGCGCCGTCCTTGGCTTGGTGGCAATGAGCGTGGCCTTGTTGTACACATCACTGGCGATACCCTGTACTGCCTCTGCAAGCTGTTGCGTAATGAGCCTACCGCACGGCCTATGCCCCTGGATATCCTCTCTGGTATCCTCACTCAAGCGTCCAACCAGTCACCAGAGGAGTGGGGCATCATCCGCGTGGCAATCACTGCTCTGCAGCACGACACTTACATTGCGCGAGTGTACTTTGGTGTGTTGCCCCTTCACTTGTAATGTACCTGAACTGTACCCTGAAAAAGTGGTCTCATGCAATCGAGATGGTGCTGCGGTGTGGATCATGCGATCATTGTGCAGGAAACAGAAGAACTGGGGAGGTCGCATGGGAACAAGATATCCGACCTTCTGATGCCACATACCTTGCTGAGCAGTGGAAAGTACCATTCTACATAGACTCTGGCGTGTGGCATGAAACCGCCATCACACATGGTGAGCTACAAGAGTCAGAGAAGGATTATGACCTGCCATTCGATCGCCCTGCAGACAAGGAGACTGCTCCTGATGGCACCCTGCAGGCCCCTGGCCCAGACTCTCGTGAGCCAGTCGTTCTGTCCCACTCTGTAGATACTGCATCCGACTCTACAGGAATTATGTGCGTCCCAAGGTACCCAATGTCGTTGCACTGTGATGATAACCACAATTTGGTCACTACCACCTGGAATGCCCGCTTCATGGGCTGGCTTGAAGTAGCGAGGCGGGTTGATATGCCGCGTGTGTTTTTCAGGGCCACAGACCCAGAACTGGTCAAGATGTTGAAGAGACAGCTTGCAATTGCAATCACAGAAGAGGATTATAAGAAGGCCGCAGAGTTGCGGGATTCACCGCTGTTGCAGCTGTACATGGAGGTGAAGGAGCTGAAGGCTGCTGGTGATCTAGCCGCAGCTTTGGAGCTCCAGGATGAGCTGGAGGCTGCAGCTGCGAAGTGGGATTTTGGAGATAGTGTTAAGAACAAGAAATAGTCTGTGATATTTATTGGTGGGTTGTGAACTGTTGGGCAGAAGCGTTGTCTCATACACTCACTCCGTACTGGTGATGTTGAGGTGGTCGCCAAGGCACAATAGCATCCTGTATATCAGCGTGCTTTCCTAAAACGTGAACCTTGTGTAACATTACTATAGCGTCTGTCCACAACACTACCTAGTCATTCTTCACTATTGAACCTTGCCCCGTTTACCCTTCTTCATTGCTCCTGGTGGCGACGCCTTCGTCACATAATTTCCAACCCACAACTTCACCTGCCACCCAGCCAAAAAGGCGGCGAACAGTGCCCCAACAACTGCCAATGCCATCTTGATGTGGTCTGGGAATGGAGCCGTGAACTCACCTCTGCTGAGTTTTGCAACATTCAGTAGCTCTGCTCCCAGAATCGCTGCGGCGAGCCAAGCAAAGGTGCCAAGTTTGTTGAACACATCCTGAGACTGCCCCTGCACATGGCACACCAATGTTTTGAAGGTAAATAGCAAGATTGTACTTTACCAAGCAGAACCTGCATTGATGCCATCGGCATGAAACTCTCACAGCATCATCTTCAGTGAAATCCAATTAGTAGCAGACCACATAGCACTCAACTTAGGTGAACACGATATATACAGCCACCGTACCTCAAGGAATGAATGGTACTCTTTAACTGCTGGCAGTGCGAGCAGCCACAAGAACAGCAGACGAGATATGTTCAGGAAGTGGGGGGGAGGGAGCCACAGAAGCGTCTTCAGGAAGAAAGCGTTGAGTTCAAAAGCTAAAGTCATTGCGACCAGAGTGAGAGCCTGCAGGCAGCGCTTAGGGGTCGAGAATATGGCCCAGTCAAAGATCTCAAACGTCGCAGGTGTGAACTGCTGCAGCCCCCTCCTGCACACACAACACAGACATTCGAGCGATTCTGTGACGCATGGCATTCATGAGCAAAAATGAATGCCATGTTCTGAAAAACAGCCACTTCACACAGCTGCGCAATGCCAGTGCGGCGGGCAGGCATGCTGGCCAGGAGCAGAGCCCTCGTGGGGAGGACCCCATCAAGGAGGGCAGGCGCTCACAGCGGCCGCTTGAAACAGCGGACACTTGGGCTGGGTGCAAGACGTGGATGCACACCTGATGATGCCTGTCTTGCGTTGCGTGCCCTGCCAGTTGTAATTCTTACTGCCAAAGTACTTCACCGCCATCATGCCCACCACAAGGCCGCCCCAGTTGCAGATTGCAACGTCTAGCAGCCAAGAGTCCCACCAGCACTCATTGAAGTTGGCCAGCCAGTGCTGGAAGGTTTGTTCCATGAGCTCAAACCCTATGGAGCAGGTCCATAGAATCCAATGGTTGCGCAGCACTATCGCCTTGCCTATCCACCCCAGAGAGTGTGCAATTACGAACTCGTCCCACAGAGTTTCGTACAGCACCTTGGTGTGCAGGCCCTCCCCAGGAATCCACAGCCGGCAATCTTGCCCGTACGCACGCTCTGGTAGCTCCTTGCCCAGGTTTGAGTCGAAGTGCTGCATGCATACACAGCAACGCGTTCACACAGCATGAGGGAAGCAGGCAGGCAGTGGGCAGCTGCCCGTCGGGGAACATTTGTCTATCATATTTCTCTATGACGAATCGAGCGACCGCAAGGCAGGCAGTGCAGCAAGCACACAGTCCCGCATGCTACATGCATGCAGAGCTCCAGTTTGAAGTTTCGTCACAACGTGCACGGGCGATGTGGCGCTGTTGGAAGCTGTGGCTGGGGTTGACACAGGCTGAAGCACCCTATGTTTCATCGTACATGCTGTGAGAACGTGCAGATTACTCTTGCATGACAAGAGCACTTGTAGCCACTGCGAAGGGTACCTTAGACACACAGGGCTTACTCTTCAAACGGCCAGATACTATGCTCATAGATGCCTGCCTCAATGCAGTCAGTGCAAAGTCTGGATGCAAGCCTCTGTCTACCTATCTCATGTTTCTTGCTCCCTATCCCTGTTAGCTGTTCTATTGCTCTACAAAACCGTTGCACTGTTAGACATGCTGCCTCATTCAGGATATGCTAGTGTCATCCTGATGCAAGCTGTGCTATCCAGCACAGTCTGAATCGGCCCTCGACGGTTTGGCGCAAATCAAGTATGGAGCCAGTTTCATTGCCAGTTTCGGCGGCAGACTGATGATGCTGATACTGGAATCTGTGATGCATGCATGCATGCATGCATAGTGCCAGGAGAGCACCTTCAGAAGTGCTCGGGCCTCATCTTTTCCTTGAAACAGCAGAAACACAAGCCCCAGCAGGTACAAGATGGCCAAGCCGTGGACCAGCCTCCACACCACTGGATGTGGTCTGACCATGACGCTGTTCGGGCCCTGCAGGGCTGAGAACGCTAGGAAAGTGGCTGCAACCGCCATGATGCCCGCCTTGTGGTTGGGGCCAGTTGCCTGGTCAGGGTGTCCAGCACCACTATACCAGAACAGAGCGACCACTCCTGCACACACGTCTTTGCATGTGTAGATCCTCAGCAGACAAATCATTCCATCATAATGACCTCCTTGCCAGGCTATGTTGGTTTAGGACATGGTTGGATTCCAATGGTAGCATCGTCACTGAGTGAACGAGTCGCTACTGAATGCACGAGACGCAGCCCCCAGACACGCGGAAAGGCGGGACAGCGTACCTATTATTAGAGCAGTTACCGTCCTTGGTACTGAGAAAAAGCCTGTGGGGGTGTTGTCTCTCGGGGTTGCCATTTTGCTCAGCGAAGCAGCTGGTGTGAACTGCTATTCAGCACAGCCAATGAGAGAGAAAACCTGGAAAGTTTGAATATACTGCTTAATTCATACT
Organism: Ulvella scutata; assembly: GCA_032359135.1. Taxonomy (NCBI): domain Eukaryota; kingdom Viridiplantae; phylum Chlorophyta; class Ulvophyceae; order Ulvales; family Ulvellaceae; genus Ulvella; species Ulvella scutata. Next base: position 290,064 of record JAUMHD010000005.1, read on the forward strand.
CAATTGCTGGATGAGAATGGATTGGCGAAGTTCCAGTTGCGCCAAACGAAACGGCCTGAGCAAGCCACACGGAGGCCTGCCGTGAAATGTGAGGTGCCAGAGGACCGGACGTAAACCGAAACAACAAATATCTTGTTCGTGATTTAGGAGCTGGCAGATGCAATTGTGTTAGGAAACTGCCCTTGTTGCAACAAGGTGTTTCCTTTGAGTCACTGTGAAAGACGTTTCTGGGCCAGGCCTTGACACAACATGGCTCATGAATGCATGCGTATTCTTCTCTGTGCGTGAGGGTGCCCGGCTGGTTGGCACGCTTGGTATGGCCCATGAGGCCTCACGAATAGGCCATGGTACACCAACCGCCACATTATCGCATATGCATGCACGGCCATGATCGACTAGAAGCTACAGACAACGCACACAGACGGGTGTGGCACACGACAAAACTTTCAACAGTGCAATGAGCTCCATTTTATGCAATCATCGTTGTGTGGACAACAGGCTTCGCCTGGGAAGGTATACCTACATAATAGAAATCGTCCGATAGAACACATGTATGTGCAACATCCTCACACTTCCGCATGCACAAAACAGTACTTGGAAGCAGATATACGATAGTTCAGTGGCCAGCTGCTTGTGTGGAGCTGTAGCACCACACAGCCACGCGCACAGCCTCCGCGCACAACAGGACCAACCACTCGGCCCCAATCTAGAAGCCTTCGTGGTTGGATGTTATCAGCACAGATGTTCCCTGCTTATGGAGGTACACAGCTGCAGTTTCACAGTCCACAAGGCCACCAAGGAAGAGCACAGAGCCGCCTGCAAGCGCTTGTGTGGTGGCAGCCTGCTTCATCATGCCCTTGATTGCGGCATGCTCGCTTTCAGGGATGGCAGGCAGCGCACTACTGCTTCCAGCTGGGCACCTTAGTGTTGCAGTGAATCCTGACCGCACTTTGTGTACTCCTACCAAGTGGTACTCAAAGAGTTCCCCCTGCTTGCCCACCACCCATGAGCCTTCAGGAGTGTCCCCGTCACCCAGAGTGAACTTTGCCTGCAGACGGCTACGCGCGAGCTCAGGGCGCTGCAGACTCACTACAGACATGCATTCAACACCTAAGTATGATGTATACTGTGCATACGTACAGGTCAAGATGCAGCACATACGTGTGGTACCTGGCACTGCCTCAGGCTTGTTGCCATGTTCCACATCGCGTGGAATGTGGTAACAGTTCCACAATACATTGTAACCTGGGCACTGCAACTGTGGGGCTGTCAGGTGGCACACCTCGTGGAGTTTGTTTGCTACACTGCATGGAATGGTCGCGAAGAAGTGAGTCTTTGCCAACTCATGATTGGCGGCACCTGCAGCCTCCTGTGGGCTCCAGAGCAAGGATGGGTCTGTGAAGCACACTGCAGCATGCTCACACTGGTCAGCATAATGGCACTGGCGACTATGCATGATGACACTGGTCACCGGCACAGTACTGGACAGTTGAAGGCTGAGCGTGAAGGACGCAGTTCGCAACCTCTACTAGGTTTGCTGACATGCTCCTGTTGATCCAAGGTGTACTGAAGCGTGCCTGTCTCCTGCGGTTCAGAGCTGAACAAGGCACGCCCTTGCAGTAGAGCGCAACTCAGTGGCGACCTTGAAAGGCGAGACAGTGCAAGCATCTGATGCAGCCTGTGCTGTGCTCTCAAAGAGGACCTAGATGCGCGGCGCGTCCGCTGCAAAATCGGTATCCGAAGCTGTATACTGCCGCGCACTATGGTCAAAATAAGCGACGGTACGGCTTGATTTCACCATGATGTTCCTGGTACAGCCGTCGAGGACGCCATCGACGCCGATGTCTGTCAATTGAGAGTTCGACTCTTTGTGGGCAATGGCCTGCTCATGAATGCATACTGCAACGCCATGCGCTAGCCAGCGGCAGTAGATGTTGCTCCACGTGCATCAAGCCTGCAAACCTGCCTGTGCGTCCCTTCACACATGCAAAGCGAGCAGCTGTGTGCCACGGCCTCCCACAACCACATTCCACACTCCCTGTGCCTCACCCGAGTCGCAACCTGCCACACAGCACGGCTCACACACGTCCACGCCATGATTCAAAATCTCTCGCACAACCACGGTGGTCCCACTGCAGCATCGCAGAGTCTTTGCATCACACGGCCCTTCACCTCTGCTCAATGCTGCAGCAGGGGAGTCCACCCTGTCGAGCTGCCACACCCTCAGGAACTCGTCCCAGCCTATCGAGCACACCTGCAGCACACTGCGGCCGTCCTCGCGTCTGCAGGCGCGGCTGCACAGCCCCTTCACAGCCGACACATGTGCGCAGTCCACTGTGACAGTCTCCAGCGGCGCCACCACTGCTGCCTCATCCCCACCACTGTCCCTCAGCTCCAGCAGATTCACAGTGAGAGCTTGATCGTCGCCGCCGGTCACCAGCCAAAGAAGGTCACCAACTTGGGTGAAGCAGGCCGCATTGACGCCGGTCTGATGCACGCGCGGCAACGTCAACAGGGGGCTGATGCACCCCAGTGAATCATTCTCTGGGTCGCGGCACGCAGGAGCCTTGTGGGTGGCTACAAGGGTTCTGGTTGCGTCAGTTTGAATCACATCAGACACATCAAACACCGAGATGGTGCCTGCGGTGCTGCCTGCACACACCAGCGTGCGGGCCAGTGGGCCTTCACACGTGGCCAGCATGCAGGGGGTGGCAGCAATGGACAGCACCACAAAGTCGCCGTGGCGCATGTGCGCAACTTGTAGCCATTGCAGAGACGTCGGGCAGAACTTCTGAAGAGTCAAGGCGCCAGCAGATGCAGCCTGCACCACGTAGCAGGGAGCGGCTGCTGCGGGCCCAGGCGGGAGGGGGGGAGCGGGCAGCATGCATAGGGCCATGGTGCGCCGCTCGCCGGCAGCCGTGTGGAACCCCACGTTGCGCTTCGGTCTCAAGCCAACCTTTGGCGGCGGCAAGGTCGCGAGCCACCTTCCTTGCAAGCTGCTGGCACTGGGGGCTGCCGCAGAGGTTCCCACCACTGAGCTGTGGCCGCTGCGAGGGTGCTGCTTGTCAGGGCCGGCTGGCTCTGCAGTGCCAGGCGCGCCGCATGCTGGTGGTGCTGGCTGGCAGCGAGTGGGCTCATCATCGTACGAGACCTCCCACGCCACTTGCACCTCCTTGGCCCCCGCAGACAGCAGCAGCCACCGCGCACCCCCTGCAGCTGTACGGGGTGCCATGCATGCTGCATGCAGACAGCGGATGGCCCCCCCTGCCGCATGCTTGCCCAGCAGAAGCCCCCCGCATGTGTCACGCACCACGGCTCCCTGCTGATTGCACCTGTGCACAGCCACATGCGCGTAAGCCGCTACTCTAGTTTTCGTGGCAAGCAGTACCGCTCTTCGGCCACGCTCCAACAACATGATGTGTCTACAGGAGCACACGCTAAAAATAAGGAACACAACAAGGGTGCACACCTGAACCAGACGACTCTTACACTGCCATCCTCTGACGCAGTGACCACGGCCACATGCTGGGCGGCCACCTGTAAGCACACACACGCATGCACGATTTTCCCATGATGGGGCGGCATCAGCACAAGAGCACGTGCTGCCATCGTGCCCCCTGCAACTTGCTGCTGCCCTCCACCAAGCTCCTCTTCCACGTGCAGTGGCGGCCCGCAGCCTGCCCTGGCATCCCCATGGCTGATATCAACCCCTTCTGGATGCGTGCATGCAAGGGCGGGTTTAGTGAGTTTGGCAGAATCGTTTGAAGGTGTGGTGTTGGAGAGGACCTTGAGCTGCCGCTCCTTCAGCAGCACGGCAGTGAAGCAGCCGCCGCTGCCGAGCCACACGGCAAAGGGCCTGCGCCACCCCCCAGAGGCCGTGCCGAGCAGCTCCACCTCAGCCTCCACATCCCACAGCATGAACTGATTCGCCTGCAGCACAAGCAGCCCGTGGGGGGCGCAGGCATGACCATGCGGCTCCCCTCGCAGCTCGGCCGCCCGCTTTGAAGGTCTGCAGCGCCCGGCATGACAGCTCACACCCAAGAGACACATCTAGAACAAAGCAGCACTGCTCAAGTCACGAAAGAGCAGCATGCACAGCCGCGCATTCATTGAGAGAGAGTTGGTGTGGCCAGTGCACACCTTGAAGCCGGCCACCAGCAGCTTGCTATGGCCAGCAGGGTCTTCAGATGACAGCACATCCACAATGCCTGTCATTGTCGGCAACCGGACCTCCCTGCAGCAGGCTATGCGCGCAGCACTCGGCAGGTGCTCATGCGTGCCTGGCGGCGTGCCTGCAGCTGCCCACCTCAGCAGCGCCCCTGCACACCGCCTCACACTGTTGCTACACAGGAAACATGGCCCCTTCAAACTTCGTCGCGTAGCAGAGGCAGCTCAGTGTCACCCTGTGCACTGCTGTAGGTGTGCAGAGGTGGCCAGGCAGGCAGGCAGGCAGGCAGCGGATGCTCGTTGAGTGCGGTCGCGGCTGTCACGTGATGCAGAAGTGTGCAGGACAGCTACACGTGCAGCAGTGCAGGCAGGCCGCACCGTTCCGGCCCCCGGTGAATATGCTTTCGTTCCCAACCGCCTTTGTCAGCGTCACAGGAGAAGAAGCATGCATCTTGTGGAACGTGGACAAACATGGCAGGTGCAGAGGTGCCCCCTGCGCACGTGAGGTGCCCCCGACATGCGCAGGGCCACTTGTCTGCGCTTCTTGCAGCAGCAGTGATCGTGCCTCTGCCATTTTTGACACCGTTGTCAGTGCCGGGCAAGCATGGTACGCGGCCACACCCCCCAGAGAGCTGCCCACCACCAGCAACCCGCAGGCAGGCACCACATCCAACGACGCAACCCTTGCCTTGGGGCCGCAGGAGCACGTGGCCAGCACGAACATGGCTTCCTCAGGCTCGTTTGTGACGCTTGTAGCCACCCGCAGAAACACCCACCAGATGCTGTTGTCGGAGTCTGTGCACAGCACGTGCCCCGCAGGCAGGCCCTGCGGCATCCACACGGCAAGAATGGGGGCCTGAGTGTGCTGTGCTAGCTGAGCATGTGCAGCGTGCATGACAGCAGGCTGCGAGGCACCTGCAGCCACGCATGCCCAGGAGAGGCCAGGCCTGCGCGCACCGCAAACCACCACATCCACTGCTGTGGGCTCCTCATCATCCTGCTTCAGATCGCAGCCATCGTGAGAGAAGCCCTGCGCATCATGGGATGCGCTGTGGGGGCTACGAGGGGGCTGGCCAGCGGCGTGTGGCGCGCGGCAGGCCAGCAGGCTGCGGCACCGGCGAGCGGCGCAGCATGACAGTGGCACGTGCGCCTGTGGCGCCTCGCAGACGCTGCTCCAGGCGGCCCTGCTGTCTGGACCTGCCTGGTGATCATGCTGCTGTGTGGGGAGGATGCACATGCGCAGGATCCTGCCCAACGACGTCGCCACGTACACCACATCAGGTGCTGCCAGCGCCAATGCGCACACACCCTCCGCTGTGCTGCCATGCGGCGCTGCCCGCGCAGCAGTGTCCGTGGCCGCCCCACCGCCTGCTGCCGCCAGTGGCATGTCTTGCCCATGAGTCAGTGCAGCATTTGGGGGGCTCGGAAGTGGCACAAACAACTGCAGCGCGCATGTGCTGGTGGCTTCATGCGTGTGCGGGGCAGTGGGTGCTGTGTGTGCTGGCCGCTGCTCTGAGCCGCATCGCTGCAGCTCTGCAACGGACAGTGTGTCTGATAGCTGCTGTATGTAGTGCACTGGTAACAACTCTGAAAGGCTCCACAGCTTCAAGGCGCAGTCCCCACCACCAGTGATGAGCAGAAGAGGGCCAGCTGCCGCACAGCACCATACACCATGCCCGGCATGGCAGCGCATGGTTGCCACACAGTTCCCACTGTGAACATCCCAAAACCGCACTGCTCCATCCTCTGCAGCTGTTCCCACTAACCTGTATCAGCACACAGCTAGCAGTATGGAGCATGTATGTGGTAGTGTAGCACATCTGGCTGGCATTTCTTGAATCTGTGAGGCTGCAGCACATGTGGCACTGCAGCAGCTTTCTTTGCATGCAAGTGCCAGCGCCTATTCACATGCAACTGCCCAGAATTGCCCACGATTTCAAGTTGTCAGGAAGCGCACGATCCGATGAGGGTCGCGTCCCAGACACGTGCGGTGTGGCCCCACAGAGTGTGCAAGAGCATGCTTCGTCCTGGAGCACACGCTGCATTTCGAGCAGGCTGAGTCTTCTTCTCCCTTACAGCACCATCGTGCCGCCACCAGCTTTCTGGAAGCCGCCAAACACGAGCCGTGCGGTCATCAGCGGTGGACAGCAGCATGCTCTGCTCACACGCCCATTGCAGCCGCACTACCGATCCACAGTGGCCACATAGCTTGAAGAGTACGTGACACTGCGATACCATGCATTCTTTGCTCGTTTTAGGTACCATATCAGCTGTCCAAACGAGTATGGTGTGGAAGATGGTGCCTGCACAAGCGAGGCTTGAAGTGTTGCAAGTCTTCATCGCCTTCAAGACCGAACGCTCAGGGCAGACACCGTACCTGAAGCTACAACGATGCTGTAAGAAGGTGCTACACTTGCGGGGTCTGACAGCTGTGGCTCCACAGCCAGCTGCATGGAGTACAGCAGCAACCGTTCTGTGCTTGCTGCTGTGGCCAACAGTGACGCAGAAGCTGGGCTTGAACCAGGCCCAGGAGGATCGTCATCGCTCTGAACTCTCCATAGCTCGACGTAGTTGTTCATCATGCCGAGAGCGATGTCACATGATACAAGCCTCTGCCCAGAAGCATGTGACCGTCCTGGTGTTGTGCATGGCCATACAACTGCGGTAAACTTGGCATCTAGAATCCAATCCGAATGACGATGAGAACGATAAACGACTTGAAGGTTCAGGGGCGACCTGGAATGGGGCTGCGAGCCAGTTCCACACGCACGAGACGATGTACCAGTTAAGACTGCGATGACCAGTTGACGGGCGCCATGAATCGCTAATAGAACACCATGTCGCTCATCTTCAACGGCTATTATACCATGAATTCTGGACCCACGTAACACGGCGACATCGAGGAGAATCGCCCCGCTGGGACATTGAAAGGCTTTCAAACGGCAGCCGAATCCTGCACATATCAGAGCAAGAAACGCTCGGTTACTCGTTCGAAACCACAATTGATATAAAATGACCATGTGCTTCGCTGTGAACTTCGAGTTCCTGCCCCGCACCTGCAAGCACTGCGGTGCCTTGGCACTTCACAACAGAAATGCTGAGAGCTTCCGCAATACTGTCAATCTCCTGAACATGCATTTCAAGTAACAAAAATAACAGATATGCGAACAATGTGCACGCTCTATTCTATATGATGCGACTGGCAGTGCACGTAGTGTGCGCTTAGAAGCTGGATGACCGCCAGGTGAAACTTACAAGGGGATGCTTAGACCACCTGTGCAATAGTACCACCAAAACAATTAGGAAATATGCGTTACTAACCCGTGTATACAGCCACTCATGAACCAGTGATCATTGAGGCGCTGTCATGACGCTGGCGCGAGGGTGGCTGCCGGGGTGGCTGCGGTGGTTATATAAAAACTGGTTCCCTTTGCGCGATCATGCCTGCTTGCTCATTCGCATCGTTTATAAAGCAAAAGTGGAACTGTATAGCGTCTGTTCTGGTAATAGTTTGGAGTTCAGTGGCCATGGCACCCACAAACTCGCGGAACAACTTTGGCCTGCTGTCTTCTTCACAGGAGCCCTCACAGCTCATAGCACAGGCAACGAGTACCGCTAAGAATAGGAAGAAGAAAGAGAAGGCTAAGGGCAAGAAAGCTGCCTCACTGACGGAGGCTTCGGAAAGTAATGAGAAACAGCACACTCGTGACTCCCATGGTCCAGAAAAGCAAGCAGCAGGCACAACTGCTGCAGAGGCCGCCTCGGCAAAGAACAACGTAAACTTCGACACCCTGCAGCGTCAGTTTGTTCGAGATGCGCAGAATAGAGACTGCTGGAGCGTGTGGGACGAGTGGCTCAAGCAGGTGTGCGACCTGGAGCGATTGATGTGTCAGCCTACCATAACCATCCACACCTACCAAACCACCATATTTCATGGTGCGTGTATGATCACGAAGATGCATGCAGCTGGATCTATCTCGTTGTGGGCTGCCAGGTTCCTGATCAGCGCTTCCTGTTCTCCTCGAAGCAGGTGCCAAAATCATAGTTGCAGCACTGAGTGACTATTTTAATGGCTAAAATATTGGGCTTTGCAGGCAAAATCTGAGAATCAAGGCCTAAAGTACAGTGACGGGAAGGCCAACAGTTACACCTTCCAGCAGGTGTGTTAAACTAGCAAGCTGGTACTCCCGGATTTCCACACGCTCAAACCACCCACTGTAAACATTGTTTAAGATCTGATTTCGCTGCTGTAGGCACTGGCTTCAAGCTCTGCCCTGCCACGCTCTGTTGCCAATGCTGTGTACTGCCACATGACTCCTTCAGACCGCGATCTGTTGACGACGCTTCTGAAACTATGCCTTCCAGCAGCTGGACCATCTAGCAAGAACCTTGCAATGGTGGTCAGCGATGTGAGTGAGCAGCTGGAGAATGCTCCAAATAGCACCAAGGTGCGAATATATGGACACTCATGTGTTCCACACTCATGTGTTCCACTCATGTGTTCCACTCATGTGTTCCTTACTGCAGTCAGTATAGTATTCTACTTCCGTCCATTATGCACGTTTTTGTGGCGATTTTCTTCTCCTGGAGAGATCATGCAGTGTTGTAATGCAGGACGCTGCAGCAGCTGCCTTGGAGAGGACTGTCAAGAGCTTTGTGAGGGCATGTGAGGCAACTGCAGACTCTGGAATGCCAGATCTGGATAATGTAGACAAGGAAATTGCTGCCAAGCAACCTGTGCTGCAGAAAGCTATCTCCCAGCCGGACACTGTGCAGACTTCAACTGTGGACATGGCCATGCAGGTGGTGCAGCTGCTGCACCGGAGGTATGAGGGAGAGCAGTGCCTTGCCTACGGCCTGGTGTGATTCTCATGCTCATTGTGGCGAGGTGGCAGCGAACATTGTGTTGCATCAGATGACCTTTGGTGTGGGATGGCAACGACCCTTAATATTCGCACACCTCTGTCCCAGAAACGTGTTGAAGGATGGAGCACATGACGCATGGATGTGTGCAGGCGCCATCCATCTGCGCAGCAGCCAAGGCAGACACCGAGCATCTGGCATCCATCCTCACACAGCATGCATGTGCGAGCCCGGCGCCTGCGGCAGCAGCACACGATCCTTCCGCCAACGCTGAAGTAGAAAGAGCAATCACGGGCCTCTCTCAGAGGATAGCATCACTTGAGGCGGAGCTCGCGGGCGCACGTGCGGAGCTGAGGGAGGCGCACGCGCTGCGCATGCATGTGTCCAAGGCCAAGGGCGGCGCTGGTGGCTGCACGTCGCCATCCGCCAGGCTGCTGGCTGCAAAGCAAGCCTCACAGCAGCTGCAGAACATTGTGATGGAGGTGGCCAGGCTGCCGGCTGGAGTGGCCAAGAATGGAGCCCACACGGCAGGGGCGCCTCCATCGGTGACGGACAGCACCCTGATGCAGCTCCTGGACTTCAGCACACACACTGCGCAGATGCAGGACAAGCTTATGGACAAGCTGGCGGAACAGCTGGAGTTTGCGCGGGCGCGGCTGGTGAGTGCGGCCAACATGAAGAGCGAGAGCGGCATCACCAACGCGCGCAAACTCTTCAGCAATGTTCGCGCGGCCTCCTCAGAAATGCATGATTCGGCTGCACGGCTGGAGGCATTGGTGGCATCGCTGGAGAGCGCCATCAGCAGCAGCCCTTCGTTCAGCACGCTGCGCCCGATGGCCATGCAGGCGCGCCCCCCTTCCATGCTGCGCCCCTGCTGGACACCCCCGCAGTATTGTCCAAGACAAGAGAGAAAAGAAAAAAGAAAAAGAAGTGACCCATCCCCCTGCAAGCCCTTCGTGCTCCGCTCACACCTCTCCTCTTGATATGCCTTGTGCTCTCTCGTGCCTGCAGGCTGCGGCAGCACCACAGCACCTGTACCCACATGCTGCGAGCCTGAATAGGCCCACGGCAGTTGTGATGGTCACGAGGCACACCCCCCGCTCGAACTGCAACTGCTGTGCAGGTCAAGCAGATTGCATGGCAAGTGTACAACTCCCACAACCACCTGTCGGCGAACGCACGGCCGGACGCCATCCTTGAGGCCACCAGCACGACTAAGGGCACAGCAGCACGCAGCATCACGCTGGATGAGATCCTGCAGATGGACGTTGGTGGCAAGGGGGCCACACAACGGCAGCAGCAGCAGCCTACGAGCGCCCCCTCTGTGCTGCCCGGGGATCCCACCGCCACTGCATCTCGCGCTGCCACCCAAGGCTCTTCCCCTGCCCCCAGCACTGCGCCTCAGCAGCACTCTGTTTCTGCCGCATCGCCTCCTGTTCCAGTCCCCATGCCTACGAGCATGCCCGCGGATAACCCAGTCCATGCGGCACTAGTTTATGGCGCCCCGCTGCCCGCCCAGCAAGGCGCTCCCATGTCTGCTGGCTTCATGGGTGCACCGCAGCCCATGCATGCGATGATGGCGCAGCCAGCGGTGGTTGTGGCAGGAGGCATGCTGCCCCAGCAGGCCATGCCCGCCCAGCCTGCGCAGCCCAGCATGCCGCTGCAGCAGTTTTCTCCTGGCCAGCTGTTCGCACAGGATGCTGCACAGGCGGGCGGTCTGATGTCTGCCCAGCCTGCCGCTGTGGTTGCCACCTCAGTTGCCGAGGTTGCCCCATCGCCTGCATCGCGCTTCGACTCACAGATTGCAGCTGCTGAAGCAGCGGCTGCGAATCTGGCCAAGGTGATGGCCTCGAAGCCTGCAGCAGGAAGAGGGGGCCGCACAGGCGCCGCACGCAGAGGGGGCGGTGGAGGGCGAGGCAGGAGCTAGGCGAGACAGGAGATAGGCGAGCGACTGCAGGCTTCTGCCGTGTTCCTGCCACCTGTTGTCCTGGTAGCTCAAGACGGCCTGTTGATTAGCTGTAGTTGTAGCTCCGGACACGGGCAGAGTGCTGCAGGGCAGTGTGGCTGACTCTCTCTTCGTGTTCCTGCTGAGAATATTGGTGCTGCCAAAGTGTTGTAGCTTGCGTGTGGCAGTTGAACAGGCTGACCGCTCCACCGCTGCATGTTTCGATGGGACGGAGGATACTATGATGCTCTGTGACTCTGGACAGTTGTGACTGTTTCTGATGCTGCACGCTGGCGACACAAGTTTCAGAATCAAGTTAGCTGTTTGCTTACACAACGAACCAACAGTCTACGCCCTCTTTCAAACCAACCTTTCGCACATTCGCCTCGAGCTCACCGCCTGTCCTCCCGCGCGCCACACACACTACCACAGGCGGTTGCACATCGCGCCAGTGAACTATTGGTGCCCGTACATTCAGTGCAGCACTATCAAATTGCGTCCCTATCTTCGCAGGGTCGATCTCTGCGACAGCGACGACCTTGCGCTGTGATTTCTCCGACAGACACGACAGAAAAGCTTTTGCATCACGCCCTGCACCCCACACTGAAAAGCGCGGCCACTTGCTCAGCACTCGCGCCTCAAACGCATGCGCCCTCACCTTGCGCAGCAGGCTTGCAGGCGTGGCGTTGGACAGCTGCCCGCCGTGGTGGCGGTACATCACCAGCACGTGGTCCAGGCGGCGCAGCACGCCCCCGAGGCTGATGTGCTTGTGCAGGAACCGTAGGTCATCTGCAAGCGCGCGCTGCACTCCAGCAGGCTCCATGCCCTGCTCAGGCTCCACAGCAAAGGGCCCTGCACACTGCCGCTCTCAGATCCACCCCGCAGCCACCCGCTCCATGCACAGCTGCACCAGCCGAGCTTACATGCAAAGCGCACGCATGCTGGCGGTTCTCCCACACTGCACAAACATAGTCCATGCTTGCGTACAACAACACATTTAGCATGGTGCTCGGCCAGCACTCCCAGAGGCAAGATGCACAATCTAGTGTACGGTGTGGGGGGGAGCGCCACCTGCGGCATCCCACACAGAGCGGGCGTAGAACCATGTGGGCTGCAGCACCGTGCACTCTCTGAACTGCTGCAGACAGAGGTCCTGCTGGGACATGGAGTTTGCCCACAGGGCGTAGCACCATGTGGCGGTGTGCGGCTCGCGCACAAACCTGCAGCCCAGCAGTGTCTTGGGCGGCGCCGCCATCGCAGCGGCCAGCTGCATGCTGACCCTCTGCGGCAGCATGATGTCATCGGCATCCGCGGAACAGATCCACTGCCCTGCAGCACCACCTCCCAGTCAGAGAGTCTCGATGCTCTGGGATGGGTTCCAGGGCTGCCTTCTTGCAGTGTGCGCAGGGGTGGCGAGGAAGGTGGCGGCTGCGGCGGCTGCAACCACCGCATGCCGCAGACGCTGCCGCCTGCAAGCGGCCAGAGAATCTCGCGGCAGTGGTGAAAGTCTCGCACCTGACGAAGCCTCAATGCAGCGGTTCCGCCCGTAGCCACATCCACGAGGATCTGAGGCCCCGGTAGTCACACAGACGTACTTGATACCGGCAGCTTCCAGTTTCGGGCGCCACGCGGCAAGAATCTGAGGCGTGGCGTCGGTGCTGCCGTTGTCGCAGACCGCCAGCTCCAGAGGGCGGTGCGTCTGCGTGGAGATGCTGTGCAGGCACCGGTCAAGGAACTCCTCTCCGTTGTGCACGGGCAGCGCGATGCTCACCAGCGGCGGCTGCTGCACTGCACCGCTGCAGCGGCCACTGAGCGCGCTGAAGCTGAAGCTGGCGCCGCCACTGCTTGTCCAACCTTTGGGCAGCCTGTTGGCGTTGCCATGGGCAGCTTCATCGTGGTGGATGTCATCGTACTCATCCTGCAAAGCCAGAGCGACCCAGATGGCTGCATGGAGGGGGCCGTGGGCGGCAGGCAACGCCAGCAGGCAAGCAGGCAAGGCCTCAGGTGGGCGGCCGCACCTTGACCTCACTGTGCTGCCGCAGCCGCGCTCTTCGAATAGACGAAGAGATCTCGGTCAAGCTGCTACCTTTGCGGACAGTGCCAGGCAAGCCCGCGCGCACGCATGAGAGGGCACCTGATGCATGAGGCGCGCCATCGCTGCTGCAGGCATCGGCCGCCTCCCCGGGCACTCTGAAAGGGCATCTGGGCTCCAAGGCGCCAGGGCCCTCCAGTTTTGCTCGACTGAGCTGCTGGTGAGCGTCGTGCAGGGCGTGGGCGAGCGCGGGGTGGCCGTCCAGGCGCGCCATGACCTCGGGGGTGTTGCCGTCGCAGTCAGCGTGCAGGTGCTCGAGGCCGAGGCCCTCCTCGTTCAGCAGCCACGCGCACACGCTGCCCTGCCCCTTGCTGGCTGCCTTGTGCACCGCAGAATGGCCGTTGTTGTTGATGATGCCGATGTGCAGCCCGCAGGCGGCCAGCCAGCGGCACATGGGCACGTTGTCCGTCTGCGCCGCCCACTGGATCGCGTTGCACCCAAAGCTGTTGCAGTGGGACAGGCAGCAGCCCGCCTCGTACACCAGCCATTTGCAGACATGCATGTGGCCCTGCCAGACCGCATAGTGCAGCGCCACGGTGCCGTCTTGCGTCGCGGCGTCAACGTCGCAGCCCTTCGCCACCAGCCACCTGCACTAGGGCTGCAAATTACAGTTACAGCCGATTTGTGCTGTAACTTCACATCATTTAAAGGGTATGTAATTAACGCGTTAAAGGGAGTATCTCTAGAGAGAGTCACCGGAGTTCATTGTAACAGTTACATGTAGCAATGTAGTTACACTGTCTCCCTGTAATTACAAGTGTAAGCCGCGCGCGAATTCTCAGCAGTCAGGACACAGGATAAGGGCAGCCAGCATGGTCCTGCACGCAGCCACACGCTCCCACCCTATGGCCTCCGCTTCGCTGTGGAAATCATAATGAATCGGATCCCAAAATCATGAACGTACAAATGCACGAGTTGCGGTGATAAATCTCGATTCAAAGCGCCACTGAGGGTGCCTCCTGCAATCAGCAGGGCCATGCAGTGCACAGCAGTGGCCGCCTGCAGCAGGAGCAGTGGCAGTGGCACAGGGAGGCTGCAGCTGCAGATGTCCAGGCATGCATGGCCGGAGTTGCGCGGTGTGACCACGCACTTGCAAACTTCCAGGTGGCCATGTCTGGCCGCCCAGTGCAGCGCGTTGCGCCGGCGCTTGAGAGCGTGCCTGCTGGCAGAGGAGGCGAGTGGCGGGGGGGGCTGCACGGGGAGGCCGCACTCCTCCACCAGCAGCCTGCACACGCCCAAATGGCCGCCCCCCGCAGCCCACAGCAATGCATTGGAACCATGCTTGTCCTCCTCGTCAGGGCTCCAGCCCTCAGCGAGCAGTGTGCGCAGCGCGGCCTCGTCGCCGCTTCTTGCCGCCTCGAACGCTGGAGGCAGCACTGCCTTGCTCACACCTGCAGCCAACGAACTCTAGGCCAAGCTCCTCCTGGCCTAGATACTAGGCGGCACGGCCACCACTGTCATGCATGCAGGCCAATACAAGCGTGTTGCATCCACGCACAGGCACCCGGATGTGCACCTAATGGAAGCAGCAAGGTATGGCGCGCAGCAGGTGCCCCAAGCCAGACATCTGCCACGCAGCTGCCTCATACTGAAACAGGGCGTTATTGACAAGGCAGGGGCGGCGGCAGCGAGCGGGTGTGAGTCACCTGGTGGAGGTGCGGATGCATGGGTTGCGTCAGAGGCGGCAGGCAGGTCATGCGGCGGAGAGCTCTGTAGCAGCTGTGGTGGACGCACAATGAGCTGCTGCTTGGCCACCTCAACCACCTCCTTCGCAGCGCCATAGTCTGATGCATGCTTCACTTGCTGGTGCGTGCGAAGCCCCCTCTCACCACCATAGAAGCACCCGCACGCAGGGCACAGCAGCATGCCTGCAGCACAGGCCCCGGTCAGGTCCGCGTGCCCCCGCTCTTGGCATGCCCGCGCGGAGTGCGCAGGCACTCCCCCCCCCCCCCCCATACGCACACACCAGGAGCAGTGGCGTGGGAGGCCTTGTGAGAGAGTGTGGTCCGCGCATGCATGCGTGCAGTTATCACCAGCCGTCGCTGACACAGGTGCGGCCCCGTCCAACTGCAACCTGTCGCCGCAGCCCTCCCTATATGCCACGCGTGCATGCATACACAAGGCATGCCACGTCGCCAGCATCATGAGTTGCAAGCATTCACAGGGGCGGGGGGCGTGCCTGAGGCCTGCTGCGCCTCCCAGTGCCTCCACGTGAGGAACAGAATCTCAGCTTTGGGCCCCACACGGTACTCGCGGAACGTGCGGCGGGCTTGCTCAGGGGCCTGCTCAAAGTCCTCCACCAGTGCCGCAGCAAGCTCCTGTGCAGTGTGGTAGACACGCTTGCGCTGGAGGCCATACTCTGACGTCGTTGTGACCTGCACACCTAGCCTGCGCTTGCCTCCAACCGTAGCTTACTGATGCTGTACGGCCAGCGGCCGCCGCAGCTGGGAGCCCTGTCCTAGGGGTGTGCGGTGGTGCTGATATCTCTGTAGGGGAGTGTGCTGACTGGCCGCACTGTGGCACGTGAGGCCCTGCACAGGGTACATCGACCAGTGCAAGCATCTATGGCATTGGTGCCACGTGCGGGAGCAGGTGAAACATCCCAGATTGTGGCCACAGCCGCACGCTATGCGACAAGCACATACACAACGTACCTGCACAGCTTTGTTCCCCCCAGCAAGTTGAGCTACCCCCCCAGCCTCTTGATCGCTGTGAGCTGTTTCCTGCTGTGTGCTGTGGGGCCCAAGCTTTCGACGTTTCGGCTTGCAGGCATTAGGCTCCTGCTCTTCGTCTGGCTGTTTCTCAGGTGTGCTGGGATCAAGCTTGTTCTTGTCTGCTTTTGGCGCTGATAGGAGGAAACTAAACAGTGCATGAGGTGCCCTGCTGATGACATCAGCAGACCCGCTCTTTTTGTTCGGCTGCACAGCATGGAGGTATTGTGGGAGTCAGAAAGGATTGTACTTTATTACTTCAACGTGTTGGCGCATGCGCTGCTTAGTTCGCGCCGACAGCTGCTCCCTGTGAGACTCTGCGCACCGCACCTGACAGCCGCATGCTGCGTACAGATAGCATCACACCTGAGCTCGGTTCTTCCCCTGTTTACTCAATATTTCAGAAGCCTCAGGGCAGGTCTGCTGTACTGCGTAGCGAAGAAGTTCTTCAGCCTCGACGACTCCATGTGCTGTGCACATGTCACTAACTGTCTTGGCATACCTGAGAGATGCACTGTACATACGGCCGTTTCTGCGCACACTGCTGAAGCTTCTCATGCAAGGGATACACGGCAGCAGTGAATAGTAGTGGTGTTCTGCCTTGGAAAAGTACTCCGTTGTGGCCATGCACACCAGTGCACGCGGTCCGGGTGTGAATTGCCATGCAGAAAACCCACATGGCTCAGGGCCTGATGCTGATGCGCTTCCGTAACGTTAACGCAGTGGAACGCAGAGAAAGTTGGCATTCACTCTGGACAGTTCAAATCCAACCTCTGGACAGACGCAGCCATGTCTCCAGCACTGGTTACATGAACCAAATCACTATACTAGATCTACAGACCACAACCCCTAACATGTGGCGCAGTTGATCGTAATCCACTGCTGGGTCTGCACAAGCTTATTCGAATCAATTCGCTTTTGCAGCCGCTTGTGAATCACCTCCTGGGGAAGCTCCAGAGCCTCAGAGAGGCTGGCCTCAAGCCGTCTGCGTTTCAACCTACCCTTCTTGGATTGTCGTAAGAGTTTACGGGCAGTCTTCAAGAAAGCTGCGGACTGCTTCCGAATACTGCCTGCACAGAGCCGCCCTTCTCAGTTCGGGCACCGCTCTCAGTTTGTGTCTGGATTCTTCATGCGGGCGCACAGTCCACGCTCAAAATCTACATTGTTATTACGACTGCATTTCACGTGTCCCTTACAGCCAGGACCACACTTGAGACACCTGCAGCCAAAGGCCGTGTAGATCCTGCTGAACCGCAGAACATGTGCCTGCGCATGCCTACAAGGCAGCGTCGCACGCCCTGCTCACAAATACGACACCTGGGCAGCCGACAGGGTGACACCGCACCTTCCTCAGCTGCGCTGCTATTAGTGTCCATGCCGCCACCCTGTACTTGCGCAGGCAGGGCCCCTGCAGGGTCCGCCTCAGCATCGAAAGTAGTCTTCTTGCCCTTCCAGTCTGCAGCTGCGTCTCTGCCTCTGGTCTTCCCCATGCCTGTCTTCCCCTGCACCATCCACTCCTAGCCCGTTCATTGTGGTGTTATGTATCAGTCACAGATACTCTGTTAGTTTAGCGTCTGCAGTTCCCATCTGGGTTGGCGAGCTGATTCTAAAAGATACGAGGGGCTCGGGCGGCAGTACGCTCCCCTCAGCCACGGCGATCTCTGTGCAAAACACTTGCTTGAATTCAAGGGTGCAAGGCGCCTACCAACACAGCCATGTGAATGATGTGCAGGGCAGGAGCACTGCAGTGCGTAGGGGCACTGATTGCGGTGGTGGCAGCACCTGGACTTTCTTGCTCATGGCGTTCTTGTAGATGGCCTCCTGCGTCTCATGTGTGAACGAATCTCGAGTCGCCTCTTTCTGCTTCAGGTCTCTCAGCCCTGCAAGCCACCCCGACGACGCAAACATCTGGTTGCCCCACCATGAGCTTGCCTGTGGTGCTGGTGGTGGCAGAGGAGCAGCATCCTGATCTTCAGCACCGATGACGATGATTCTTGGAGCAGCTGTGGTAGCTTCTGGCTGAGTTCCTTTGACTTTGAGAGACTTGGTTGCTGCTGCTGAGGAGCAATCAGCAGCAGGTGCTGGAGGCTCGGCTGTGGGTAGGCCTGCCAGCACAGCTGCTTCCTGCTCTTGTACCCGCCGTAGTTTGCCAGCCCGTGCTCCGAAGCGGCCCAGTTGATTCCCCTTCGCCAATTTCCGAGACAACTTGAGCTCTTCTGCAGTTGCACTCGTGTCTTGGACAATTGCAGCGAACACATCGCTCTCTTCGTCACTGCTGTCACTGGAAGAATGGTCTGCATCCAGCTGCGCTGATACATTGGCCATTGCAGTTTCATATGCTTGGACCGCGAAATCTTGCTGGCTGTCCCAGCCTCGCTTGCCCCCAAGGCCAGCATTGTCATCTTTGCGTGTGACATGGATTGGAGCGTCCCTTCCCTGTTTATGCTTTCCTAGGCCTTCTCCTTTCTGCAAGCATTGAAGAAGGTTTATTATACGACGTACACCCGGGTCAGCGACCCACAATGATGAAGGAGATTTAGGCAGAAGACACAAATGGAGCACTACTCACCTGCCAACCCAGTCGTTCCAGCATGGTTTGGCCAAAGCCACCCATGGCAGTCGCCTTCACTGGGGCTACTCCATTCACATAGCCTTCCGGAAGCTTCATATTTGAAGTCTGAATGGCACTACACTGTGGGCGGTGCCTCTGGCCGGCGCAGGAACGTCAGTAGGTATCACACACCAGGCCTCCTACTGAGACCCTAAGGAGGCTAATGAGAATTTGATTGCATTGCGTTCGGGTGTAATAGGGGAGAAAGCAGTCAGTAGATGGGGGCGAAGCAATAGCCGCAAAACCAAAGCGAGACGGCTGACGCTATTACGTGTGCTCGATGCCCACTCTGTACCTGGGGCATAATTTCGTCGACATGTACAATTGTAAAGGTGTGCACATGGCCTGCTTCGTTTCAGAGTCTTTCTTGAGTTCAGGCTTCTTGTGTCTATTCACATGTTCAATTGGCCCGTTTCGCGGGATCTTAATTTTCGGCATGGGAAACCCATCGCGCACCTGCGCATGTCACGGACAGAGTGTCTCTTTTAGGCAGAGAAAGCGAGTGTCTCAATCTAGGTATCCACTATATCGCTTGGTATGTCATGCAGCTCACAGCACTGGTCAGCACTCATTTGAGCACTTGCCTGCTCCTTGGCAGCTTACCCCGATTCTCATTTTGATCCTGAGTGCAAGTTCACACCCTTGTATGACATGCGCATAGAAGGAAGTAGCTGGGAGCTAGTGCTTGAAAAGCGCAGTACTAGTACAGCACTCATTTGTAGCACTTCAGCCACTTGGCAAGCTTGCTTGAACCACAACCCTTCGCGGCAACTTCCAGATGCCGGCATCTTGATCACTATGACTGGGACAGCTGTCATATGGATCTTGCATAAGCGTATTTGTTACACTGGAAACTTGTGTTGCTTGGTGTGCAGAGGGCTGAACTGAGCACCTGCCCAGTCTGAGGCCCTGGGTCTGTGGCGTCAGACCCCCACAGGGAAGCCCCTTCCCGAGGACTTCTAGGGATCTGGGTGCCTCACAGACAAGCTAGTAGTCTGGGGGAAATTCTGAGTGTTAGAGATACACCGGGGTATGTAAGTATTTCCACTACTGGGTCAAAGGCAGGTACGTTGGTTTGTTGCCCATGCTGTTCAAAGAGCGGCACTACATGGGTGCAAGCATATCTTACGCCGTGCACGTAGCGCTTGCAAGCATATCTTACGCCGTGCAGATGGGAGCATCTGTAAGACGGCACTGCGGAGGTCACACCAGCGCTGCGTTACATTCGCTGTAATAGACAGCTTGTTATCAACAGAACTAGCATTGCTGTTGCAGCAATAACATGAAAAAATATCCTTCGAAGGTACAGTCAAGCTACAGCTGGATCTATGCCGAAGAGGGTCAAGGAAGGATGCCCCCCTCCGCACACACAAGAAGTCACACGAGGGTCCTCTACAAGAGCACACCCCAACTCATACTTCACGCCTCACACGGAGTTGTGCCCTTGATGGCTTTGTAAATCGCATCTGTGTCCCAGTCAACGATTTCAAGTGCCTCAGAGATGGCATGTAGAATGTCACCATCACCATCCAGCCTGCCCTCAAACGCCAGCAGCTCCCACAGCGACTTCTCTTGTATCAGCATCTCACACGACGCACAGAGTAGTAACACACGCTCGCATAGCTCACGATCTCTGCTGCTCACGCCCGCATGTGGCTGTGGTTGGCCAGATAGGCCGGTATGTAATGTGGATCCTTCTGCAGCTTCATCACCAGGGATGCACATTGCAGTCGCCAGAACTGCTGTTGCAGCATCTGCACAATCATCACTGGCTATCCTGAGCTGTGCTAGACTCTCCTCCAGCTTTCGCCTGTTGCTGTGCAGCAGAGCCATGCCATTGCTCAGGCGCTCTGTGATACCCACGAACTTCCCATTGCTTGGCGCAGTTCCTGGGCCCTTGTGCGGGCACGATTCTAGAGCTTGTTGTATTATGGAGCACTGCGGACCCGGGTTGTCTATAAGTAGCGCCCTCAACCCGCTGGACAGGTTGGTGAGGCCACACTTGCACATCTGTCTCTGGCTCAAGCTCTCCTGCACGTGACAAGAACCAATGCGACCCAAAAAAGCAGTCCACAATAAGAACACTGCATCCAGCAAACGCAGGCACGCAAAGCATGTCTCACACGGCGCGGTCTGCGGGCAGGCCTTGCACGCACCTCCAGCAGAGCTGCTGTAGACACCAGGCGAGCACCCAGGTCTTCACACATGGATATCAAAAAGGTCAATGACTGCTTGAAGGTTTATGCCCGAGACTGGCACACAGTCGTCCTGAAGGAATGTCACTTGGGAGGTGTAGGGCTTTGAAGGTCATCAGCGTACAAGCAAGCGCGCAGAGAGCCCTTGAAGATGCAAGGACAGAAGGATTCAGATTGGAGAGCGGCCAATCTACATGAATTCTCTGCTTGCGTTGCATGTGCGTTCGCTTGCTATCACAACACAGTCATGCATCAATCTGTTTGCATGAAGCAGCAAGGGCGACAGACTTCTGCGACCGTTGATTGAACGGAACGCAACTGACTCAATTACATTGTGTTTGAGCTCGCTCACGCTTCGAGTCTCCTCGTGTGTGTATACTGTTGGAAACAGCGAAGTTCAAGGTTGTCTGCATCACGGTGTGCAGTCCCATGAGTGATGGACCTTCTGCTCCAGCCCGGCATGAATATCTTGCAGAATGTAATGAGGCTGCCACGTCCACAGAGTTGCATGAAGAGCAGACGTATGAGCTGCCAGCGATGTGGCTGGACTGCCAGATTCTTCCGGGCAAGAGCATACCCATCATACTGAAAAGTTGCTGTGAAAGAACGAAGTACGCAGCCCTTACTGTGCCAGTTCCCCGCTGCGGTCCTCACAAGTCTGAAGGATTACAGCACACCCGCTTAGTCGTGCCTTGCCCATGCAGCCTGGACTGGCAAGCATTCCTGTCGTTTCAGCACTCCCACAGAGGAGAGCAAATATGTTGTGATGTGCCACGTGGGACCTGTGCTTCCAAGAGTGGTGCAAACCAATGCTTGCAGCGTCACGTAGTTGCAGAGATCATCTGTTCATCCACACACCTGACTGGCATCACCCAACCCAACCCCATGCTGAAGTACAGGCAAGCGATCGCCAAGGCACTTGCTGCACCACGCCCTTACACAGGGTATGTGGCGTGCGGACAGCACACGGAGAGCCTGCATCACAGCAGGCTGCAAACGCACATGTGCGTGGCTTACATGTCCCAGCTCTCGACTTCCAAGCACAGCACCATAACGCCATCAGGCTTCAAGATGATGCCCGACTCAGTCGTCTTGCTGGGGCGGTACAGGTGTGCGCCTCCAGCATCCGCACTCCGCTCTCTGCCTCTCTGGTGGGCCACCACCTGCAGTGCCTGCACTGCTGCCACGAGTATGCTGCTGTCATGTACGGTGGTATGCTCCAGAACTGATGGCAAGAGAAGCAGAAATCACAGAAAACGGGCCTTGCATGTCCGTTGCTGTTGCACCATTGATCACCAGTGTCGCTTAGGTACATAGAATAGTTCTCAATATTTGGGGCTCTTTTTTGGGTGTGTGCCCTAACAAATTAAGCGACACTGGTGATCACTGTGTTGCACCACCAGCACCAGCACAGGGCGGTTGCACCACAGTGCCGGGCGGCGGTGATCACCAAGCCCGTATCGCTAGTAAGCAACACTTACGCTCGAAAATTTTCTGCATCGCTCTGAATCGATGTTGAGGCGCTTTGCTATGTTTCTTGATCACTTGCATGGCAGATACAGATGAGGTTCTGCAAGGCATTGTATCGCTGGGTCAAAATTATGTGCTTGTGAACATGAACACTCACTTGGCCAAGCGATTATCAGTGCTGAGTGAACAATGGGTGCCGCCAGCTGAGTTATAAATGGCCCTCCAAAACACGTCTTGCCGGCTTTGACCACTTTAATTGCCCCCTTGTTAACACCAAGAAGCTGTGCCCAAATCAAAACTGCGCATACTTGGCGATAGATGAGCGATGTGGTGGTCACTGCTCCACACCATGCTTCTGACTTCCAATGTGCTGCATGCCACCCTGCCGCACAGGCGCAGCTTGAACTTGGAGCGACTGGTCCATCCCCAGCCGTTTCGGCGCGGGGCTCTCGTCCTTTCAAGGATTAGCATGTTGCTTGAGTGGGGTTTGTTCTTATTTTTTATACCCGCTACATAGCACGTTGCAGCCCGTTGCATACCTGATGCATGCGGCGCATCAGGGGGCGCCCACAGCTGCTCAGTGGTTGCAGTGCCGTGCAGGGCCCGCTGCATGTCATGCACTGTGCCTCCTAGTCGGCCCATGATCCGCCGTGCAGCAACTACTGTTGTCCACATCGAGCGCGACCGGTCATGCTGCGGCATGCCGAAACAGTTCAGCAGTGTGCTGGGCTGCACCACCTTCTGGGGCTTGGCGGAGGCGCGCATGTTCGATGCACCAACAGTCCTCTCCAGAGTTGTTGAACTCTATCATCGCGTGCTGCCAACGGTGGAGGTGCCCAGCCTCGCGGATGATGAGCGCCTGTCGTACTGGCTGCTGGAGAGCCTGCCAATCAACCTGTCTCAGCGGCATGAGCTCTTCTGCATGACAACTCTGCACCGCCTGAAAGCCGTGCGTTTCCAGAATTCCTGCACCTGTCAGAGCTCCTGTGGTTTGAGTAAACCGATTGACTGATTGTTGTGTGTATGTGTATCTGGAGCTTTGCGTGGTCATGCATGTCTGATCTAGACCATTGTGCCAAGTTCTGTTTTTGAATTGTTGCAGATCAGGAACTTGCTAGAGGAATGGCAGCAGAAGGCGCAATTCAGGTGCGTGGCCTGTGCTGCACAGATTGGCTTGCTTCAAGACTCCATCTCCAACGTGTCAGACCTGGCGCCAAGCGGCACCTTTGTGAATCCGCATGGATGCTTACACAGCATAACGTGCGTGTCAGAGGTGACAGAAACATCGGTGATGTGCGTTGGGAATCCAATCTCAGAGTTCTCCTGGTTTCCGAGCTATGCTTGGACGATCGCAACCTGTTTGTGTGGAGAGCATATAGGATGGCGGTTCACGACAGAATCTGGGACAGGACCCAAGGAATTTTGGGCCTTAGCACACCGCTCACTGACTGTTGATATGAAAAGAAACTTGAATGAACTGGTTTGTGGATCAACAGATGGTGGCTGGTTTTAGGTATCAGGTGTCCGGCCAAGGGACACGCACAGTATCAACGTCACATGATATAGGTTGCTTGGTCAATCATTCTCGTATTTCTCGTAGGCGTGCTTTTGGGCTGTCTCATGTTGTGGACGAGGTGCTGGCGGTCCGAACGAGTTAGGTTTGTGTGCTGTTCGACAGACCTTCAGAGTAGACCAGGCTTGGTAATGAGAACAACGCATACGTGTGAACGCTGGTTTCCAAAGCAGGCTGTTAGGGAAATGAGGCAACGTTCTCGGTGGGAAAATGATGTGCCTGGCAGGAACAGGCGGGCGCGCCCGAAGGCTTGATAGAGGAGAGCGGGTACAGCGGGCTGCTTTTCAGAGGCGAATGGCACGCAGAAACCAGTGTATGCATCCAGTATCAACTCGTAAAAGTTACATCGATAGTGGCGCTGTATCAACTCGTGTGATTTCGTTATGGGGCTTCATCATTATAATACCCAGAACCTCTGGCACGACTTTCGGGGCTTCAGGCAAAACGG
Organism: Ulvella scutata; assembly: GCA_032359135.1. Lineage (NCBI taxonomy): Eukaryota > Viridiplantae > Chlorophyta > Ulvophyceae > Ulvales > Ulvellaceae > Ulvella > Ulvella scutata. The sequence goes on from JAUMHD010000005.1 coordinate 314,139, forward strand.
AACCTGATGCTGTTACACATATTATTCCTTGCGTGATGCATGTCGATAGTCAAGGGCTGAAATCTCTGCTGTGTAGTCACGGATTTTTGGCAGGGAGGCAATCCACAGCGCTCGTGCAAGCCACGGCGACGGTTGAGCACAAGGAGGCACAGTCCCAGAAGAATGGTGCAACTCAAGCCACGAATTATCTTCAGCGACATTGATGGAACACTGGCTCACCCTGTTGAGGGGCCTATGACTGTGGAAGACTCAGGCAAAGGCACTCTCACATGCAGTCTGTCTACAGAGGTTCGCATCAGCGTACTCTGCGATGTGCAGAAATGAACTCGGAGAAAAGGATGTAAATCGTGTGTATATAGTCCCAGCTGAGAATTTGATGGCATCAATGGTGGGTCACAACGCAATCTTCGATGCAGAGCATGCAGTCAGAGCTTCTTGCGCTACCAATATCCAGCACAGGCCAGAGAGGTTTCATCTCCACTAAGGCTCTGGCACTGCTCAGCGCAGCAAGGGAGCAAGGCATCAAGGTGGTGCTGATATCAGGCGCCAGAACGAGCACCATCTTGGAGCGGCTACCCTGGCTGCCTCTAGCGGACGCCGTAGTCACTGAAAATGGGGGCAGGATCTGGTACACTGATGGCAGCTGGAAGTCCTGTCTCCCATTGCGGGAAGACCTAGCATGGCGCAGCATACTGTCACCGGTCACAGGTACCCTTCCACCTCAGCGCAACCATGCTCCGCCACCTGCGTGACCTTCTACATGCAGCACGCTTGTGAGAGTGAAAGCGAGTTACGAGTTCAGTAATGGCGAGGGGTGAGGGGCAGCGGTGGGTGTGCAGGGCCGCTGGAGAATGACGCTGTGGTGCCTCAGGAGAGGGCAGGCGTGCTGTGGGACCTGTTCCGTAAACTCGGGACTGATGGCCTGAATCTAGACGCCAAGTCGTATGCCACTGCCTTTCGTGTTGGGGACAAGCCGGGCTCTGAGGCAGTATCGAAGCTGGTTGTCAACCTTCCGGAAGGTGCTCGGCCTGCGCTACCACTGTGCCGGTGCTCAGCTGCGTTCATTCGCTGACCCTTAAGTTTTTGATGTGAATTAAGTTTTCGATGTGAACACTCTGTTTGTGATGCTGTGATAGATAGAGGCAGGAGATGTGCAGGGCTGGTGTCTACTGTGAACCTTGGGAAGGCCGACATATACCCTGCGCACAGTGGGAAAGCAAACGCAGCCCTGCATATAGCCAAGGAGATGGGCGCAGATGTCAAAGACTGTGCGTTCCTATGCGATGATGACAACGACATCGACCTTGCCAAGGTGGTGGGGAGGGCGTATATGCCCACTGTGGCTGCGGTGCGCTCCTGCCGGCAGCGCTCCCTATCCACATGCTCTAATTGATATCCAAGTGGGTTCAGTGCACAGAGGGCCCCCAACAGATACCCACGCAGGTCCAATGGTGGTCATTTCGTTGGGGTACTGTGCCACTTCCTTCGCCTGGAATCTGTTGGCCTGCACCACTGTGCTGATTGACGAAGGCCATGGACATAGCGAGGCATGTGTGCAGGAATCCATCGGAAGAATTGCCAAGCAGGATCCGTCACAGTTCTTCGTTGCCTCGAAGCCTTCTTTCTTTGGCACAGAACAGGCTATCGAGGCCTTGCTTGGGGACTGGGGTGTGAGTGTGGCACTGCCAGTTGCAGATGCCGTGGCGGTCTAGCAGAAACACATGGCTGCGATAACGGCGATGCAAGTTTCCATGCAATAATCAAAGATGTTTCAGCTGGCACGTGCATTGATAGAAGCTTAGTGTGCAGAACTTTCCGCACGCCTTTCGAACAATGCAAGCATTGGTTTGTCTTCGCCATAGGGGAAATGAGTGTAGACAACGGACCAGAGTGTCAACCGAAATGGACGTGCATAAGGAACAATCGTCAGAGACAAGGGCTTCTGTTTACTGCAATGACACTGTGTCAGCTGCCTCCGAAGAGTCCCTAAACACTATAGCAGACACGTGGGGCTTGTGCTTACAAAAATGTCAAGGCACAATCTGAAAATTTGTACAACCTGTGAACAAGACTTCATGCACAGCAGATCCTCTATCCAGTCTAGGCCTGGCACTCTGCATCGTTCGCTGACGAGCCAGAAGGCTCGCCCCCAATTGAAACATCGCGGACAACGTGTCCCTAGGCTGTGGTCTCCCCGAGGGCGGACTGAGCAGTTTCCTGAAGGAATGTGGTCAGTGCTTCCAGGTCACGTCCACCCTTGTAGGCCTTGAACTCGACACCTCCCACTATAACCTTCAGTGTTGGGTAGCCACGAACCTGCAAGAAACCCCACTGAGCTGTTCCCGACTCACATCCCTCTGATATGTTATACCACAAGATGGAAGGCTTCATACCTCAAATTTGCTGCACGCGTCCTTCTGTACAGTGCAATCAACATGGGCAACATTGATCTTGTCGTTGGCCTTGAATTTCTCCCCAAGCTCACCCCACGTAGGAGCCAGGCGCTTGCAGTGTCCTGTAGATGATCCGTTTTCACACGCTTTACCATCGTGATCAGCACAGGCAGACAAGGGGTTGTGTTGTAACCGCACCACACCACGGAGCATAAAACTTGATGAACCAAACTCCGCCATCGTTAACCTGTACATGCGGTATTGACAAAAGTTAGATCTTGAGCATTCTGCCTCATCGGCCGCACACAGGTTAGCCAGCACTGTTGGCCACACCTTCTCCGTGAAGTCGTCCTTCAGATCAACGACATGTGGCGAGTGAAACTCGTTCGCAGATACTGCTGCAGCAAGAATTGCCACGAGGGCGCAGATGAAGGCTTTAATCATTGTCGACGACGTTGGTAAAACGGAGTACAAGACTATGAGTTTGACGGTCAGGAGATCAGAAAGACAGGCTGGCTAATCTATGCCTGAAAGCCAGAGCAGCAGTAATTATAGGGGCACCACGAGTGATCTGGCACGTTCCATCGTTGCATTTTTGCGCAAGGATATCCAGTGCGAGGTGTATTCTACACGCGTCAGAATTTTACGCAATCTTACCGGACCCGGGTGTGCTGGTCGGGTTTGGGGGGTTTAAAATTGGTCTCCTACACTGGTGCCTTCGGCGCATGCAGCACCTATTTCTAGCCTGCACTGGGTAAATGAAGAATCTCTTTAGGAGCTCACAGTGCCGAAGCAGCATTGAGAGCAACCACTCCTAGGATGCACGTCGGAGGCCTGGAGCCGAGTCGGACGCGTCCGACTTGCATTCTGCGTTCTTGCAGGCTGTGGCCCCTTGCTCCTCTGTGGGACGAGCATGCCGTTGAGAATCGGAGCATTACGATAGGGTACCTTTTTTTCATGCTGCGAGCTGCGCTTGCAAGGGTGGGACTACGAGCACGCATGCTAGCGTACCATGCATGCACATGTGACTGAAAGTCCGACGGCATCACTCAATAGCAGAGCAGTGGACTGATTCAAGCAGCCCCTATGTTGGGTTCAGCTATGTTGAAATACTGAGGTATTGATTAGCACTGCGCTTTCAATACGGTTTCAAATCTTCTGAAGACGCGCGAGCTCATGCCGTTGTTTGGACGCACAAAGTGCTTGGACCCTTCCTGAGCCGGAATTCCGATTAAAACGGAGCACATGATGAGCACTGGTGGAGGAAATAGTTTTAAGACTCGGACATCACGCTAATCCCCAAAAGGATATGAGCCTCGCGCCTGAACGGCCGTGGGTAAAACAATTTCCTCTAAGCAAGTGGCCCGGACCCCCCCAGTGGGTAAGCGGGAGGCAGGAGTGCTAGGAGGGCAGGGGGTGGGTGTACGCCGAAGTCCCTGGCAAGGGGTAGGGGGGATGTGGGTATGTGGGTAAGCGCCAGGCAGGAGTGCTTGGGCCCCCCCCCCCCCCCCAAGAAAGCAAGTGCACCAAAGCAGCAATCTACTCCTCATGAGGAAGAATAGGGGCAGCAAGAGACGCAACGAGCTGCTAAAGACGAAGTTGTATGGCCAAAGGAGGGGAGCGGTAGGATGCACAAAATGAAGGAGCGGAGCACTGCAAGGGCAGCAACGCCCTGCTGGGCGATGCCAATACCTGCAATCTCCTGCAATGCAAGGACAGGCGCATGCACATCAGCACTATAACGCAAATTGCCAGAGCCGTCACCGACACTGAGCCAATCAGTGAGGCAGTCGGCGCTCCACACATTATTGTGTGCAGTGAAGCAGATGATGCGCCAACCTGAGAGTTGCAGGGCACGTACATGCACATTAGAGCAGCAGTGTCCCTCCCCTGCAGAGGAGTTAAGGGTGCCCCCCAATGATGTGGCCGCAACGCAGAGCAGCTAAGGGTGCAGCGCCAGCATGGCAACGGCTGACAGCCACCATGTGCTCACCACCCTGGTTCAGTGTAAATAGAACTAGCATGCTATCATGCTTCACGCAGATGGCTTCTGCTGAGAACAGATCAGAGTAGACCGATATTCGGCAGTTGCTCCGCCCCACCTACCCCGCCCCCCTACGTCGGACAGAGCGCCACAAGCCACTTGGACCCTGGCGGACCTGGGATTTGAGTTGCGCCCCTCAAAGAAGCTGCGTGATCAGCAGGCTCTCATGCATCACTCAAGCGTTATAGGCCGGAATGCAGGCCTTTGAAGGTACCAGAAGGCCACCATCGTGGCCACCGGGGCGCTTCATTTTGCTGATTCTCTGGCAACATAGGAAAGCAGAATGGTGTTTCTACGTTGGAACCTTATGCAATGCTCCACCAACAGTCTGCACGCCAGCCACAAGAGTTTACTGCCCCTTCTTTGCACAGGGGTTTGCTATTGTGTCTTTCGTTGCTTTCTTGCCGAGCTGCATTCCTTACCTTTACCAAACGACATCGAACTCAAAAGTTCCTCACACGTTCAGGGATGGTCTCACTGCCTGTGCTGCTGCAATCAGTCCGCTAGGCATGAACACTGCATCCTACCTCCCACCACAGCAAAAGTATTCTTGGCACGGATGGTAGGCATACTGAAACGTGCCTGCCCAGCTTGTGCGAAATCAGCCAGGGCCCCATGGCCACATACTTAGCGCACGCACCCCATGGCCCCAAAGATGCCGACCAGCGCAACATACTTGCTTAGCTTGCGGCAGCAGACCTCCTCCCTGACCTGGGCCAGCTGTATACTCCCAGCTGCTTGCTTGGTGGCGGTAGTTGGCTGTGCGCCTGCCGCCCACAGATTGCTCAGCGCTATATTTCTGTCTGGCGCGCTGCACAAACTGTGGCACGTGCTGCTGTGTTTACCATGCCCCTACCAAACACCAATTTGATACATGCATGTGATTATGAATGGGTTCCTCCTCATGGCTTGCTTCATGTAAGGTTCAGCCTGGTCTAGCGTAGAATGTTCTGGAAGGTTTCTGCAATTAGGTTATGTCATGCAGTTAGCTGCTCACTGGTCTGCACCTTGAGCGCTTGTGAAACGGTTAAAAGGAGTCTGACTCGTTGACTCTTGGAAGGTTTAATTTGGAAGATCAGTAGCAGTTCTGGATTCCAACTTGCATCCACCTTGTTGGAGTTCGCACGCCCCTCTCAGGGTCCCCTATTCTGAGTCTCCACACGTCATCACATCAACATTCAATGAATCAGTCAACACCCACGCACGCATGGTGCAACTAGACATGCCCACACATCCGCATTTGGGGATCAGGCACCGACCACCACGGGCCACACCAACGTTACATAGTTCGGTTGCATTTACACTTGCAGGAAACCAGATTCGCATGGGACCTCCTCCCTGCACACAGCAGCGACACACAGCCGCACTGAAGCAAAACGAAAGTACATACAACGCGAGCGCTGCTGGCAGCCGCTGGGAGAAGCCTCCCACACCGATGACGTCACACTCACTCAGTAGTTCTCATGTTGCAGCTATGCTCCTTGCCCACCGTTTCCACGCACTGCCGGCAAGCCCTCCACAGCTGCAGCATCGACCCGGAGAGGCATGCTGCGGCATCTGCTGCGCGGAGCAGGCTGCTACACGAGTGCCGCAACGTGCGAGACCTTCACTCAGTCTCACATTCACCAGACAGATCAACACCGACACGTGCGCTGCGAGGGGGTAGTCATGAGGTCGCGGTGGGGATGGTGGCCTCGGCAGCGGGCTTGCGCGCCACCACGAGGTACAGAGGGGTGAAGATACCTTTGCGGCCGGCCTCACACAGTGCGTCCTGGCCCTTTTCTAGAAACCCGCTCACTGAGGAGGTGCCCTGCGGTGCGATGCCGGCCTTCTCCAGCACCCATGCAAGTGTGCGGGACGCGTAGCGGCCGGACCTGGTGGTCTGCAGCATCTCCAGGCGCCATATGTCAGGGTCGATGGGGTAGAACCACTCCACCTCCGCACTCTCCACCAAGTCCTCAGTGCACACCAACTGCACCCCACACACACGCAGCTGATACTCGGGCGCGCAAGCCTGGCAGGCATGCTTCCAGGGCAGCGCGGCCACCCCGCCGCAAATCCCGAGCCACACAAACATAACATGAGGCTGCCTCTGCTGCAGCTGCCTCTTCAAGCACACTCTGAAAACAGACAGGTGGATACCCCCGGCACGAACATGTCCGTCTGGTAGTGAAACTTGATTATGAGGATAACCATGCACTCTCATTTCGTATCGCTTTCCACGGAGCATGCTTTCGCGCACTGTAGCGCTGCGTGCGGGGCAGGGCAGGGAGGGGGGGGGGAGGAGGGGGAGGCACCTCGAGGCCGCCGGCCTTGATGGCATCGTCCACTTCTTTCGTGCTGCGGATGCCTGGAAGGCCATTGCCCAGCTCCACATCCTGTTTCTGCTTCACATGGTCCGCGTTGGCAGGGTTGTATGCTGCCGTCAAACACTGCACGCGCCGCAAGATCGTCACTTCCTGAGGCATGCTCCGCAACAATGGCCCGCACAGCGCCACCTCCACTACACAGCAGCCCCAGCAGCCCGCACGCAGACCCGCTTGCCTCCCATGCGCCTGTGCTGTGCACCTTGCAAGGCCTCTTTTCAAATCAGCCTGGCAGATGCCTAGGACAGGTGCGCACAGCGGGTGCCCCAACAGGTGCTGTGTGACAAAGAGGCAGCCCTGCTGTCACCGCCGCGCACCCCCTGGCCGCTCCCAGCCCAACAGCTTGCAAGCGTGAACATGCAAGGGCGGAAGAGTGAAAACTGCAACACACAGTGAGGACCTGCGCCAGCGCACCCACTCATAGCACACAAACATGCCGCCAGGCTTGATGCAGCGCGCAATCTCGCGGTAGCAGTCTGCTGCCACCGGCGCATGGCAGGTGGCCTCGATTGCATACGCATGGTCATAGCTGTTGTCGGAGAATGGCAGCTTCATGAAGTCGCTCTGCACAAAGCTGCACCTCTCGGCCACAAAGCGGCCGCTCTCGAGTGTCAGCTGCTGCGCCCGCTGGATCTGGTGCGCGTTGTTGTTGACTCCTGTCACATACGCTCTGCTAAAGCGGCAGATTTCCCGGGCAGGGCCCCCAACGCCACACCCCAGGTCCAGCACCTGCAGCCATCTCCACCTTTGCATGTTGTGAAGGGGCCCAAGGGTGCTTGCGCAGGGAACGTGGCACAATTTGCATGCAGCACACTTGTCTATGTTTTCCGGCAGGGAATGCGGCAGGTAGGGATAGTTGGTTGCAAGGACAGGTAGGCGCCGTGCGCTATGTAGAAAGATGTCACGATGGTAGCCAGTGGAGCGACAGGCAGCGACTGCAGCCAGGCGACATACCTTGTCTCCATCTTTAAAATTTCCAGCGTTGGCTAGGTGATGTTCGTGGCGCTTGAGGGAGTCGCGCAGCGTCTCCGTCTTCAGCCTGCGGAATGCACGCTGTTGGTCCATGTCTGCTTTAGTCGCAGCAGTCTAGAGAACACCGCGAACCGGGAGTTTATTCACAACAATATAAATATTCTCTGATTCATACGACACTCGTTCCGGTCCTTAGGGGAACGCAAGCAACGGTCAATACACAACACACAGAAGAGCCTTCAGGCACACCTGTGAGCGAAGTGGAAGCTTTCACCCCAGCCAAACTCATAGAAGCTGGTTGCAAGATCATAATACTTGTTCACCATGTCCATGTATGACATCTGCTGGTCTTCCTTCCAGCCAGACTTGTGATACTCTTCGTACAACTTCACCGCCTCCTTCACGTCTGCAGCATTTTCAGTCACGCCACCAGTAGAAGCAAACTGCGTTACTTTGGTTGCGGCCATGTCTGCGAGTGGCCTTCCCTTCAACGGTCTGAACGTTGGGCGACACTGGAGCCGATGGAACAAGAGTTGGAGACGCTATCAGTGTGTCAGACAAGCAGGGAAAGAAACAGGTAAACAAGAAGCAATGCCTGTTCAGAAGTGTTCACAAATCTGCAAGTGTTCGCGCACCTGGTGTTCAGCTGAAGCTTGATGGGCAACATGCATTCATGCTGAATCCGGATTAATCCTACGCATCATCGCTCGAGTAGCCGACCTGTGCTGATACACATTGCAGCGTACAGCCACGGAAACATGCTTGTTTCACCAGTTGCTTGCTGTGTTTGCGTCGCCTGCAGCGCACTGTGGACCACTTCCTGCCGACGCTCTCAACATGGAAGGAGAGTTATCACCTGCCGAGCTACGAAAACGAAGACTAAAAGCCAAGTCAGAGGAGAGGATGGCGAAGATTCTGAACAGTTACGGAGCAGAGCAAGGTACACCTCTGCACCTGAGCCTGCATACGTCAGCCTTTTGGCAACCAACAGCCGTGAAACGTGGTCTGCTGTACAGATACAACTGCTACAATCACAGCTTCCGTAGATACGGGACGTGCACGGGCCACCCTGGTGCTCGAAGACTCGTCAGCAGATCCAGCTACTGGTTCCTCAGCTGTTGCAACACTCTCTGGCGATGCCACAGAACCTGCAGCGCCTACGCCACCAGCAGTTGAAAAATCCAAGTCAGATGCTGCTGGAATGCCAACTGAGCCCGTAGCCGACCCAGGGGCCGCAGCATGCCAGGGATCAGAGCAAGACACAGCCCAGCCTGACGTGGTACTCACGGTGAACGCAGCTACAGCAGTGCAGGCAGCAGCGTTCAATCTGATGCCGTTCAGAGTTGGCTGTGCCCTATGTGTGGCGTTGGTGGCGGTGAGTGAGGCCATGGATGCCCCTCTGCCCGTGTCCCACTTAATAAGCGTCATTCTTGCCAACCTGGCTCTGATTCTATCGTCAGCCTGGATGCTCACCAAAGCGCCCCGCACATGCAAGAGAATCTTGCGGCAGATTCAACTTCGGGGAGGGGCCAGTACATCCACAGACTGGTGCTTGAGCCTGCTGGCGCGCGTCGCAGGCGCGCCCACCTCACCCCTGAAGGTGCTGCTCGCGTTGGCGTGGTCAGCATACGTAGATTCGGGCACATATATCGCAGCTGTGGTCATTCTGTATGTTTTGAGGTCCGGGCCGGGAGAGTTGGTGGGTAGAGGAGCAGTTTCTGTGCCTGACCCAGACATGCATTTAGAGCTGTGACGCCCGCTGCAGTGTACGTGACAGCGGGCTGTACCAACTGCGGACCCTGAGAGAATCAACACGCCATAGTTGCAACTGCCTTGCTGCTGTGGGTTCTGTAATAAATTATGAACTACAGCATCATCCGCTGCACGCGTTACACCCGGTCCAGACAAGTGCTGTTCGCACAACACATAGGTGAGCACTCTACCAACGTATTCTCTGGGACTAAAGCAGCACTGGATTGGCGGTGGGTTGCGCGTAGGCCCCCCGCCCGAATGCTTTATCGTCTTCATCCAGGTCACTCTTGATCTCCTGGATGAGACTATCTTTGTAGTCCTCAAAGTCCCCCCCCCACTTCTTGACTTGCCCGTCCTCAACGATCCACACCTCGGAGCGCTCCTCATCTTCGCACAGGGCGTCCAGCAGAGTGGAGTCGTGGGAGATGACCACCACTCCCCCCCCAAAGCTAGTGACTGCCTCGCACAAGGCGTCGATGGACTGCATGTCTAAATGGTTGGTGGGCTCATCCAGCAGCAGGATGTGGGGCTGCGAGAGGGCGATGGACACAAACACTACTCTCGCCTTCTGCCCCCCAGAGAGTTTCACGATCGGCTGCACAACACCCCCGCTGTCAGTCCCATCAGCAGAGCCTCCAGCATGCAGCGACAGTTGAGCAGGTGTGCAGCTGCCGGAGAACAGCCGCACACCTACCGCACTGCCGGTGGTGACAACCACCTCCCCCTTCCCACCACCTGGGGGGGGGGAGTGGTGGCCATCTCCTGGAGCAGTGCAGCGCTCATCAGCTGCACCAGACTGAGGCTGAATCATTGGCAGCGCTCAGTGGCTCACACACGGAGCAGTGCAGAGGCAAGCGGAGCTGCAGAGGGAAGGCGGAGCACCTGGTGGTGGTGGTGGCCGGCAAGCCCGAACTTGCCGAGCATCGCGCGCACGTCATGCTCCTTCAGCTCGGTGTCATCCTCCTTCCTCACGTGGCCCCACGTGCGCAGCAGGTACTCTACAGGTGTGTCGTTCATCTCCAGGGCGTCGACAAAGTGCTGTGCGTACCTGCCCACCCTCAGCTTGATGCTGCGCCGCGCCTCGCCCTGCGACGGCTCGAGGTCGCCTGCCACCAGGTTCATCAGCGTGGACTTGCCCGCCCCGTTGGGGCCCACAATACAAATCTGCAGCCATGCATGTGTGGGCACTGTTCTGGAAACATTACTCAATGTGGTCATGGCCGCTGGCTTTACGGAGCAGCGTCACGGGCGAGCAAGCAGGCAGCAACAAGAGCACTCCGCCTGCCTACCCTCCACGCCAGCCTCAATCTGGTCCTCCTGTTTCTCCCAAGCCGTATTCACTGGGAAATAAACAGCTGCCACGCAGCATCAGGAGAGCTCGGGAGCCAGCAGCCGCCACCAACAACTGAGATATCGACTGCAGGTTTTCTCGCCCAATACATGTGGCCCACAGGCAGGCGGGCAGCGCACTCTCGAGCCCATGCCTATTCCCACGTTCATGTCATGCATACCAAAGTCCTCTCTGCCTGGATACTTGAAGTGTGCGTCTATCAGCTGCAGCAGCTGTGCATGGTTGCCCCCCTCCGGCTCCGGGAACGAGAACTTCACGCTGTAGTCGTTCCACTTCTTCGGCTTGGCAGTCGCGTCCGTGGAGTCGTCGTCCATCATCATGCCCTTGTTCTTGTTGCCCTTGCCCGCACCCTTCTGGGCAGCCTTCGCCTGGTTGCGCTCCACCTTTGCGGACTGCTCCCGCATCTTCTCCTTGTTGCCTCCTATCTGCACCGCAGCCACTGCACCGTCATCACTGGCCGCCCGCCCTCACCTCCCAGCCACCTCTCTCTTTCTACCTCTGTATCTTCAGTAAGGTCACAGGACTGCCACCGCACACCCCCACGGGCCCTGTGGCAGTGACTGAGCTGCCCCTGCAGCAGCCTAGCAAGCAGAACAAGCAGCAACAAGCAGCGCAAGAGGCGCCAGCGACTCCCGCATGGACCAAACTATATAGCACAATCACACTGATGTATGCTGCATGGTTAGCGGCAGCCATTCTGTGTCTCACAAGGCTCTCTGCTGCGCGCGCTGAATCACAGGCCGCCACGCGCAGGAGCAGCGGCGCTGCAGTGGGGCGGGGGGCATGCAGGCGCAGCAGCTGGACGGACCTGCGTGCTCTTCATCTTCTTCTCAAACTTCTCAAACTCCTTGTTTGCGGCGCGGCGCCGCTGCTCGTACATGTCCTCAAAGGATGCGAAGTTGCCGCGGTAGTAGTGCAGCGCCTCATCATGCAGGTGGATGATGTCGGTGGTGACCTCGTTCAGGAAGCCTCTGTCGTGCGACACCACCACCAACGTCTTCTTGTACCTGCGCCAAGCACGTTTCGGTGCCAGAGGGGGGCGCAAATGCACAGATTGGGGGAGGCGAGAAGCGGCGAGGCACCCGATGAACCTTTTCTTCTGGGGCAGCAGCTGCGTGGAAAGTCCGCTCCTGCCTGGTTGGCTTGTAACACGACCTGTTGCAAGCCAACCAGGCAGTACACTGGCACGATCCCACGCAGCTAGTTGTCTGCGACTGTGCACTACATGCGAACGAACTTCGAACAAAACAAGGATTTCAGGTATACCCTGATATGCATGCAAGTGCAAGCCCATGAAGAGTCTGGAGAGGAGGCACCTGGTGAGGTACTCCTCCAGCCACAGCACGGCGCGCAAGTCCAGATGGTTGGTGGGCTCATCCAGCATCAGCAGAGTGGGCTGGATGAACAGTGCGCGCGCCAGGGAGATGCGCATGCGCCACCCGCCTGAGAAGCTCTTGGTGGTGCGCACGCGCATGGACTCTGTGAACCCGAGGCCATGCAGGATGCGTGAGGCGCGCGCCTCCGCGGTGGAGTTGCCCTCCTCCTCAAGCTCCTCGTACATGGCGGCCAGCTCGTTGCCGATCTCCGCCGCCTCATCGTCCCCGATGCTCTCCTCCTTCAGCTTCTCCTCCAGCTTCGCGACCTCCTCCCGCAGCTCAATGAGTCTCGCTGCTGCCTGCACAGCCGCCCCCACTCCTGCTCATGCATGATACTGCGCGCACATCGATTCTCACCCATACAGTTTCAGGAAGCTGAGCCTGATGCAGGCTAATGCCGCGCCCTCCAACCTCTCTAGTCCCCATGGTGTTGCCTAGGCGTTGATGTTACATATCGTTGGCACATGGCGTTGATGTCACAGATCATAACCACTTTCGCTTCTGAGGTGTGGTGTGGGGGTGCAGCAGCCACGAGGCGCCTTAGCAGGAGAGCAGGCCCCATTTCGCACGCCATTGCAGAGCCCCGGCGTGCAGTGTACGCACAGCGGCCTCGCCTCCCAGCCGCATGCTGTCTCAGTCACTGGCGAGGGTGTGTGGAGGGGGTGCCAAGCTACAGGAGGCAGCTTGTCACACCTGAACAACAGCCTGAACGGCTGTGCGGTCGTCAGCTACAACCTCCTGTTCCACCAACATCACGTCAATATTCTCTGGCACGGGGATCTGGCGGCGGGCCAGCAGTCGCAGCAGTGTGGACTTGCCCTTGCCGTTTGGACCAGCCAGCCCATACCTTCGGCCTGCCACAATGGTCACTTCTGTCCTGTCCAACAGCAGCTTGCCCTTGGCACGAACTGACAGAGAGTGGACTTTGACGTCTGTGGCATTCTCCTGTGCAGCTGTCCGAGTCTCACCCATGCCTTCATACGCAACATCGAAAACGTTGTCGTCGTCCTTCAGTGCTTCTGCTTTTAGTGCCAGAGCTTTCTCACGGGCCTTGCGCGCCTTCTCCGCGATCTTCTTGGAGTCCTTGCTTGACATCTGTGGCAAGAAACAGACCAGGTTTTGTTGGTTGTGGATGGCTTGGTTCCCAGTACATGGGATCGATGGAAAACATGCAAAACTTTGCTCTAAATATACTGCAACTATTGTGCACGATGATGACGTTTATACGTGTCGGCGTGGAAGTCAGGGGCACAGTCATGGGAAGGTGCATAGTATGTGAGTACGTGAACCCAGCATGTAGCCAGGACAGCACCTGCTGAGACATGTCGACAACTTTTTCTTCCCTTGTGACGACCTCTTGGTCTGAGTCGCCATCGTCTGAGGAGGGAAGAAAATCGCCATCCAGGTAGCCTGAAGACTTCGTTGGCTCTGGAGGTGCCTTCTTCTTCATGCGCCGAGATGGACCAGCTGCCTCTTGTTTAGCACTGGGAACCTCTTCTTTGCTTTTCCTGCAAGGGAAGTACGCCAGGTTACCCTGTGCAGAATGCCCACAGTCGACCAGGGAAGAAGAACAGTAGAAGTTGCGGACAGTAATTCGTGTTGAGCGTGGCATGCAAAACATACTTCTCTTTCTTCTCTTTCTTTTCCGCCGGATTCTTCTCCTTTTTCTCCTTTTTCTCCCCATCTTTGCTCTCCTTTTTCTCTTTCTTCTCCTTCTTGGGCTTGGCCTCGTCAGTGGCCTTCTTGTCCTCCTTCTTCGGCATTTTCCCTTCACTTATATCACAGAGACAAGAACCTGCTGTTTATACTGCAGCAAAGCTGCGAGCAGCGCATGAAGAGATTCACGTCCGAAGGACAATGCAAGCGAGCTCGCGACCAGGCAGGGGAACAGCTTCGCGCTGAGTACGGACGATCACAACGGTCACACATGTCTACAAACACGTCGCATGTATTCATTCTGTTCAATCTTCTGCTTGGCACAGGTCGCTGGTACCATTAACACCATCCTCGGGATCAGTGTGTCGGCGGCCCCACACTCCTCCTATCTCGAGCTACACAGTTTCCCTAGGGCCCTACAGGCCTCCCCCAGCACACTCATCCTGCTCAGTTCCAGGCGTATATGACGTGCGAGGGGCCTTGACACCATTGTGTTTCTTATCGTACACATGCAAAGCGCGATGATGCAGCAATCAGGTCTCAGACAGACAAGCGTTGGGATTCACACGCACGAGCTCCAGCGAGGGCTCATGAATCAACTCGTTACACATCAACCACTAGACAGGCTTTTCCATCACCCCCACCAGTGAACACCCACGGTTGGCTGGGATGGAACGCGAGAGACGTGACGCCCGCATAGTCATGCACTGTGTGTATTGCCAGCGTCTTCACAGGCACGATGAGGGGGTTGCTCATGAGGTCCGAGTACACCATGCCGTGGAACACCTGCACGCTGCCGTCATCGCTGCTGGACGCGAACAGGGGGTACCGTGTGTGGTACCCCACCGCACGCACAGCCGCGTTGTGGTACTTCATGACCTTGTAGGGTTTCGAGGACAAGTCCAGGTCAAACCTGCAGGCCACTATGCTGTCAGACCATGCACATGAGGCAGTGTTGGCTGTCTACTAGGCAGGCCTCGAGGTCGCATGTAGATGGCTCCTGCAAGCGACAGGCTGCACTATGGGGCGCGCCACCGGCCCCTGGCCTGAATGTCACACAAAGGCAGAAACACGCGCAGACAGAGCCTGCAGGGTGCGGATGTGTCTGTGATTGCTGACTGCAAAGGTGTTCACATCGCATGTGCGGCGGCCGGTTGATCGATGGCTCCGTGCCAGACACTACGTTAGAATACCTAGCTTGTCGACACAGAGAGGCAGAGAGCAGCATGCATCATGCTGCGTAGGCTGGATGCGGGCAGGCCCGCGGAGAAGCGCACCACAAGCAGCGCTTGTCCTCTGTTCCAACCAGGACATGGTCCCCCGAAGGGTGGATGTGCATGGCTGTGATGACGCCTCCACCAGCCAGCAGCGTCTTGGTGAGGGCCTGCCGCAGAAGGTGGTACACCTTGATGTTAGTCTCAGAGGCAACGAGCAAGAGGGGCTGGCAGGGGTGGAAGGCGCAGTGTGTGACCCTGCCCTTGCTCTTCCGGAAGGGGTTCTGGCTACTGCGCTTGGACAGCTGGTGCACTACAACGCTCTGCGACGCCCCCCCTGGGCATGTGGCCACGAAGTAGTCCCCCCTGCAAGCAGCGCACGCTCCCTCGCTGTTGTGCTTGTGTCACTTTGATCCGCACATGCAGCATGCTCGTGCACCAGACCGAATGATGGAGCAGGACAGCTAGACCTTTGGACCTGCCTCCTGGGGCAGTGGTAGAATGCCTTGTGGCAGCTTGCTATTGTCGTTGGTCTACTGACTGTGACTATCATGATGTGCGGTTGCGTGTGTCCAGACAATGCTTGAGTTGAACTTCGGTCAGTGGACATGGTGCGGCGACACTGCTGTAGTGGTGCCAAAAGTGATGGAAAAGGAATTCGTGATGGTGTTACCGAGCCAACTTTTTTGTAGTAGAGCTAAAGGGCCTGTCTTTAATGCATGGGATTGATTGTCAGACAGGTTAGTTCCGCGTCAGCGGCCTGCCGCTTGGAAGCCTGACAGAACAACACAGGCTTTGAAGGCAGAGCAGCCTTCAGCTTCTCTACACAACAGGCTGCACAGCAGCTGCTCGCAGGCAGGCAGGCAGGCATGCGGCGCGCCCCCTGGTGGTCAGCGCGACTGCGCCGTAGGACAGGCATGCATGCGAGCACGGCAAGGGAAAAAGAAGGCTGGCTGCCAGAGGCATGGAGGCGCACTTCCCATGCCAGCTCACACCGCGGACTTGGTGGTTGTGCACAATCTGCATGCCCCCGCCTTCCCTCGCTTCCCAGCGGGCAACCTTGACCGACTGCTCCTCCACAGAGGGGGGGCAGAGGCACTCCGCGGCGTGCTCGCGGCCACGGCTGCCGCCTAAGCCGGAGTCCAGCAGGACAACGTGGTTGCCCGCCGCACACGAGATGACTCGCGTGGCTGCGTCGGGGCACCACCCCACAGACGTCACCTTGGCCCCGAGCTCCCACACGCGCTGGCATCTTGCAGTGAGCACCTCCCACAGCCTCAAACTGCCATCGTCTCCCCCTGTGAGCAGCCACTGGCCGCTGGCATCCGGGCAGACGCTCCTGATCTGCACGAGCAGCATGCTGTCACCCCTTGCCACGTGCGCGGCACTTCTACAGAGTACACCCAGCCACTCATGTTGCGGCGCTTCTAGTGTGCATGCCCAATGAACAAGTGTCACCCACGTCGCCCATCAGCCGCGGCTGCGCTGCAGATGCCCATCGCCGGGAGGCATGCGGCGCCCAGCACATCGATGGTTTTGTTGCATGTCTGCTGTGCCATGCATCATGTCGAGTACGCAGCAGATGCACAGACAGTGAGTGCGCAGGCGCGGCGCAACAAGAAACACACAACACAAGTTTCACAGGCTCACAGCACAGGGCCTCTGAAGGGGTGCAGGGGCAGCTGCAGGGGGGCATCAGCAGGCACACCTTGCTGCGGTGGCCCTCATAGGTGATGCAGAGGCGGTTCGGGTAGGGTTTCAGGGTGGAGGGTTTGGGGATGGCGGCGGGCAGCAGGTCGTCGGGCTTGCTCACGTTCATGCGCTTGCGGCGTACACGCGGGCACAGATACAAATCCAGGCTGCGCTCAAAGCGCTCGTGGATGAAGCGCGTGTACGCGGGCACCTCCCTCAAGCTGCCGTATGCATGCGGCAAGAACGCGGGTCGGTCCTCCTCCTCCATGGCAGCATACGCAGCCTTCTCGGCGTCCGTGGGGAGGTACTCTGGTGGAGGGTTGTAGCTCTCCTCGTTGCCCGGCAGCTCCAGCTTGGGCGCGGCAATGCGGGTGAGGCCGGCGCCGGTCTTGTGGCTGCCCACGTTGCCGTCATTCTCCCACATGAGGTACACCGGCTCTGCAGCCTGCTTGTCCTCCTCTGCGTCTCGCTCACTGGGGCGCTTGATCCAGCCTCGCCGAATGGCTCGCACCTGTGGACACAGACACGGGTGTTGCACATCAGCGGCCAGCGGCACCCCCGGCAGCACCTGCCAACGTTTACAATGATAGAGATGATGTCAGGCAGGCTCCGTGCAGCTGGAGGTCGTACCAGCTTGACAATCTTACGTTCCTCCCACATCGAGGGCGCGAATCGCCGCTTGGGCTGTGGGGCGGTGCTGACAGGGAAAGGGTCCACGGTGTTGCTGTACCAGTCCTCGTGGTCTGCGTAGGGATCCACAGACACTTCAGGAGTGCGGCCCTTCTGGATGTTCAGCAGAGTGCGCAGCTCCTCTCGAGACAGCACCAGCTCCTCATCATTGTAGGGGTCGTAGATGGAGCGCAGGGCAGCACCCGGCGTGTCATTGCGCAACAACAGCTTGTCCAGCATGTCCTTTGACTCCCCTCGGCGCTTTATTGGCTGCCCTTCTCTGCACACGCTTCTCTGTGACGCTGGCATGTGTGTGCTTGCTCAGCACAGGGCCCACTTCCTGCGGAACAGCTTGGCTAGAGTGTGGACCGCAGTAGCAGTTACCAGTCTCATTCAATAGTAGCAGTAGCGCGCCTGTCGTATCCAATGTGCTCCTCATGTTGGTACCACTCCAGTGGCACGTCCCCCACTGTGTTCTTCGGTGGTCGCTCATCTTCAGAGGAATCCGAACCATCGTCTGCCATGAACGCTTCATCTCGGAGCAAAGAAGAGGCTGGCACGCGTTTGGATAATAGGAAGCTGCGACCCTGCCTCGCGGGCTGGTGATCTGTGTTCTCCTCGTCACCGCCTGATAGCCTGATGCCGCCATTGACCGCGTCGTTGTAAAGGCCCTCGCGTACAACAGTATCTTCGTCTTGCTCTCCCGCATCATTGGAGTCTAGATGCGCATCCTGCTGGACTGGGGCAGTGGCTGCGCCTACGGCGATATGATCTGCCAACTCTATTCCGCCATCAACAAGTCCTCTCTGAGCCCTGGCAGAAGCTATCAAAGCATCAAGACCTACATATCATAGAGAGCTTACAGGGCAGCTCATCGACACACATAACTCAGTCTGAACGCTTTCAAGCATGCTACATGGCAGCCTTTAAAGCACCTGTTAGGCCAGTCTCCAGGTCATCTTCTTCGTCTGATTCGTCAGATGCATTGAATTGGCCATCTGAGTCGTCACTGGTGTCCGAGTTTATCGCTAATTCGTCTGGGAACTCGTCAGGCTCCGCCTGCTTGCCTTTGGCGTCGGCCTTGACGGTTGCGCTCCGCTTTGGCATGACAGTGCCCAATGACGTACAAAAGGTAGCTGTTTTCTAACTTTTGCCTGCGCTGTCGGACAATCAAAGGAAGCCAAACACTACGGCTAAACCTGAACAAGGCCTGTCACACACATTCTAGAATTCGCAGCGCCATGGCACCAAAATGTTTTTGATGCAAAATCCAACTTCACGGCTATATTCAAGGTACGCTCCGGTAGGACGTGCGTGGCTTGGTCCCGGAGCCGCACTCAGGTGGACGGCCGAGCTGCAGCTAGCTGATTCAAAGTGGCTGAAGCATCCTCGTGAAGTGTGTCCGAATCTCCTGCATCTCTGCTGCAGAGTCCACCGACTCGAAGTTCTACATTCCTATGTTTAAACTCCTAGCTAGCATATAGCAGAGAGCTTGCGATTTGTCCGAGGCGCCTATCCTCAAACAAGTACCCCGTAGACTGAGTCGCGCAGCGGTCACCATGTCTTCGTATGTTGAGCTCATGAGGGCTGGATCCGTGAGACCTTTCACGGACTTTGTGGGGATCATGTTCTCATTCAATTGTGGAATGCACGCGTGCGACTTCTCACGCCCCAGCCATCTTATTAACCGATCATCCGCGCCTTGCCTCTATTCATTGATGTGCCCTGTGTCTGATGTAGGTTGTGGGTTTCTCTGTTCTGAGTGAGTTGATTCCAGGGGATCTGGCAGCATCTCACTGCTACAGTATTTACCATAACAACATGTCCTGTGTGTAGGTACCTGCACGGAACCATGCATGGGTACGAGTGGTGTGGCTCTACTCTTCGCATTAGCGATGCTGGCAGTTGTCTCAAACCCACTGTGTACTCGACCTGTTACCAGTCTGTGGGCCACAAACTGTACTTCCCAGAAAAGTGCCCACTATCTTGTATCTCAGTTTCAGAAAGGCACTTGCTGCAGGGTTGCACCTTGGAAGACGAGGGAGGCCAAGGCTGATGACCACCACTGACCTCAGGCATGGTGTATTGCCGTTGCCTCAATGCACAGTGCCCACTCTACATATGGTGAGGCCTGTCGATATATATAGAGTAGGGTGATGTAAACACACCAGTTGGCTCACTCTCTGCACAGTAGCACTGCACGCGGTGTTCAAACAGTCAGAAATGGGTGAACAAGGCTGCAATCAGTGAAGGCTCAGATGCATGTGTGTGGCTTTTGTGAAGTCCTACTGCACAGCAAGTTCAGGACAGTGCTACAAACCCCCAACCTCCACTTAATGGGCAGCAAACCAAAATTTTGCTTCCTTGGTGTGCTGGTGATTTGCCCTGCCAACGCTAGTTGGAGAAAAATGGTTGCACTGCCAGAGAGCACTTTCACAAAGCCATTGTGTCTCGGCGGAGACGCTGAGCTATTCGGAATTCCATCTTCGTGCAAGACTCTCAGAGTTCAGGTTCTGCGCTTAGGAATGTTGCAACAATATCCTGTCACATGCAATTTCGCATCTATCTTCTGTCTGGCCAGTTTGTGCTTTCCATCTATTACGCCAGCACTAAATTACACGAACTCCAGCTGAAAGTGCAGTATACGTAGATGTGCACATTGTCACCAGACGAGCAGGCACCTAATGGGCAAGAACCCGAACAGTCAGATGCATCATCACTGCAGAGCATGCCTGTTGCAAGCGGGAAACGCAGGAAGTGGGCAAGAATCCGAACAGTCAGACGTAACAATCACCAACAAAAAAAACCAGCGCTTCACTCTAAGACCTACATAGTTCATTTCTGCTCAGCATTTGTACTCCACTCTTGAGGTGAACCGAGCACAGCTGCTCCCCTCCACCACCGCCTGCATGGAGGTCCGCCCACTTACGCAGACCTCCTTGTGGTCTTCAAAAGATGTCTCAAGGGATGATGATTGGCACGAACAAAGTCACCTGCACACACCCACAGCATGTGTGCCTGTTCACGACCCCTTTCTCTGTGCTCACCATGCGCACACCATGGCTGCTGCGCCTAGCAGGGCACCCCAGGCTTGATGCTGATCACGCAGTCATACCATGCAACATAACGAACAGTGAATGTACCAGAGCTGTACAAATGCACATGCACAGAGAGGCTTGCAGAGGGCAGGGGCCGCGCACATGCTTCATGACCATCAGCATCGCACACACTGCAGCCCAGTCTACGCCAGGGGCTACGTCTATGGTATAATCCTTGCTGCTGCCCATCAACTGCAGCATGGCAGCACACTCCTTAGGCTTGCAGTGCAACCCGCAGGGGCAGTAGAAATATGTGTTTCTGTTTTTCCACACTGCTTCCCAAGCCACTAAACGGGAGCGCCATGCTCAGCACAAAGCAATGGAATGTCAGAGGTGAAGCTGTGCAGGTCATGCTGCTTGAGTGGGTTGCATGTTTGGCATTGAGGCAGCCAGTGCGCCAGCTTGGTGCCACCGCAGCGCATGGTGCCATGCCCAGTGGGTACTACCTAGAAAGAGCAAGAAGTGCAAAAAGCATTGAGCACTGAGATAGCATACAGAACAGGTGCTTGGTGTGGGGGGGGGCACCTGCACAGGGATGAGGAGCTGCGGTGCGGGCTTCACGACGGCGGCCACCCCCCCTGACCGGTGCATGATGATGTGTCCACGGGGCTCCTCCGGGTGAACCTTGATCTCGTACTCCTGCACATGCAGCCACAAGTCCGGTGCCTCCACATGGCCATCCACTCCTGTAGCTGCTCACGTTACCACTTCGGCCTCAGCATGCGCATGGAGCCCCTCCCTACTACTGTCACATGCATGCTGTAGCGTGAATGCAACGACAGGCCCCCACGCAGCACATGTATACACTGCCGAGGCCGCTCACCACAGCTAGCTATGCTGTTGCATAGCTGGGCCTGCGTAGCAGCGGGGATGACAACATTCCCACTGGCGAGGAAGGCATGCGTTGGTTGCACACCAACAACAGCACCTATGCAGCGAGCCAAGTTGGCTGTCGCACAGCAGGCCGTGCGCAACAAGCAGGAGTGGATCACGAGGCGTGGTAGGCCGCACCCGCTCAGTGCCGGCGCCAATGCGCACGGCGTAGTGGTAGCGCCATGTGCGGGTGGCGACGCGGTTCATGTGGGACACAGAAAACAGGCGCTGGTCTGTCAGCAGATCTTCTGCATACTCCATGTTGGACAAGCTGAGAGCCTTGGCATTGATCTTGTAGGACGGCATCCCTCCGTAGCCTGCGCATGCAAGTCGTGTGTTCCGAGGGCCCTCAACCCCTCGAGGGGCTTGCTGCATGACTCATGTGGCGCCCTTTCGAACAGAATGCACACCAGACACACAAACACGGTGTCATGCAGAGTAGTGAGATGTTTCATGGTGTGGTGTAGTGCAAGGCTGCTTTGATTTGATCATGTCACTTTGTGAAGTTTAAAAGTTTTTTCGTGCCTCATTGCCCTGCCAGGTTGGATTTTGTATTGAAATGGTTATAAACGGCCACCAATGTGATCCCTCACACATCCACATTTTCCTTACCGCCTCCTAATACTAAATGCGGGTTCTTTGCCAGCTTGGTGGTGATAACTGTGGAGTCCAACAAGCTGCCCACATCAGGTTACGCACGCAAGCTAGCAATAGTCGTGATAACCAGCTTTTGAAACAATTACATCCCATGCATTGTGCCTGCTGTGAGCAGCAGCAGCATGCCACGTCTGCAGCGTTTCCATGCATGTGCAGTTCTCTACAGTGAACGACTACTGATATGACAATCTAACACATTTCTCTGGGTTCTGGTCAAGCTTCTTCCTGGTCTGGTTCGTAACCAAGGCCAGGTCAGGAAGCAAGCGCTCGTCGTTCACAGGCATCCACCAGTGTCATGCAGAGTCCATCCAGTGCAACATGCCATGGCGATAAGATGGGCCTATGTGTTTGAAGGGTAATGAATTGGCTGGGGTTTTCCAAAACATTTGGCAATGAAATATTGAATTCTACAGAATATCGCTCCAGAGCAGTATACCGCTCGAACCAAAAACACTGGCCACAGCAAGCAAGAAAATGCCAAGACTCGCTGACTGTCTAGTGCATAGAAGCACTTTCTGTGTACGCTTTGGAGGCGCAGCATGTGCCAGGTGCATGCATGCATCGAGTAGAAACATGATAAAATAAATAAACAAATGATGATAACCAAAATGAACATGTGATAACCAAAATGATCAGGTGCAGCAGCAACCGACAACACATAATGCACACATTCGCAGCGCTTGTTTGTTATGAAGTAGTTTGAGATTACATGCAAAGTCTGCATTTCAAAAATTTGTATTCTTCTCCCAGACTTGAAAATGTCACAAAGTGACATTCATTCAGGCCTAACTGCAGGGCTGTTTCTGGCTGTCACAGTAGCAATGGATGCTGCTGCGGCCACTGCATACCGTAAGCTCCCTGGTGGAGTTTAGTCAGCGCTGCCGCACGAGAGTTTGGTACGTGAGAGAGTAGAGGCTTGCGAGGGCCGCACCAGTGACCATCGTGTGCGCTGCACCTTCCCGCACTGCAGGGCGACTGGGGTCGAAGTCTTCATACGGATTGGCCCCAAAAGGATGTGAAACACACACTATCTTGCCTGTGAGTGGATCGAATATGCGGTAGTCTCTTGGGGAGAGGTACGCGTGCTTGAGTACGAGGCGCTTGGGCTTCAGGCCTGTTGGTACTGTGCCCAACCTGGTCTGGCTTCGAGCATGCGCATGGATGTGAACAGAATATACATTCAGTTCGCACTGAGAGCGCCCCAGATCTATGCAGTGATAGATGGACAAACAGTCCACTGGAAATTGTCGTGCGAACAGAAAACTGCGTAACGTTACAATGTGTGTCTGGAAACTCACTGTTCAGTGACCTGGAACGAGATGCCGTAGAGCACAACGCACTGGACAGGTGGGCAACACCAGATTGCCGTAAAATTGACAGTGGTCGAGAATTTGGT
The DNA here is from genome assembly GCA_032359135.1 of Ulvella scutata. Lineage (NCBI taxonomy): Eukaryota > Viridiplantae > Chlorophyta > Ulvophyceae > Ulvales > Ulvellaceae > Ulvella > Ulvella scutata. The sequence continues at coordinate 337,648 of JAUMHD010000005.1, forward strand.
ATTCAGTATGTATGGGCCAGTGAAGTGTCGTGAGATGCTGCTTCCTTGTGATGCATACTTTTATGAACCAGTTGAGGCAGATCTGATCCTTCTGGTTCATCAACGTTGACAACGTCCCACAGGGAGCATGCATGGTTGCACTTTTGAATTGTGTAAAATAACTGACCCTGTGTGAACGTGCAATAGTTTCAGCAAGCTTAGTTCACGGTGTGTGTTGCTGTGAACAGTGTTGAAAGTGGTGGGAATTCCAACTGCAAACTGTACAGTCACGCAGACAATTCAATCAGCAGACAGCTTGTACCCATTCACACGTACATGGCCTGCTAAATCCTAAGCAAGAGCCGAGATGTTCTACTCTTACTCACAGTTGAACCCAACTGCAGCCAACATCAGCTTCAACACCAAGAGCCCAGCATGTGCGCCATATGCCCTGCTGTGGCCCAGCCAGTGCCCTCCTTGCGACAGGAGGTCTGCCCGGCAGCTGCAGAGCAGCACCAGGTGCTGAAGGGCACTTGATCAAGCAGCCGGAGATGTGCATGAGCACGCGCACGCGCACATCCATGTACCCTTGCACGGACTTGGATGAGCGGTGAATCAGCAAGCCCCCTCACAGCACCGCTTGCTGGCGGCCTTCATCAAGCCCTGCTGCCCCACAGTGGCGCGCCTTGGCCTCTTCCCTCTGCCGTCACCAACGGCCCCTGCGCCATCCACTGCGCTGCCGTGCGGGGCACGCTGCGTGGCGTGTGCTGCGGGGCCCTGCGCTGCCGCCGCTGCAGCTGGCCGCTGTAGCCCATGCATTGTCGAAGCGGGCTGATTCGGGGATGGCACAACAGGAGGGTGCAAGATGGCGGCTGCATGCTGCGCCTGAGCCATGCACACCGCGGGCGATGCCTCTGGCCTGCTGCCGAGTGCGCTACATGGGCTGCTGGACAGTATAGGTGGGATCATCACCCGTGGAGGGACGGGGGACAAACGTACTTTTGAGTGCACCCTGACCTGCTGCACTGGCGCCATTGACGTGCATTGAGAAGAGGCCACCACTTTGGAGCCTTTCAGCACCGATGGAGCGTGCCCCGCTGCTGCGACATCATCTGCAGGGTACACCGGCAGCTCTGGAGATGCACTTCCTGGCCGCAGCACTTGAGGGTCCTCTGCAATGGGCCCAACTGCAGGCTTGCAGCCAACTGCCTGAGCCCTGGGAGGTGGCGCGCAGCCCGGCAGAGGAGCCGCTGGCATAGGGGCGGGGCGCACACCTGCTGCAGCATCAGCGCTTGCCTGTGCCTGATCCATGCCCTGCGGTGCCGCACTGCTCTGCTTCGACTTTGAGCTTTTCTCGGAGGCAGGCATCAGAGTGCTGCACCCTGAGCTGCGGCCGCTTGCAGGCTCCGCGGCCACCAGCAGCTGCTCTGAGGGTGTGTGCGGTGCCTGCATGGCGCCTGCCGCCCCCCTCTTGGGTGTGGAGAGCTTGGCAGCAGGCTCCTTCTTGGTGCTTGCCGCTGCAGCAGGGCTGGCTGCGGCATGAGTGGCTGAAGTGGCCTCCGGCCTTGCGTCAGGCACCATGGTCTTCAGCATGTCCAGGTTCCTCCGCATCTGCTCATGCCTCGCACGCTCAAGCTCATTCTCAGGCCCGCCTGCATCTGGTGCCATTCTAGCGCCCTGCACCGCATCCCTCTCGCATCAGCACACATGAATGCATGCAGCATCAAGCACCAGTGTTCCAGCTCATTGCCGAGCTTGATATTTCAGGGTTGCCACGGCAGATGCCAATGGCGGCACAGGGGCGCCTGTGGCAGCAGCTGCAAAGAGCAACAGACAGGGGGGGAGGGGGGAGGGGCAGCCCACATTCAGCAGCGCTTCCTTGTGCTGCGCAGCCTCAGCGGTGGCGGCGTCCTTTGCCTCCCTGAGCTCAGACAGCGCTGCAGGAAACTGATCCCTGCTGTTGCGCAGCTTGATCATCTGGTTGGGCGCCCACAGCGGCACGATCTCCACATCTCCGTCATCGTAACTGATCGTGTGGCGCATGTTGAGGCCGTGGTATGCGCTCACTGTGCCTGTGAACCACTGCTCCTCCTGTGCCCACCACACCTGCACACCGCCCCCTGCCTCCTCATCACCACATACTGCTTGGTCCCTGACCCAGAGAATGTTTGGGATGCTGTATGACTCTCTCTTCCAGACTGAGCACCGCTGCAGACACCTGCTGTGGCATAGTCGTACTTTTGCATGCTTGGTTGAATGCGAAAAGACGTCTGGCAGCTGCTCAGATTCAAAAGAGGTGACAAGACTGCATACAGAAGGATGCGGTGAGCTGTAGAAGGGCTGCCCACCTCAACACGCGCGCCCAGCGCCTTGCTCTCCAGCACTGCCACCTGAGCGCCAGTGTGGCCACCAGCGGCGGCGGCGTACGCGCGCACGTGCAGGCACCGGCGGCGCACGCTGGATGTCATGTTGGCAATGCAGGCCTCGCACTTGCCGCAGGGCGGCATGCTGTTGATCTGCGCGGCTGCGTCCGCGGCGGTCTGCGCCTTGGCAGCCTCGCCCGCGCTGCCCTTCACTCCCTTCTGCACTGCCAGGTAGCTGTCCGCGATGTCCATTGCCTTGGCATACAGGCGAGCGTGCGGCAGCTTGCAGGCTGCCTTCAGTTGCTCCGCCTTGTCGCACTCCTCCCTGCACCTCCCCACCCCCCTCACATGCTTTCTCTTGCAACCCCTCCCTGAGCTGCACTTGCGCTCACGGAGGGCTTGCTTACGAGCAAGCACGAATAGCAGCACAAAACGCAAAACATTTTCTGCATGGTGAATGCACATGGTGAAAGGAAGATGCATGCAAGGTGGGCATGAGACGAGGCAGAGGCGTCAGAACTGTTCCCAGGGGCGCCTGCGCAGCGGGTGCCGCACTCTCGATGCTCATCAAAGCTGCAGAGCTCCGAGCGGTCCATCCACAGCAGCTTGTGCGTGGCAAAGAGGTTGACCAGCACCTTGTGGGGGCGGGCAGTGCGGAGCGCCTGCATCCTGCGCCCCCCACTGCCTCCCTTCCCCCTGCCCTTGCCTGCACGGTTTGCACCGGTGGGCCCCTTGCACACCTCTGCGCCACCCACAGAGTTGTTCAGGGGCTGGTTAGAGGCTGCAAGATTGAGAGCCACCTCTTGTAGCTGCTGCTGCTGCGGTGCGTCAGCCGCGGCAAGAGGGCTGTGTGGCGCGCCCGCCCTGGACAGCTGCTGCATGGTGTGCTTCAACGTGCCCTGGTCCTCTTTGCTGAGAGCCTTGAAAGCCTCAGGAGGAACCTTGCGGCCCTTGGGGGGGTGCAGAGGGTCCACGGCCTCCGCGGGCCACCTCACGGAAGGGTGCTCCGGGAGGAAGGGTGCAAACACCAGCCACCCGATCGACTCCTTGCTGGTTGACCGCTGCTCCTGCACCACACATGAAGCCTGTAGCCACTCCTGTAGCCACTCCTGTGAAGTACACCAGCTGAGAACGAAAGAAGAGTCCGCGGCTCAAGGCAAGAGCGGCACTGACGCGCATGTGTGGGCTGGCGCTGAGGCGATTGCCCCCAAGCTAAGCAGCATCACGAATTTGATAGTTGCAAGTAGAAGTCCTGTTGTAATAAAACATTATGATGAGGGTGTGTCAGCACAAGTTCTTGTGTCGTAGGGGGCCTGAGACCAAGACGGACGAGGGAGGGGGGCACCGGCATCTGCAGGAGGGGGGCAAGGTCGCTGTGCAGGCGGCCCGCATCCACCGCCTTCTTCACCATGCGCCACACGTTCCAGCCCTGCTCCTTCAAGCGGCTGATGTACGTGTGCAGCTGCGCCAGAGGTGGCATGGGCGCCAGCGTGTGGATGAAGTCGTGCAGGGGGCACAGCCGCGCCTGCATGCATGCACCCAGCCCTATTCAGGCCGGCGGGCGCGGTGGGCCTCTCACCAGCATCATCGCATAGCCTTGTGGCCGTGCTAGCTACATAGCATGGCATGAAGAGCAGGGTTGAAGTGCACCATCAGGGGGTGCCGGCTGCCAGCGCCTCGTGCAAGGCGGCCGCAGCGCAGCGCAGCGCAGGCGGGCGGGGGGATGGCTTACAGTGCCTGGCGTGCAGCATGCCAACAGCAAGAGGGGTGCACACCTTGAGGGGCGCGTCACAGCAGCTGGTGGAGAAGCGCAGGCCACCGCGCACCCACCATGCGGCGCGCGGCCACGCGGCCCTCCTCGCGGCCTGCGCTGGCGGTGCCTCGTGCTGCCTCTTGGTCACCCTCTGCCTGCATGCCTCACTGCGGCTCCCCTCCACCACATCATGCGCACCATGCATCTGCAGTGCATGCCGCAGGCCCACTGGCCCTCTGCCGGCAGAATGCATGTACTGTGCAGGACGCTCAAAATGTGTCAGACAGGCACAGGCAAGGCCATGTTTGCAACACAGTTTCCACTGCTCTCAGCACAGGCATTTATGTTGCCACTGCCAGGCTCACCAGGCTGCGGGCACCCAAAGCACATGGAGATGATGAGGGCCGTTACCCAGCGTCGCTTGTCGCGGCGATGCGTGCGCATGTGGTGGCAGCGCACTTGCGCGCCTCCTTCCACGCTCCCACCCCCACCACAGCCGCCGCAGGGTCCTTCTGGCCACTCCCTGCGGCCTCCTCCGCGTCATCATCTGTTGCAGGTGCGCTGCTGGCGCCTCTTGCATCCCTGTAGCCACCTGCAGCCACCACATTGTGCAGAAGGGGTGGCTGTCCTGCAGGCCTCCATGGCCAGTGTCCCCATGAAAGCTTGGTTCAGAGACACTGTGCATGACGACCCTGGCACCACCGCGCCTGCGACCCGTGGCACAGCAGGGGGGGGTGTGCTGTTGGAGCATAGCCAGAAAACCTGAGCTCAATTGTCCAGGACTTTGAGGCTGCCTGAAGTACTCCAGCATGTGCGCCACTACAAGCTGCAGTGGGCGGCAGGCCAGCGGCAGAGGCGCACCGTGGGAGGGCCCTGCTGCGTCATTAGCGCCAGGGACTGCAGAGCCACAGGCGGGCGCCTCCTGCTGCTGCCTGAGGGCCTCCTCCACCGCCACCTCCTGGGATTGAAGCTCCAGGTGCTGCGCGGCGCACACTGCAAGGTCGGCGCGCTGCCACAGGCCGTGGCCCGGCTGCGCACACGCATGCATCTGCGCCGTGGTGGGCCCCAGCAGCAGGCCGTGCTTGCCATCCTCCCACGGGCCGGGGTCACCATCACAGGTGCATGCATCCACCGCCTCCTGTGTCTGCGCACCCTCACCCAGGGGGGTGTCTGAGGGGCTGCCCAGGAAGCGGTGCGCATGCGGCCGCGTGAGGCGCCGCCCGATCCACTCCGCCACCTGCATGCCATGCATGCTCAAGCCCAGCTCCGTACGTACGTGGCATGCGTGCGTGAAGTTTTGGGAGTCTGCGTGGGGCTGTGCATCAGTTGCTGCAGGAACGCTCTGGTGGCAGGGGGAGGCATGCATACAGGCACAGTGACAGCGTTGGCCATGGCGCGGTAGCGGGCGGCGGCGGCGGCGTCCGCGGCCCTCTCCGTCGCGTCCTCCGCGCGCGAGGTGGAGGCTGCCGTCATCGGCTCTGTCCAGCCCTCCGGAAACCCCTGCATGCATGTGCAGCAGCTGACATGCAGCCACACCATTGCCCCGCATCGCCTCCGTGCTCCTGGGCACAGCCCTCCAATGCATGCAAGTGTTGACACACATGGCATAGAAAAGTTGACAAGCAGCGCAGAAAATATGTTGCTCAACTAGCAAGCAGGGATCAGATGACGCAACAGGTGGCTCAGCATGCAGCAGTTGGGGCAGGGGGGGCGGCAGAGGGGGGGCCACCTGCAGCCGTTCAGCATCCTCGATGCGCAGCATGCCCATGTCGCCAGTTGCGAGCAGCAGGCAGATGCGGCGGTTGGTGGTGGTGAAGGTGGGCACCAGCTCCAGAGCGGGCGCGCTGCGGGCATTGCCGAGGTCCATTGCAATGTTGACCAGCTCTACGGGGTCGTAGCACTCAAAGCAGCCCTCCTCGCCCTCTCCTGCAGCCTGCTCACAGCCACCCTGGCACTTCATAGGGCCCTGCATCCCCACACACCGGGCTCAGGACTCATGATCCAGGAAGTGTTGCGCAGAGATGGCAAGGCGAGTGGGGCCCGCCAAGTGACGCCCGGCACTGAGCTGGGAGGCTCCAACACATGTGCGTGTGCGTGGCGCCGCATCCCAACAACAACAGTAAGACAACAATAGGACAAGTGAAAGAGTGGGAGTGGGTGCTGGGAACATGGGCTCAGTCAATGGCAGCAGAGGAGTGGCTAAGGGGCTGCTGAGCAGCAGCAGCGTAGGGGGTGGGGGCACCTGGGAGAGCAGCACGTCGCGGCTGTCCGCGCTCCAGGCCGCCACCAGGAACAGCCGCCTGCGCCGGTTGGGGAGGCCAGTGCATGCGCTCGCCACGATGCGGTACGACCAGGTGCCGTAGCCGAGGGCTTCTAGCGCGCTCACAAGCAGGTCGATGGCAGGCTGCCCGCCCGCCCCCTCCGCACCCTGTAGCAGCATGCAGTGCGTCCATTTCACATCTTCCCAGCGACTCAACAGCAAGCATGATGCCAAAATTACGATGCTGGGGGGGGGTGCGGGTGTGCAGGAGGCGCGGAGCAGCAGGCGCCGGCCAACATTGACGTCGCTGTACCTTGAAGGAAGAAGACACTTGTAATAAGCACACAATGAACACGCGGTGAGCGGTGCAGGGCAGGGGGGGCGGAGCAGCACACGGTGGGGTGGTCCAGAACGCCCTCAACGTTTTCAAACACGACCCATGGCACGGGCCGCTGCCTGCGGATGGCGCCGTCCAGCAGCCTGAATACATGCCGCACCAGCCCGGAGCTCTGCAGCGGCATTCCCTCCTCAACCGCTCTGCTGTCATTGCAGCATTCATGACAGAAATACCACACATACCTCGCTGAAAGCATGCTTCAGTGGTGCAGTGCAACAAAAGGGCATGCAGAGTTGGTGCCTGCAGGCTGCTGGGTGGGCTGGGGCACAAAGAAGATGGTGTGTATCGCAGGAGGCATGCAATCGGCATCAAGGATGGCAGGGGGGGCGCACTTGCCCGGCCTGGATGCCTGCTCGCAGTCCTGCCCGGGACAGGTCAATGCATGGGAAGCCTGCGCTCACAATCTCAGTGCCGGCAGGAAGCTCCAGCAGCATGGTGATGTCAGGCACTAACGGAACCCCTGGGAAGCGGCTCTTGAGCAGCTGCACAGAGCCACAGCGTCAGCGGAGGGCTGCTTAGGCTGCCGCATAGCCACGCTGGGGGGCACCACACACATGCAGTGAGGTGCGCTGCCGCAGAAACACTATCTGAACACTTTTCCTACAAGGCAAGCGCTTTGGATGGTGAGGGGAGCGGCGGGGCGCGCCTGCTGGCAGCCTGGGTCGCTCTCGCACATCATGATGAGCTCATGGCCAGCCTGCACCGGCAACACCCTGTCACCCCTCAAGAGGCCACCCTCCTCACTGCAAATGAGCCAGTGTGTACATAACAGGGGGGGGGGGTTCACATGATACCAGAAGCATGGCAACCAGAGGGGGCACGCAGGCGGGCACGCACCTTCTTGAACGCGACATCGAAGCCACCTACGCCACTGAAGAGGGATACATGCCGCATGGCCTCAGCCTAACAAAGTCTCAGTGGTGGCCGCCGCCCCTGCACAGAAAAAGCACGTGGACCCCGCTTGCAAGAGTAGGGATTGGATGGGCAGGCAGCCCCCATGGCCATGGGGGCTACCTGCACAAATGGCTTGCCGACTGTACTTTTACATGCATGCAAATGCAGGTTTCTGTTCAAGGATGTCGCTGTTGTGTGTTATGCGGTCAGTCAATTCTGTATGCATGCATGGAAAGGCAGGAACGAGCAAACGCAATGCGAGCAGAGAGTACAGAAGAAGTGCGATGTGGTGGCGAACCCATGGCCCTCGCCTGATAGAGAGCAACAATTCTGCTGTGTCACGTGTGATGGATGTCGAGTTTGTAACTTTATTGTCCTATGGGAGGTCAACCTTCAGAACGCTTAAGGGCTGTCGGCGCTCGCTGGAGCGATCGAGCTCGTGTACCCACCCAAGTACGCCCCTGTGGCTATCTCTGTACTGTTATAAAGGTTGCAGTGGCTTGCGTCAGGTGGGTAAGAGAGCAGTGATTATATCGAGAACAGCAAGATGGCATGGGCATGCACATCTGCCAGATGGCGCGGAAGTCACGATTGAGGTTTGAATCAGTTAATTTCGTTATTGGTCAAAGGGATCTGTCACAACTGGCGGACGCAGTGCTCAACGCTGGAAATATTCCAACTGAAAAACACAGACTATGCCTCACACACGAGAGACTGTGCTGCGCGCGAGGGGCTCTCACGGGAGGTGCAGGCGGAGGAAAGCAGTTTGGCGGGGCGTCAAGGGAAGTGTCGCAGAGCGCTCGCAGTGTCACGATGACATGGTACCGGAAACCAGGCCCACGGGCCAGCCTCTCGGGCTGGCTGCAACCGAGGCAAGTAACCCAGGATGAATGTCTATGCAGAGCGGGTCAGAGGCGCGCCAGCTGGCGTAGCGGGGCATTCGCGAGCGACATGCGGCGCACAATACAGCCAGGCTCAGCAAGTCCCGGGGCCCCACGACGCTGCCTGGAGAAGCGAGCACGTCTGTTCGACAAGAAGAATTATTCCAACATGCGGGGCCGCACTGTGCTCGCGAGGCCGTTCAGGTTCAGCTGGTGTTCGCTGGGCACCACGCGTGCTCGTTCGCGAACTCATAATCAGGCTGCCAGCCAGCCAGAAAAAGAAGCCGCGCAGCCTTGCACAGCCTCTCGCACTGTACAGGATGGCTTTGGACCACAGATTGCTGCATCTGCGAGGGTGTCTGTTTCAAGTCCAAGATTCTACATATATCCGGTTACAGGTACAACATCCATAATATCACATACACCAGTCATGCGCTGAGCGCCAAGGGTTCGTTGAACGGAAACCCTTCGGCTTCACGTCTGCAGTCTTAAATGACCCCTTGATAAGAGAGAGAGAGAGAGAGCTGAGAGTGTGGCAGAAGCAGCACAGGGCTGCAACGGAAGCTTCCGTGGCAGCCCTCTGCTGCTTCGAATTCTGCCACTTGCAACGAGCTGTGGGATTCATTCCGGATCTGGTCTGCTACTCTCGGCCTTAACGTTTCGTAACAGATCCAAACGTAACAACAAAGTCATGCCTGTTGCAGGATCAGGCGGTGACAGAAAGCTGAAGCTCTTCTTCAACGGTGACGTGCAAGTGAAGTGCCGGAGCCAACTGTGCCCGTGGATCCGCTGCCTGAGCCCCACGCTTCGCAGCGCTTCCTGGGTCGAAGAAGTACAGCCATTACATCAACGGAGAATTGGAAGTAGGGCCCGGAGGGGTTGCCGCACCAGATCTAGAGAAGTACTAGCACTTGCCGACGCCAGATTGCGGCGCAATGTGCTGTTGAGCGCTGTGCAAGTTGCCGCACTGCGACAAACACTCTGACCAGTGACGATGAACCACGAAGTTACTCACTGGTTTGTCCTGGGAGTCACAGGTGAGCTGGTCCGCGACACTGCAGTGCAGGAGGCCTAGGTGCACAGTTGGCACAGTGCCGCCATCAGCAATCCACTTGCCTCAGCCGACAATACAAAGCCACAGAGTTCTTCAGGGCACGCACTTTCAAAACGGAACAATTGAATTCTAACATCAAACTGATACACGTATAATGCGACACAATCTGGAGCGTGTGATGTGCTGCTGTACTGAGCACTGTGTTTGAATTTCAGGCATACCGACCTAGGTGGTTCAGTGCAGCGGGAAACCTACGTATACGTTGCTACGGAGCGTTCGTGGTGCCTCACGGTTGCCGCCGCCAGACTGTCATGACGTATACCGTCTATAGACATAAATGTAGGTAGTGCAGAGATTGGGCAACGCGGTTCGAATTCGCGGATCCTTCTAGAAGGAGAGTAACGTTACTGACCCCCACATGATGGATCTGTGCACAAGGCCACTCACCAGATATCGATGCGTCTCCTGTATACGAAAGCGCAAGTGTGGCTGTATTTCTGGCTCTGGCTGGACTCCTGCTACTGAAGACTGGGGATGCTCTGACGTGTGTATATTCATGGGCTGCTTGAGGCAGGATGTGTGGTGCGAATGCAGTGCACTTTTGTCAGCAGTTGCAGTGAGATGGAAAACCCTCAAAGAGCACGGGGGCAGGGGAGGCGCGAAACCAGGGGTGTTCGCAGATATAAAAAAAAACTTCCCTGGGATGCCCGAGGGGCACAGGTTTGTTTTGTACGCTTTGATGTATTCTGCCCCGGACGCCCGGCAGTCTGCCCAGCCCTGGGTGCGGCTGCAGCTGTGCTTGTGTGCTTGCACATTGCAGGGTAAAATAAACGGAGGCATTAGCAGGGAACTAAACGACGCCATGCTGCAAGTGCCATGCCCTGCCCACAGTGTGGCAGCCTGGCCACTCTGTGCTTTCTGCGTGGAGTGCGCAGCTGTTGCATCGGCAGCTGTGCAATTGCAAGGGAGCTCCGCCACAGCACCCCAAAAAAGCTTGCGGCTGGAACAAATCAGGCAGCTTGACTCATTGCCTGAGAAGTTGGTCATTTGCCAGTGTCGGCAGCTGGCAGAAATCCCAACAAGCTGGAACATCCAAACAAAAAGCTCAATCCGAATGCTCAACATGTCACACTGCAAGCAACTCCGCCAAAAGAGCTGTTGCCATCTACAGGATACAGACTGCCTCAGTATTTGAGATTTTCTCCCAGTACTTACTCCCCCTGGGTGCTCCTGTCTGTTCCGTTCCGTGTGTGAGCACCCTCGCCCAATCAACATGACTCAAGCCGAATGCGCAGAAGCTCCAAGCGCAGCACAGCAGGCTCGCTCGTTTCCTCAGCCGCATTTGTCTGGTCTCGCTCGCTTCAGCCTCTAGTGAAGCTGGTGTGGGGAGGGGGCGGTGGCCTCGCTCGCCATGCCCGCCCAGCTTGCCTTGAGACCAGAGCTGTGCAACCTGTCGGGCCGCCCTTGAAAAATTGGCAAGAAAAAGCATATTCCCGGGCAGAATGAAGTATGTTGCTTTCGGCTATTTGAGTTCATGCATATTCACTACCTTTCCGGTTTGCAACCCCCGCCGGTATGTTGCCCGGGGTCACCCAGGAGCGGCGAGGGCGAGGGCGGGTGAAGTGCGGGCGAGCATGAGGTGCTCCCTGAGCGATCCTGGGCACAAAAAAATTGCTAATCGGGAACATCCCGAGTTCCCCCTGGGCGCCCGTGCTTAATAATCAAACAGCCCAGGCGCCCCTCGATAGTAGCAGGCTGCCATGGCAGGCTCAACTTCCTTGTTGGAGGAATGAATGCCGCTGAATGTCCAGAAGAGTGTCAAGGTAAATCATTGCAGTGTGAAGTGTAGAAAGTAGCTTCACGGTGAAGCCTTTCGAATCAACGGATCTGATTCTTCAGTACTCAGTGCCACCTCAGATAATGCATGAAACTCAGGAACAAATAAGAGTTCATATTCGAATATGCAAAGCCAGACTATTGCAAGGTTTCACTGACACCACGCATGCAGCATAAACAGCACTCGTCCATGGTGTGCTCTGCTGACTGAAGTTGTATGATCCAGTCTGCTTGGTACAGGTTGCAGCAATAAAGTACTCCATCTTTTGTGTAGTCGAGTGAAATTGTATTCCGCTTCTGGGAGAAAACCCGGGATGGCGCAAATTTTAGCCGGGGCACCCTGGCAGACCTGAAAACAACCCAGGGACGCCGGGGATAAAATACAGGGGTAGGCCGGGCAGCCCGGCCTGAACATTGTCAGTTGGCCGGGCAAAGCCGAAACATTTTGTACAGCTCTGCTTGAGATGGGCGGTGCCCAGCTGGCCTCGTTTCCGTGGGCAAGGGAGTACCTGCCACGTGCTACAGAAGCGGGCAGAATTTTTGCCAGGTTGAGACCAATCGGTTGGGATGCCGCGGGATCCCGTACGGGATGTGGAGCCCTGTACCTGCAGCGTCGTATACTACGTAGCTAGAGCCATCCTCCGTGGAGGCCTCCGCCGTAGCTAGCTGGCCACAATCGAACGTCATGCATGCACGTGAACGCCCGCGTACAACACGCATGCTGCAAGCGTGCTTTCGCACACATACAGGTAATGACCTGTATAGGTTATTACTTTTTCCACAGGGTGACGCTGGTGTGAGGGTCAGGTTACTTGCTTCCGTGTCACTTCTCCGGCATCTTGCTGACGTTGCGCAACGTCAGCATTGACCAACCCTGGCGCGTCATGAACGTGGCGATCGCATCCTTCATATTCAGACGCTGCATCAAGGGACACATTAAACGGCTACGCGTGCGAAGTGTGGTACTGATAAATGAACTTAAATTTTCAACTACCGTTTACAGCCTCGCCGGTAGGCCAGGCTTAGCCGTAGGAAAAGTACTTTGCGCGCAACAGTTGTTCAGGTAATCCGACTCGCGGGCGGCGAGCTGCATGGCCCACATATGCTTGTGGAGCAGTTGGCCATGCATACGAATCGGTCATGCCAAATTCGAAGCCTCTCTCTGCGGGCCGTACATGCTTCAAGTGTCCTCCAGGAAATCTCATGCAGCGTCCGATGGCGGCCGTAATTTGTGTCCATGATTCGCCGGAGGCGGTGGCTCTGAGTTGCGGCGGGCAGCGGCGTGCATTCTCAGGGCTGGAACTTTCTGCCTTGAGGCAAACCAGAGACAATTTCATGACACAGGTAAAAGCAGACAGTGATCGAGAAGGCTGCCATATCTTCAATTGCCAAGCTGCACTTGCATGCTGGCCTCAGATATCATGTTGCTGATGGCGAGATGCTGACTGAGCTGGAAATAACCTTTCGAGATTGAAGCGCCAGCTGTAGAAGGAGAGCTTGCTTGGACACCATGATTGGCCACAAACTCATCCCAGAAAGAGTTGGCATTCTAAGAGGCACTTGCGCTACAACAGAGGTCTTCCTTCCATGCAGCATGGCCAGGACATGGCTGTGACTGCACCTTCAACTCCCGCTAGCTCGGACTGTATGAGTGTGATGCATGGTCACCAGTGTTGCAATGCATTGAGTGTGTTACCAGCTTGGCCTATGGCTGGCAAGTATTCAGGTAACTTCCTGTCTTGTGTCTTCGGACTTGACTACTGTAACTTTAGGGACCGTGACAGTGGGACCTCACGCGGACCGTGACAGTATCACCATGCATTGCAGTGCACTATAAATACTTCAGATGGATGCGGAAACGAATTACATCGATCTTACCGGAGTACAGGGGTGGCTTGTCACCTATTGCAGTCCCTAGATTGAACACCGTTACTGTAAGAGGCAAAGCCTGCGGCGAAGAAAGCAGATTAATGTATACTTCTTCAGTTTTAACAGCGTTCGCTCTCAACCACCAGGACAGAGCTAACTTGGAGAGCGTGCGTTTCACATCCAAATGTGCACAACTAGACGTTAAACAGACTGTTCACCTTCCAGTGTTTCGATTACAGGCTTACTACCCTTCTTCACTTTCAGTTTCATGCAGTCAATTGGAGCAACTAGTGTGCGATTGAAGAGGATTTGTGTCACAGGCAGCTGTTACCTGCAGCATGTGCAACACAGGATCAGGTTGCTTCGACTTGATGACATCTGGGACTACAAACAGAGAGCTACTTTCTTCTGCACCACTTGGCTTAGAAGTTGTCAATGATGGCTTTGGTGAAGTCAGTGGTTTTGGCAGAGCCGCCGAGGTCACCGGTGCGGTACTTGCCTTCGCTGATGGTCTTCAAGACAGCATTCTGAATCATGTCTGCCTTGTCTACCATCTTGAGATGCCTGAGCATCATAATACTCGATAGAAGCAGTGCTGTTGGGTTGGCAAGGTTCTGACCCTTGATATCGGGGGCAGTTCCGTGCACAGCTTCCATCAAGGCAAGGCCATTCTCACCGATGTTACCAGAAGGTGTCAGCCCCAAGCCGCCAATGAGCCCGGCGCACAGGTCAGACACAATGTCACCATACAAGTTTGGCATCACCATCACGTCAAATTGTGCCGGGTTAGACACCAGCTGCATATAGTGAAGGTTGTCAACAGTACTTGATGGTTCAGTCTGAAGACTTTGAGCAGAGACATCATACACATGATGACGGCATGTCCATGCTAATTCCAATACACAGATGAGGCGGTTCATGGATAGCAGAATAAGGATGCTGGCATGCTAAATTTGAGGAACAACGTACCTGCATGCACGTGTTGTCCACAATCATCTCATTGTACAGGATGTCTGGAAACCTGTGTGACACCTCACGGCAGCACTCCAGAAATAGACCATCAGTCAGCTTCATGATGTTGGCCTTGTGTACAGCAGTCACCTTCTTGCGGCCGTTGTCCTTGGCGTAGTTGAAGGCATACTCAGCGACCCGCATCGAAGCCTTGCGGGTGATGACCTGGACACAAAAACAAATTGTCAATGTATTGCACATCTTGTAGGCACCTTTAAGTACCTCCTGGATCGCCTGTTAATCCCTCAATCTAGCTCTGCGAGAGATGTGACAGACGTCAAGGAAACAGGCAGCAGCACCTTTAGCGATTCCACCACGCCGTCTGTGACTTGATGCTCTAATCCAGAGTACTCCCCTTCGGTATTCTGCATCAGTATGCCACAGATCAGTGAGTTCAGCACTCCAGAGCTGCGCAACACTCATCATGTAGAAACACAGAGACACAGACCATGTTATTAGCTGCGTTCGTTAACCCACAATAATGATAGCTCTTGGTAGGGACAAGTTCGTACCTCTCGAATGGTTACAAGGTCAACATCGTCATATCGTGTCTTGTATCCAGGAATGCTCAAGCAGGGCCGGACATTTGCGTACAGGTTGAGCTCCTTTCGAAGAGTCAGGTTCAAAGATCTGTGACCCTTGCCAATAGGGGTGGTCATTGGACCCTTCAGGCCGATTCCGTGCTCCTGTGTTTGAAACGTCGGTTTGAGTGTGACACCAGCGATCAGTGATGCTGCAATCAGTCCTGCAATGAGGCCAACGCACCAGAACGGAATCAAGGTTCTCTCGTGTCACAAAACTGTTGGTTCGCTCGTCCACTACGGTCGCTACGAATTGGACGTCCCACTTGATTGGCACGTCCGCGGCCTTGAATATTTGCTTCACCGAATCTGCAATCTCAGGACCAATACCATCACCTGCACATCAAAACGAAGTATTCTCTGAGCCTGCGCCATTTCGGATTCTTACCATACGCCTGCATGCCGCCTCTGGAAAGCGTACCGGGAAATAGTGTGGCGGTGATGGCCTCGCTCGCATACGAACGCTTGCCAAGGCTTGCTGACAGCTTTGCAGAAGCTCCAATAAGCTGACGCAACATTGGTGCTTGTATGTGCTCGCTGTGACAACAGTGTGTGTGGTACGAAACCTGCTCTTGGGAAAAGAGTAGACACTTGTGCCCTTGTCAGCTTTCAAGAGAACTGGTGAAGTATCGAGATGTGCTAGACTCCTATAGGCGCAATGCCTTCGGTGGGAGCCCGCATGTCATGATTCAGCTCCTCGAGAGCAGCCGAGACACCATGCATTGTTCCAGATGCGCAAGCAACATGTTCCAACACACTATCACACATGACAAATTCAATATAATCGCCCTACATAGCGCCAGTGCTGCGCACTTCCCCTCCACTCCCCCTCCCCGCCTCTATGCTCCGTACATCATGCAGCTTGAGACGGCCACACTGCAACTACACACTGTGAGGGCACTCATGCGTGCTACTACAGGTATCGTACACCATATGCTTTAAATAAATTTCCCCTGCATATGTGGTCCATGTTCATAGGCATACAGAACTTTCCAAGAGCCATCTCATCAACACAGTGGGTGGTGGTCGGTCATTCAGCACAGGCACCCAAAGTGAGATACATGAGAATTACCAGCCTGACTGAGAAACGTTTATGTGAATACTTAATGGGCCTCCTTTGGAGTTTCCTGGTTGCTTGGTCGCTAAAATGCGCCAGATGGTTCAGCTTGGGCAGTAGAAGTACGAGGGGTAATCTAGACTCGCACTGACTCTGCGGCATGGGCCCCATGCCGCACCTTTGTTCGAGAGAGAATGTTCGAGGAGATCTGGACCTGACATCCAAAGATTTGTTGACAGTGAACGAGTGCTGTGAGAGATTACATCAACAGGACCAGAGAAAAGGGTGCAAAGAAAGAGCAGAACTAGCAATGTCGAAGCATGCAACAGAAAACGAGTGATGTGCTTCGGTGATTCCTGATTATTCTTATTAACTTCTTTTCGGAGAAGACAGGCAGGATTTGTTCCCTTGACCCACTTTCTGGGAGGGTTGGCCTGGGGGGTGATTCCGGTGATTCAGTACCTCCGTCGTAGGGGCTATTATTAGCACTTACTTCTCACTCTTGTTTACTTCATACCTTTGCTTACAGTATCAAAACTTTAGTTGAGTTTTGGGTTTCCTGATTCATGCCGAATCCGCTTCGTAGAGTACTCGGTCATTGCCGCTTATTTCCTTCTGATTGGCGCTGTTATTGCTGACAATTCTGTCCCTCTTGGGGCCCTTGTTTTTGCCTGCAACAGTGTGCGGCGCTCTGTTTGGCCTCTATGTTTGCGGCCATGGCCACGCGTGGCTCCGAGCTGTCTGTCCCTGCAACGGCCCTCTGGAGCAGCCCTTCCTGTGTATGGCGTGCTGCCCGACTAGAAAAAAGTCAGCTTGGCCTATATTTCTGCGAGGGCACGGGTTCGAATCCCGCGCTGCCCTGAGCCACCTCTCGTCTTCGAGCTCCTCGGCCGGGTGCGTTAAAGTTTTTCTGGTGGTTTTCCTTTTACGGCTTTCACGTGAGTTGAGTCACTGTGGCGCTCAGGCCGAAGCCCAAACTGCATGTGGTGTAGTCCCCCGAGTAAGAAATCGTATCTTTTGCCTTTGCGTCAACTCCAACACATGTGCGTTGCAGTGCCACAGCAGAGTCTGCTGAGCAGAACTCCTGCAGAATGGTCCCCCAACAAGGCAAACAGCACTTGCTGTCCATACTGGATGCGCAATTGTCCTCTTGACGTGTATGCCGCATCTCAGTATCTGCATCTTGTCATTGCTTTGCAGGACATTGCCGATGTTGGCATCACCCATCAGGGTATTGCTCCCCATACGCAGCAACTTTCATTATCTCCCCTGCATCCCACCGCTCCCCTCCTTTAGCCGCCCAACTTCCTCTTTAGCAGCTCGTTGCGTCTCTTACTGCCCCTATTCTTCCTCATCAGGGGCATGTTGCAGCCTCCGTCTGAGGGGTTTCTCGGGATCGGTTGCTTAGAGCGACTGGTTCATCCACTCCCATTCAGGCGCGAGGCTCATATCCTTCTGGGGATTAGCGTGATGTTTGAGTTTTATTTCTCCAGAAAACCGTTGTCAGTATTTGACCAAATCTAGATTAACCTATTTTCTCCAACATGCATGAGGACCATGCGCTCTCGAGCCGTGCACCGCGGTGTGGCCACATGTCAGCCTTCAAAGCACTGGTAACATGTGGAAGCACTGGAGCAAACTCAGATTAGAGCCATGTTACTACACGAGGTACAATACCACAGTGGCCGTCCGCGCTAGGTTAGTCAATACGAGCAGTTAACAACCTCGTCTAGCTCAGCCAGACTTTTCACCGTGTATACGGCACCCAGAAGGATGTGATGTCGTGCAGAAAGCTTTTACAACTGTATCTTTAGAGTATATCTACACTCTGCCTCAAACTATGCTGGGGGAACGCACCGGAGTCCGGCTCCCCTTGACGCCGCGAGAAGGCAACCTCAGGGCCACTCCAGGGAAAGAAGCTGCAGCTGAGGGCATATGTTCCAATAGCGCTCGGTCAGAGCGCACAGACAAGTCACTTACGACCCGCCCGTGTGCTTTCGAGATGGAAGAGAACGACCCAAGCTTTGCTCACGAGCAGGCCACAAGGGGCGAGGTGCTGAAGCCCAATGTACAGAGCATGGCAAAAGACACTCTTCAATTACAGACATCTGAAGGGTTCGCGGAGGTAGAAACCTCTATTTTGCACGAGGGACAGGCAGATTTTGGCAGGCTTGAAGCAGGCCTGGAAGCCCGTGAGTGCAAGGTGTGAGATACACAACCAACTTCAAATATTCAAACATACTGTATGCTGAACATGGGCCCGATATAGCTTCACATAGAAGTTGAACGAGAGTGTTCAGGCGGTTCACAATCCTGAACCGTGGTGACGAACGCGAAGTGAACTTGATTGCTTCTAAACGTCTGTTTTGCAGGTGATTGATGAGCTAGAGACGTCTGGAAACAAGAACACGGAGTACGCTGAAGCAGCGCAACGGGTAGCGGCTTCTTTCCTTCGTCGTTGTTTGGCTTCTTCATATTTTGTGAACATGGATGCCGCTGAGCAGTCACGCGCTCACAATCCATTGTTGCAGGCCACAGCAACCAGTGAGTTGTTGCATCAGAAGAGGCTGCAGGATATGGAGGTATATAGTCCGCTTCCCTGTTCTTGCCTTGCTGACTGTTTCGCTGCCAGCAGGTTACACACCTATCAGACAGTTTGACACTAGCAGCGTAAAGCGTTTACCCTCCTGTGCAAAAGTTCGTACAATTCGTGCTTGGTATTGTCGTACGTTCGGTACCTGTGAGTGCGAATCTGTCTTGTTACATACATTCACTGTTTTGGCCACGGGCAGCAAGAGGATCGACAGAGGTACACGAGCGAGATCCACAACCATGAAGGTGTTGTGTGCAGACAGCGATGCAGGCGGAGATTGCAGCACTGAAAGCAGAGTACACGGAAGCGATACGGCGGCTTCAAACTGATCACGACGCCGAGCTGGATGAGGTCCAGCTGCAGAGTGCCGAGGACATCATTCAGGATATAATGACAAAGGTGTGATGGAGGCACTTCTGGCGCCATAATTTTAAAATTTCTCGTTTGGGGCTCCAACAGAGAACTCACAACGAGTGGAGAATAGAATTCCGGGACACCCTTGTGAACCATGTTGTCTCGCCACAAGGCACTAGAGCCACACTCGTCCTTCATAGTACAGGTCTCTAGGCTCCAGGCAGCCATAGCAGAGACGGGGGCGCAGGTTGGAATAACTGTCAGCTGGTGTCCACCCTCCTTTTCCAGCTCAGAGCTGCAGGAAGAATTTGAGGAAATGGGAGCCTGGCTATCCCGCATATCAGATACTCTGCACGAACTCAGCAGAGAGCGTCGTCGTCTGAAGGTGTGTTGCAGATGCCAACCCTCATGCATGCACATCCTCTAGAAACGCTGAATAACCGTTGGTAGGCTGAACACCTGCGAAGCATTGGTGGATTGGCCCAAGAGCTGCCTCAAAAGCTGCTACCGGGTTGATGTTGCCAAATCTCAGCGTTGTGGATGTGCATCATGTTGGCGGTATGTGCAGGATGCTCACAGGGAGGAAGCGCAGAGAAGGAGAGAGGTGCAGGCGGAGCTGTTCGATCTGCAAGGCCCCGTTCAAGTGCTTTGCCGGTTGCACGATGCACCAAGTGACGACAGCGACGAGTCTGCGAGTTTGCAGGAAGGCCCTGACGATCTGTATGCCTCCGCTGCAAGACTTCTGACATGTCCATGCCGAGTGCTTGCGATGCCTGCCTCAAGTCTCTGCAAAGATAACTCTGCCCTCAAGTGCTGCCATCTAAAGCTTCATCACGCTGGTTTTGTCCCTTGCAACCAAGCTCGCGTCCATAGTATTCCGCCACTTGTCATTGAGATGCGCACATTTCAATGTCTTCTTTAGGAATACTGCTGTTTGGCCTTTCTTCCACTGCTCCTTGTATTTGTACTGTTGTAATGTAGATTCAACCATGCATGGGCCATCATGCCAGATGACATATATGACACATGCAGAGCCACTCCAGACACTGTGGGGCGCCCAGTGCATGACCCAGACACTCCGCATCGTATCAAGGTCAACAGTAACCGCTACAACTTCCAAACAGTGTTTCAAGTGTCAGATGGCTTAGAGGCACTCTTCGATGAGCTTGAGCCTACTGTGCTCTCTGTGCTGGACGGCCACAATGTTTGCATCCTCTCACATGAGTTGGTACGTCTTTCGTTTTCTTTCTTCACATCTCTGATTCATTTCAAGTCAGGTAGGCCACAAGCATGTGAATTTTGTATTGTACCCGTGGTTTGTTGTTTCATAGTTCATAGCAGTGCAGTTTGAGCACTGCACGACATACCAGTGGTTGTCAAGCATCCCACAGTATGTATGCGCTGCAGTCAGATTCCAGCAGTCATGCAACGCTGCGTGGCAGTCAAGTGGACACTGGCATGGCAGCGCGCTGTGTAGAGGCCCTCTTTGAGGCTGCAGCTGCTGACCCCTCCCTCACATCTGCCAGGCTGCATGTCAGCTTCGTTGAGGCGTCGCAGACAGCGCTGTATGACATCATGGCCTCAAACCCGCAAGGGAGGGGAGGTCAACAGGACCAGAGGCAGCCGTGGATTGCAATCGACCCAAAGTCAGACAGTGTTGGTGTGCCCTTGCGTCCTGCTAAGATCCTTGATGAGCTACTCCCAAAAGAACTGTCACAGTCCTTACCAGAAGTTCTTTAGTGGCCCTCAACCGCATTCTGTGTCTGTGGTGCTCCACCGCAGCTTGTATCATCCTGGTTCGCTGAATCGATCACGTATAGGCCTACACAGTTCTGCCACGTACCAAGAGCGCGTGTACTTCTGTATCGTAAACAAAGCTATGCAGCAAGCCCTACATTGTCACGATGCTGCAGAAGTACATCAGCAAGAGGTGGAGGACCCTGAGGATGCTGCAGATGTGCTGCAAGCTTGCTTCTGTCATCGACAGAAGAACTGTGCTGGGAATGGCTCCACAGGAGGGCACACGTTGACCTGCATCACTGTCACCACCAGCAACGAGGTGCTCGGTCTACATGAACCATAGAACGTGCCTGTTTGATGTTCCTCTTGATTTCTAATAGGTCAGGATGCATGCTTCTTGAAGTTCTTGATATTCCTTCTTGCGACAAGGTACACGTTAAGACCGATCACGTGAGCGTGTGACCAACTACTGCATGTGAAGTGAATGTGGAATGCCTGCAGGGCCTTGAAACGGTGTCCCGGCTGTGGATTGCAGGCCTGAGTGGCAGTGCAGTTCTTGCAGCTGAAGACCAACTAGACGATAACCTGCGCTGCACTCAAAGTGCACACCTCAGTCTCTCTGCTCTTGCCACTTGCCTTGCTGTCCGGTGTCAGGGCCGATCGAACATTCCCTGGTCAGAATCGCCTCTCACTTGCCTTTTGAAGGTGCGGCCTCTAAGCAAGAGTTGAATGACACATTGAATCATTGATGTGGTTCTGAAGTCTCAGCGCCTACAGCGTCCTTTGATTGCTCCATGCTTGTCACTGCCATTGAAAGCCTGCTCAGAATCTGTTGCTGTCGTTTTTCAGCGACGGCATTGTCCACTTGCACAGGATGTCAGTCCCTGCAGCGTGCAAGATTTCCTTGCAGGGCTGCCTCGGACCTGGAAGTAGGATTGTGCTACTGGTCAACTTGTCCGAATCAGGGCCCGTGAGCAATAGCACAGCTGCGAGCCTGGACTGGATGAGCCACCTGCAGTCTCTTTCCACCACCCGTCACTTGAATGCACACACTCTCACCCAAGATGACTCTTCCACTATTGCAGCAAGCAGCTTGGCACAGCTGCATTCCGTCACCTCTCCACCACAACTTGCATCAGCTGGCTTGGAGCCACCTGCCACGGTGGACGCCGTCCATTCCCCAGGGCAGCCGGCAGAGGCAGGGGTACCCACTTTTGCAGCTGCTCCAGCTGCAGCTGCAGTTCGCAACGAGCCCCAGCAGGAGCCTCTTGCAGCTGAGGTGGTGCAACTGCGGGACTGTGTGCAGGAACTGTTGGTATGTCTCCAGTTCTGCCCCAGTTGTTGAGTGTACACTCGCGTGCCACAAACAATGCGTTCTTACTGTCCTCCAGTGAAACAAGCCTTCGTGTTCATGCCTTTTTTTCCGCATCCGGCCTCTGGAAGCTCCTGTGAACCTGAAAAGAAATTGTTCCGAGAAGTGCATCACCTGGAGTAGAATGTTTTCTGTATACTGCAGGGTGAGAACACACGTCTGCGCGCCCAAGTTAGTGAGCTCACCAGTAAGCAGACCCTCACGCAAGCTGATGCAACATTCATGAGTGATTACAAAGTCAACTCTGCCCTTGCACGGCACGAACTGTCTGCGCGCTGCAGCGAACTAGAAACGCAGCTCAGTCAAGTCAGATCTGCACTCGCACAGAGAGGCAGTAGCGCCAGTGCTTCGAGCGTGAGCAAGCAGTCCAGCATTGCAGAAGGAGAACCCCGCTTCAGCTGCGCACAGCCCAATTGCTTGTCCACTTCCTGTAGCTTGCCACGTGCAGACAGCGCAGCCTCAGTTGAGGTGGGTGCAGCTTCGGCCCCCCTGCACAGTCGCCCAGACGCTGAGACTACTGCAGCTACCGCAGCACATGCTGTGGAGGGCACAAGGGGTGGTGGCACTGCAGCTGAACTGTCTACTGTGGGAGACTCACTGAATAGTGTTCCAACATCTGAGGACCTTGATACCTCATCTTCTCGTGAGTATGCCATGTGTGCAACTGCCCTGGACACCACCAACGGCGCCATTGATGTTGAAGTTAACGGTGAACTTGTGGCGACACAGCCGAGTCAGCCATTCCTCAACAAGCTGCCAGAAGGATTTAACGATGTCAGTGAGGACTCGCTCATCAAGAGCTCTTCCTTTTCTGTGCACCCTTCCAGTGTAGGCACGCGCTGTGACAGCGATGCAGTGGTAACCCACCATCCCTTCAACCCAGATGGCACTTTTCTGGGCACCGCTGCTGTGTCCCTTCCAGAGAAATCATCTACTACTGATGGCGTGAGGCATCCTGGTGCAACACATGCAGTTGCAACAGACTCGTCCCTGATGGACAGTGAGCTCCTGGCGGTACTGTCAGATTGCCCATCCATCGCCGCCTCCAAGTCTGCCGCCAAGCAGTGTGGAGCCTCGCAGGAACTCGCAGCACCCTGTCCACACAAGCTTGGTCTGTCTGGGCACAGCTGTGATGCACCTGAGAACCACCCTCCGGCTGCCCCAGATGGGCAACGTCTACCTGAAGTATTCGGATCGTTAGACTTGGCACACTTCCTTGAGGCTGGAAGAGACCCCAGCGTAACTGCAGGCAACAGCAAGAAAGTTGGTGTCATAGTACCTCCCCTTCTCACCATCCCTGCCCTGCCTCCACAGCTGCCTGCCCACAGTAGCACAGGTGGTCCGAGGAACGGGCCTGCTGTCCCTCAAAAGCCTGCAATTCCACGTGTGCTGGATTCGGTGGACCTGTCCTCTTTCATCAGATGTGATGAAGATGGCTCGGGCACTCCCAGGAGTTTCAACGTCATGAACTCTGTAGATCTGACAGCTTTCATGAAAGCAGATTCAGAATGCTCAGCACTCTCAGCAGGAGCTGCAAAGCAAGGCTTTCAGAATGTCATGAACTCTATTGATCTTGGCGCATTCATCAAGGGAGAAGCGTCAGCTGAACATGCAGCTCGTGCCTGCACTGATAACATGGTGCACTCGCAGCAGTGCCGTAGTTCCGCAGCTGTGAACGTGATGGACTCTGTCGACCTAAGCAACTTCATCAAGAGCGAGGACTCTGGTGTGGCTGCACATGGCCTGCAGGCTGCCTCTGCGACAGATGTGAACATGGCAAGCATGGGACCGTCAGACGCTGATACAGGGAGTCTCGCTGAAGATTCTCATGTGCGCCTCGCGATGAACTGCATACGCTCCACTGGACGATGCATTGCTCTGTGCAAGAGGTGTCACAGCTGCATCGCATGCTCATGGTGTCTGCTCGCCCCCAAAGTGATCAGAGGCACAGCACACGAATATTTGAATGTGATGATACATGTGAAATTCTGAATAGCCTTGGCTGACATGTGCAGGGCCGCCTGGAATGCATTGCAGAAGAGTCAGAGGCTCCCGATGTCTTCATGTCCATGACGCCAGACACCAAGCGCTCCACAAGAGATTCTCCCTGCAAACACGGCGATGCAGGTGGATCTACAGCACCAGCAAATGCCAAGGGCACCTCATCGTCTGCAGGAGCCAATGGTAGTATCTGTGCCAAAAGGGCTGCTGTGTGTGGCTCTGTGCCTGAGTTGGCAGACGTTGCATCTGAAGTCCAGGGCACACCTGGTGCAGCTGAGGCGCCCGCCACCAACACCAGTAGGGTGCCAGAGAGTGGAGCTTTGCAGGAGTGCGCCGCTGCAAGCACCCCACAGCATAAGCGTATACTCACGCAGCTCATGCAAGACAACGATGCTGAGCACAGCAGCTTCGATGCGATCAGTGATCAGCCTGACGAGCAAACAATCACCCTTGCACCCTCCATATCTGTACTCCATAGTAAGCAACAGGTGACGCCAAAGCTTTTCGCTTTCAATGGAAGCAGTGACAGGGCGCAGGTGGACAGTGTGGCGACGGAGCTGTTGCTTCGTGACAGCAACGACAGGCAAGGAGGTCTCCATGGAAGCCGTACGTATGCTTCCCAGCACCTGGACGCTGTTGCGACCGATGGCCAGGGATGGGGTGGGACAGAGAGGCTTGACCGGGACTTTGATGACGATGCAGAGGATGGGTTGACTGCTCCCTTGCATAGTGGCGATGGCTTGGGGTCGGGTTCGGGCTCTGGCTCACGATCAAGGTCTAGGCGATCCAGCCTGCGTCTGAGCTTGGGCCGGGCAAGCGTGGGGCTGCGCGGCCTCTTTGGCAGTAGCCGAAAGGGGGAGCGCAGCGAGGGGAAAAGAACAGAGCGAAGATGGTCCATGAGTGTGACTCCCCGCAGGGTCATCACTCCTCGTCCTGAGAAGGCCCCTGTACAGACTCCAGCTGCAGAGGATGGAAGTCAGGGAGGCTTCAAAACCCCCAGAAGTGTTTTAGGTGGGCCTCCCAAGTGATACTTGCTATCCATTACATCTCTCCTTTGCAGTAAGACTGTTGCTAGAGTGTTGCAGTTGCATTGTGCATGATGTATTTCTTTGTGTGGTGCAGGCTCTCGGGCATCAATCGACAAGCTGATGCGCTCCGCCTTCAAGCGCTCCACAACTCTGCTTGCAAGTGCTCGCCGTACTCACCGCCGGCAACAGTGCGCTGAGCAAACTGCATGTGTTCCTGAAGAGCATGTCTCGCAGGCGCCCCTGCATGACTCAGTGCTGCGAGCATCCGCTGATGGTCACCCGGCCACGCCGAAGAAGCTAGACTTCTGTGCGCCTGGATCTGGCGCTCCATCGCCGAACGTTACCAACAGCACAAGGTCATTGCAGAGCTGCCATTCTCACTCGGAAGTGAGCCCTGTTCTGGGATTTATCAGTCCTGCCACAGTCGCAGAAACAGCACAGCATGCTCGGCTCATGGCGCCCCCTCACAACACGACAACCAGCACAGCTGCTGCTCTGGCCAGAGGCAAGCTCCCTCAGGGCGGCAGCAAGCTTAAGCCTGACGGCTTCCGACATCCGAATGAAGCAGTTTGTGCCAAGGGCAATTTTGCTGATGCGGCTGCTGCTTCCTCATCAGCGGCGAAGCTGGGTAAGAAAGATGTTGACTTAACATCTCCGCAGCGTGCACCAGTTACTGCGCTGCAGCACACCTCACGTTTGCCTCGATCCCCGATAGCCAACAAAACCAGTTGCCGTGGTACTGTCTCGCAGTCTACTGCTCCCTCTTCCACTCCCAGCACAGTGCCGAACAATGCAGGTGCTGTAGGCGCCACCCTCTCCGCACTGCCTCGCTCACCCTTCAATCGCCTCAAAGCTGCCCTTGAATCACAGCGTAGACAATTCGAACAAGATGAGAGGCTCCCAGCCTCTCCTAAGGCCATGCCTGAAGGCATGCATGCAGCGCAGCGGCAGGTTGATGTGCCACAAAATGATTCCAGCACTCACTTGTCCGGAATCGTGTACACCGCATGCATTAGCAATCCTCACTTCAGCGGGGGCATGGACGGGCCTGATGGCGGGCTGGAGGCTGGGTCATTGCAGGCTGAAGAGGCTGCTGCTGATCCAGAGGATCGCGACAACGTTCTGATGGGCTCAGTGTCGCTGCCCGGCGGCCTCAGGCTGAGTGCGCTTCCAGCTGTTTTATGCACCCTGAGAACATTCTTTGCGGCGCGTAGCTCCCTCCATCAGTCACCGACACCCACCCACATTCAAAGACTTAGTCCAAGTGTGAGTTACATTGCTGCCTGGTTGTGCAGTTGGTGGCGGCAACTCGCTTATGCTTTCACAGGACATCGCGCCGCCCAATGCGTCATATGCGTGGCTTGTGAACGGCCCCTCTGCACCCTGCAGCCAGTCGTCGCAGCATGCCAACATGGCTGCTGACTGGGCCCCTGCACAGCCGCATTCAGAGCGCGCGCACCAGAGCCGTGCTGCAACTGGCACAGGTGGGCATGGTCGGCCGCGGACTTCGCCACTGCCGCAGCTGGTGCCGTCTGCGCTGGCCAACCTCCAGAGTTCTTCAACTTCAGACCTGCACCACGGCTTGCAAGCCTCTTCAAGCATGTGCGGCGGGGCTTCAGCACCGTTAGTCTCACAGGTGGCCAGCTGCCCATCACTGGACAACAATGGCAACCCGACAGAGATCGTTCGCCAGGGCAGGGGGGGCGGAGTTGCAGAGGCAGGCATCACCCCTCGCGCACGTTCCCGAGGCAGCTACTGGCGGCGTGGTGCCCCTCTGATGTCTAGCCACAAGGGCACGGGTCTACAACCTGGTGCAGGCAGCTCCCGGGGCAGCAGTCCCAGTGCATTCAGGTCTGTGAGCCCGCCTCTGCCCGCACAGCCGCAGTCAAACATTACGTCCAGGCAGTTTCCTGCTATCAAGGGGGACCAGTCTCTGCTTGCAGCCGCAGGTGCTGCCGGTGTTGCACAGCAGTCACATTTGCGGCATCAGAAGCTGAGGTCGGCTCCTGCATCAGGCCTCCATCATGGCAGATATAATGCCGCAGAGGACAGCCTGCGCCCCAGACAGGCAGATGACGACCAGGTACATCACAACGTTACTGGCATTCTCTGCAGTGTGTTGCATGTTGGTACTTCTAGCTCCGATGCATGCTAGCGTGCTTGCTGTGTCATAGTTGCTTGGACATCAGAGCATGATGTGATGCAGGCACGCAGTGAGGCCGGAAAGGAGGCGCCCGTGCTGCGCATGAAGGAGGTCCAGGACCGCTCCTCTTCTTCCCATGCGCCAGCTCCGACTCTGCGGGACAGCAGCACCCTGCTGACTCCTGCGTCGTCTCAAGTCAGGAAGCCTCCTGGCCGTGTCAGTCATGCAAAGGCTGCGCAGCAGATGGCGCGCGCCAATGCTGATCACAACAGGAGGCTTGCTGCTGCTGAGTTAAAGCGCAAGGGAAGGGCATGGGTCTAGTGTACTATGCAAGACGGTGTCAGGGCATTCCACGTGCTCCAGATGCCCTGGCTCTAACCTCGCTAGAGGGTGCAGCACAACTGTGGGGGAGACTGCGCCTACTGGCCAGTACAGTCGAGAGCATCGTGCATGACAGCGTTTGTCAACTCCGTCTGTGGTACTGTAGTGCTGCGTCACTTTTCCTGGGGGTTTTATGCGCATTGCGTAGCTTGAAACATACTGCGACACACGAAAGGTCCTGAATGGGTGGTCAACAGCTCTGGGGAGTTGTGTGTTGTGGTTGCCGGTGTTCTCCGAAATTGAGAGGAGTGCAGTTCCTAGCTGCTAGTGCCTTGGCACTACCTATGGTTCGTATTGTTGGTGCAAGTTATCAGGAGTGGACAATGCTGCAGTGCGCATCCTTTGAATGCTGCATCGCGCTCTTCCCTCTTCTACAGCACAAGCTGTGGTGCGTGTACGCGAACGCTTTTTTCTCTGCTCGTCTCAGAGATTGTAACAAGATGATGTGATATAGTGGGTTAGCCCAAACCGAGCCTCACACCAACCAGTTGCTGAATATGAACAATGATCCTCTTTTTAGGCACCAAGCGGAGGTCAAGATAGCTACTGCCTAACTTCAGATATATGCTTCTCGAGTCGTTTCCCCAAAGCATCCGCAGTCAATCTGGGAGACAGGGTAGGCAACTCTTTCCATTCTCCATCAGATTCGATTGCTAGAACAGGTATTCTCATCCTGTACTTGTCTTTGAGCTGCTGGTCTGCGTCCACATCGACTGCCTGCACACAAACTACCTGTTTGGCTTGCACTGTTGATCGACAGTGCCTGTTTTTCTTGTCAGTGCCTTACCTCAACTTGCATGTTCGCCCAGATATCTGACGGTTGAAACTTGGCCCTCTCTCGCAGCGCCTCGAGCTTGTCTTTCAGACCGTCACACAATGGACAATCCTCGCTGCTATATATCCTTACAGACAGTGCCGCGGTTGCAGTGTGTCGGCAAAACGACTGCTTGTAGACCCCGTCTGCCCCACGCAGACCCACACTGTGGAAATTACGAGATAAGTATGTTCTATTCATCCACAGCCTGTGAATATACACCCGGCTCTGTCTGGAAGCTGCGAATGCCATCTCCTCCAGTCCGGTCGCGGACTGGTGTCGAGTGAGACGCACACAGCCAGCGGATATGAGCAACATATACAGCAGGAACTGTTAAACACCAATGGAATATTCAAAGCAATATGTCATTGGCAGCTCAAGCAACACAGCAGAACATCTGACCAGCTAAGCAGAGCACATTCAATGAGAACCCTGCACGTTCACTCACACCACCATGGCACGGTGTCACACACCACCTCCCACGAAAGCAAAAATTCTCGAGTTTCCCATGTGAACTGTGACAAGTGTCCCTGGACGCAACAATAGCTTATGCTAAGATATGCTGCACAAGAGGTAACACCTAAGGGATACACTCCATCCATCTACTGGCGCAGCAGTACAATACATGCTTCTCAGCGCCTCCAGCAGCGCTCAGGCACCTAGATTGCAGCCAAAGACTCCCATCCCTTCTTCTGAAGCTCCTTGCGGATCGCAGCAATGCGCTTGCGGTTGATGTTGCCATCAGACTCCCCGATGCGGGAGGCGCTCCTGTACTCGCACACATCCCCCTTGAAGTAAAACTCCACATCGTCAATGAACCCGAACGTGGAGCTCTCGTACTCAACGTACAGGTAATCCGAGGTCTGCTTGATGATGGTGGGGGTGAAGTTGTCAGGAGTGAGCTGCTTCACAACGGCCACCAGCTCCTCCATCGCCTGCGCCTGCGTGGCAGGCTTCTTCAGCCCTCGCCCATCCTGTGGGTTGAAGCTCCATGCTGGAACGTAGTGCGCCGGGTCGTTGAGCTCCTCAGCTGCAAACACTCCACTGCTTCGATCCTGCTCCTGTGGTTCGTTTGCTCAGGCGCGCTTGTGTGTGTCTGCACCCCCCCTCCACTGGGCAGTTTACTTTGAGTGTCTCAGAAGCCGGCCGCTGCCTCATTGTGCCACACCCTCGTTATCGCACACACTGAACTTCAGGTTCAGCATACTTGTGCACTGCTAGACAGGATGCACTTACCAGGCTACGATGCCCTTGCCGCATGCATGCTTGGTTGCTCACCGACGCACGCACGCTTTCCACCACATTCTCAGAGGCAAAGGCTTGAAACTGAAATGAGTGAAACAAGTGCATGTGTAGCAGTAGACAGCCTCACTGTTGAGCCTGCCAGCCACACCAGAAAACTGCACATCGACTGCAGAGCGCCCACAGGAACAATGTCGAGGCTAGGTGTACTGGAAGCATGAGAGTACATGGTACCAGCAAGCGCACCAGTGGAAATGCAGTTCGGTGTAGAAGGACACAAGTTCAGCTGCCCTCCGGAAGTGATGCCGATGTTGGAGGGCCTGGGCGCTGCTCCAATGTTGAACAGAGCTCCCAGCACAGTAAAGTTGACACTGCTTAGAATCATCTTTCTGCGCAAAGACAGCTACTCAGAACAACCTGAAACGGGTTTCATGAGCACGACAATGCGTTCAGTACAGGCTTGGAAGTGACGCAGGCTGGCTCAAGGGCACAGCTCCACAGGGTAGACGTACCTGCGGCCAGAAATAGCATGCGGGGCAACCAGCTCGCGGCGAGGCGCGCAGTGAGCTTTGCTCCTGGTAGCAACGTTGCAGCACCTCATTCTGACTTGGAGGATATATCACGGGCGCTGATCAGTCCTGCAGATTGCTGTGCGGTCGTGTGTGTTGATGCTCCAGACAGCTCCACTAACGCTGTGTGTCGTCAAAATCGATGTACCCACACGTGCACGTACCACTGCATACTTTATGGCTTGCAGCGGAGGCCGCTGTCTGCAAAGATCGAGTCTGGTGTTGCGTAGCATGGCTGGTACACAACACGATCTAGCAACGCGTTGGTCATACCACGCAGCCAGCGCGACTTTCTGACCCTGCCAAGCTATCGAATATTTAAAAGCAAAAATCGTACGCTTTTTGCTCAGGCCATCTCGCTTCTCATCAGCGTCATGCCGCGTGACCGCACACAATCCACTTCAGATGCAGTTGGAAACGACATCAGGTCTCCCTGAGACACTTATTCCGCGTACCAATCCATGTACGATGTGTTAGTATTTGCTGGGTACTCGGACCTGGCAAAAAATTACCAAAAACAGTACACAATGCACCCACTCAGTTGGTCCACCTACCATCGTACACTAATGGAAGGTCTTTGTGCCTGACCACTCTACCCGCCTTCAAGCCTCTAACCCAGCTCTCGTAACTCTCCTGATCCTCGTTGTCGTGTAGGTGTGCACGCACGGAGCCATCATGCTGCAAGTCCAGCAAGGTGGCGCCCTCAGCAAAGTAGCTGATGGCAAGAGCAGCGCGCGGCTGGCTGCCCATCTGCTGCTCTGCAGCCATATGAAGCGTCCAGCCGTGGTGTGCGCTAACGTCACCAAGCTGCATCGGCCCTGCATCCGGGCTGTCATTGAGGGGGCTGGGCAGCCACATTTGTGAGGGGGTGTGGTGCGGTGAGGGGCATGCCGAGGTGGGTGCCTTGTGTGGGGTTGCAGCCGTACACATCCGGCAGCGCTGCGTCCCATGATTGAAGCTGAACTCTAGGCTGCGGAAGCGGACAGGAAGAAAGTGACAGCCGCATATCCGGTAGTTGAAGCGAGCAGCAGTGGGTAGGCATACCTGTGCCGGCGAGCTTGTAGCCCCTCTGGCTGAGGTCCGCCTCCTGGCCTCGCCAGAACAGGCCAGCCATATCTCGGTGTGAGCCGCGCGCAAACATGAGTCCAGAGTCGTTTTGTGCCTTGATCGGCCGCAATGGAATCCAAAATGTGACGAAAGCATTGGTGTCCAGAGGCGTCAGCCGCACGTCACTATGCCAGTTCGTGACGTCCATTCCTGGTCGCTTGTAGAACAGGCAGTCCTGCATGCACAGCAGTGTCATTTGACACTGGCACTATGGACCGAATGTGTGAAGTATTCACCCACCAGCGATGCCATGTGATGCCAGCACGGAATGCAATGCAGATGGGTCACGTGCCTGGTACAAGCGAACTTTGTCACAGCCGAGGAGCACTGCTGCTGCAGTGGAGAGCACAGGCCCGCACGCCAGACGCTGAATACACGCATGTGCAGTCCTGGAGTGGAAAAACTGCAGGAAGCCAACCGGCTCTGTTGCAGCACTCTCAAGAACTTGCTTCGCAGCTGCTATTGATGTAATGGCTGAAATATCGGTGCCTGGGCACAGCACTCGAGCTCTGCATGAAGTTGTGCATGTTCCAAAGTAAAAAGGTAGACGACAACGTACCGACACACACACACACACACACACACACACACACACACACACACACACACACACACACACACATAAAATTCCCACCTGCAAATTCTTGCTTAAAATACGGTAGGGTATGGGAGAGCTGGCCTTGTTCTTTGAGGCTCCCACATGGGGCCAGTGATGCTTGCAGTGTGCCAGGAGCGCAATATAGCAGCCATGCGAAACAATCAGGCCAGGGGAATCTGCACCTGTGCCTGAGGGCATGAAGCTCTCCTCGCTGAATGATCTTGCTCGATGCAACCTTGACATCGCTCATCGTCTGAGAGTCCAGCAGACTTCTCAAGGTGACGTGTCCATGGAATTGAAACTGCATCAAGATGTTTGAGAGGTGTGGTTTACGTACTGGTAGGGAACCTTGGCGAGTGCTGTTCACATTCAGTGGTGTGACCTTTCAAGTTGACAAACAAGTGCCACCAGAACAAGAGGTGCCACGCACCTGTAAAGCGTCATCTGCTGAAACAATACCATGTGAATCTTCTGTTGGCCCCTTTGTGTGGGGTTGACGCCTACTAGGAACCAGCTGGGTGTTTTGCTTCGAGTCGGTACGTTGTCGTCTACCTTTTTTCACACCCTGCGCTGCCCACGCTGGCATACGTTGTGACGTGGAGGATGGCGCATTTGGAGGCATCCTGGAGCAGCGTGGCGATCGGCCCTCTACCAAGTGTTGGACCTGGCTGAAGAAGAACCAGAGCAGCTTGTAGCTTAACAGAGCAAATTATTCATCTGAAGTGTATTCGGACTTTATGACTGATTTCATCCTCCATTCGTGTCATCTTTTCGTTCCTATGGCGGGTCAAAACAAGGTTTATGTCAATGCTGCTATCAATCATCGTGAAAGTCGTGCATGTGGACTGGCGTACCCGGCTGATTGTTCTGATGATTCGGCTGGAGTACTCTAGAGTACCGAGACAATGAGGATGAGAAGCTGCTTGGTTTCCTGTCTGTGACAATTCTCCATACTGTTTCTGAAGGCCGTGCAAACGTTTAAACAGGCAGGAACATATTCTTCATCATTCCGGACTCTACTGCGTTCATACTTCACAGGTAATTTGCGTCATATTCTGTTTCTTGTATGCGAGTCATGTCTCGTGCAAGAAATGAACGCTACAAATGCACCTGAATGCTGCAGTCATCATGTCAGCGGAGCAGCTCAGAGACTTAAAGATCAAGAGCGGGGCGGTGAAGAGGACGACAAAGGAGTACTTGTACTACTTTAAGGAGCTGAAGGCAGAGAAGGAAAGACTTGAGAAGATGAGGAGTGACGGAAAGGATGAATACGATATCAAGCAGCAAGACAATGTGGTGTCAGAGTCAGGGATCATGATCCCTGAGACCAAGAAATCGTTAGAACAGGTCCTTCATGTCTTGCAGGAATGTCTGTCTCAGCTTGAAGGCAGTTTACCGGAAGAATGTGCCGAGAAGGAGGAAGCACTGCAGAACGTTGCAGCAGCAACAGAAGCACTGCAGAGCGAGCCTCAATAGTATTCTAGTGCTCTGATTGCTGTTAAACACGTCCTAACACATGTAATTGTTTGTTTGCCTGGCCGATGTGCTGCCTGCTGTGAGAAGAGAGGTCATCACTTGTGGATCCTTGATGGAGCTACATATACTTCAAGCTGTGTTGTGATCTCTGAATGCACAGCAAGTAACTTTGAAACACTTTTGCGAGAGAACCCTGCTGCAGCTTTGCCCCTTTGGGAGTTGAGTGGACGTGTATGCCAATGCACTGCAGGCCTTGACTGTGTACAGCATCCAGGACTACGCAGTCCCTCATTTCCAGGACTTATGTGATGTATGTGTGCAGTACGCTTTACATTGAATGTGCTGGATGTGCATTGAATGTGCTTTACTTATTATGAGTGCTGTGTGTTATGAGTCGGCTGGTGTGACTTGCCTGCTGAGCCTGTATGCAACCAACACAGCAGAAGGATAGGCTGGTACACCTGATGGTGTGCCGCGCATTTTTTCCCAGCTGCAACATTCTAAGCAAATTGAAAGTTTCAAGTCATTGTGTTTCAGGAGTTTTTTGGGGTGAAATTTGCCATCTCTGTCAAATTCCCAGAAATTTGTCTCAATCTCTGTCATTCGCTCATGAGCTGTAGTTTGCCCAATGACTCAAGTTGTCGTTTCCTGCCATTCTCTATAGTCCTCGTTACCTGTCAAGCGCGCTCGTTGTCGGCCAAGGTTATTGGTGTTGTGTTGCGTACATCTTCCCGAGTGTACCAGCCAGCTACGATACCATGGACACGTTTCTTTTTACTTCGGAGTCTGTGAATGAAGGACATCCAGATAAGCTTTGTGACCAGGTCTGCGCCCTCTTGCACCAGTTCGAACGTTTTCGTTGTGGTGTTGCTCCGCACACTCATTTCCAGGCTGGGTCATGACTTGCAGGTGTCTGACGCTGTCCTCGATGCTTGCCTTGCGCAGGACCCTGACTCTAAGGTGTGCACGTCTCTTACTGTCACTCATCGCATGTCACAGCCGCGACAGTTCTGTTGTAGCCGCAATGTCACTTCACGGGTACGCCATGTGCCTGTGGGCGGTGATCAGCAAGCCCCTCTTGTGGGGAGTGTGGGATTTCGTACGAATGAGATAGCATGCGGTTTATAAGCAAGGTCTGGCCATCTGTCGTCTCTAGACCGGCTGCGACTGTCCGCGATGCTCATGCATCAGTAATTGAGGGCGCCGGAGTTGACCTGCTGCACAGTCTACCATGCCGCCCGGAATTTCTTCCCAGCCCTGCGATACGCCAAGCTGATCTGTCTGGTGACGTGAGTACAACTCTAAGTGTTAGTCTGGGGGCCCCTTCCACCATGTTCCACCTCCAGCATCCTGCCACACATGCAGGTGGCATGCGAAACCGCAACAAAGACTGACATGGTGATGGTGTTTGGAGAAATCACAACTAAGGCCAAGGTTGATTATGAAGCAGTCGTGCGGCGTGTGTGTAAAGAGGTCGGCTTCACATCTAATGATGTCGGCTTGGACTGTGACAAGTGCAAGGTGCTGGTTCACATCGAGGAGCAGTCGCCTGAGATCGGTGCGAGTGTGCACGGCATGAGCACCAAAGCGCTGGAAGAGATCGGTGCTGGTGATCAAGGCCATATGTTCGGATATGCCACTGACGAAACCGAGGAGCTCATGCCCCTTACCCATGTTCTGGCCACCAAGATCGGCTACAGGTCTGCCCAGGATACTCTCACATGACATGTTGTTCATCGATGTGGTTTTGGATGTGTCAAAGAGTGCGATGTGGTGCGCTGTATGGGTTGGATGTCTACCACAAGTGAGAGTGTCTGGATCACCACTGCTCTAGAGAAAATTGTGTCATGAACATGTTCGTCTTTCAAGGCTGCTCGGTGGGTGTTGTTGCCACGAACCTGTAGAACTGCTCTCACAATTCACGAGTCAGGTGCATACCAAGTGTGACGTCGTGCAAGTGCTGTGTGTGTGTGCTTGCGCAGCACCTCTGCTACCGCAGTTGGCACCATCTTCCCTATTGCATTTTTCATCAGTAGGCAGGATGGTGCTATTTTTTACTTGCTACTCCGTGTAGCAGTGTGCAACTGGTTGTACAGACAAGTTTTCTTTTCAGGTTGTGTGCATCTGACAGTTGCAGTGCACTGATGTGAGCAAGCCTGCCATAGCGAGTACATTGCTGTAGTACAAAACATTCTTTACTGTTTCAGTGTAATACGTGCACCCTAGTTTGTTCTAGTCTTGTAAAGATGTGCACGAGGCATCAAATGCAGCCCTCGTTTACGCTCTGAGCCCCGAACTATCACATGCAAGCAACAAGTGATTAGTGAGTGTTGTGCAGGCTGACTGAAGTGAGGAAGAATGGTGAGTGTGCCTGGCTAAGGCCTGATGGCAAGACACAGGTGAGTGTTGAGTACAAGAACGAGGGAGGGGCGATGGTGCCACAGCGTGTGCACACCATTGTGATCTCCACCCAACATAGCCCAGATGTCACCAACGAGTTCATTCACACAGAGCTGATGGAGAAGGTCATCAAGCCTGTCGTGGCAGCTAAGTACATGGATGATAAAACCATCTTCCATCTTAACCCATCTGGCAGGTTCTGCATCGGGGGACCCCACGGAGATGCAGGGTTGACCGGCCGCAAGATCATCATCGATACGTATGGAGGGTGGGGCGCTCATGGTGGAGGCGCGTTCTCCGGAAAAGATCCAACCAAGGTCGACCGCTCAGGTGCTTACATTACTAGGCAGGCAGCGAAATCTATTGTTGCCGCCAAGCTTGCGCGCAGGGCGCTTGTGCAAGTGTCTTATGCAATCGGAGTGCCCGAGCCGCTGTCTGTGTTCGTGGACACATACGGCACGGGCACTGTCCCAGACAAGGAAATCCTTGACAGGGTGAAAGCTGCTTTCGATTTCCGCCCTGGACCAATCGGGCGCGATCTAGACCTGAAGCGACCAAGATATCAGAAGACTGCTGCGTACGGCCACTTCGGTAGGGACGACCCCGACTTCACATGGGAGGTCGTGAAAACGCTCTGACCTGTGTGACCTACGAGCTCGAGCATGCACAGTGGTGTGCAGGTCAGAGAGGTCAACATGTGTGACCAGGCATGTTTGTTCACTGTATGCGTACGGCTAGTCTGGGTTTGTGTGTCGTGTTGCGTGATTTCGATCTGGCTTGAGTCAACGAGTTC
The DNA here is from genome assembly GCA_032359135.1 of Ulvella scutata. Taxonomy (NCBI): domain Eukaryota; kingdom Viridiplantae; phylum Chlorophyta; class Ulvophyceae; order Ulvales; family Ulvellaceae; genus Ulvella; species Ulvella scutata. The sequence goes on from JAUMHD010000005.1 coordinate 374,194, forward strand.
TGCCTGCTGCCACTGTCCACTGCCTTGCCGCCGTGCCAGAAAAGCATCGATGCGTCGCATGTTGCGGGTGTACATGCAGTGTGCTGTGATAGGTGTGAGGCATGGTAAGCGGGTTTAATGGTGATGGGACTGCATGGTGGCATGTCCCACGTGTTGCTGGACAGCACTGGTTCGTTTGATGTAACATGAGCTAGTGCACTCTGATGGGAAGGTTTTGAAGCTTGCTTTTTTAACTGGCGGGTGGCAGTGACGCTGGAGCACAGAGTGGAAAGGCCGAGGAGCATCTGCCAAAGCCTCAGCATTGTCGAGCCAGTGAAGGCGCAGCGCCTAGGGGGAAATGCGATGTCAGTGTAATGATCTTTTACAAACGCTGGGCCAAAGTGGTATCAGCTAAGCCTAGCACTGGGGCGACCGTTCTGGCCCTGCGGGGACCAAATCCAGAGTGCCGATTCACGACAACACATGTGTGTGTAGTGGGGCCCAGTGTTGTCTCGATGACTAAGCAGCATCTGCAGCGTGCATGCCTCTCTCCGGCGCCGCAGCACATGTTGCCCTATCCCGCCACCCTGCGCATGCTGTCAAGGGCGTGCAGCTCGGCTGCCCTCTGCAGTTAGCGCCCATCGCAAAGCCTCCGCAGCCTACTGTAACCCTCGCACACGCCGGCTACGGCCACATCTCTCCCAGCGTGCAGGGTTCTCCTGTCCACAGCCGCCGACTGGCGTCGTACCAGGGCCCCGCAGAGGAGGTACACCAAGGACAGAAAGAAGTAAAATGTTTGGGGACTGCGCCATACAGGATACAAGCTTTGGCCTCAAAACACATTGGAGGCAAAAACTCATCCCACGAATTCTAAGGGGGGAGTGACCAGGAACCCCTCAGCTGCACCCCCGCAGCAGCTCGCAAAAAGAGCATCAGGTTGTGCGGCGGTGGGACCCATCACAGGACTTTCAGCAACGCCGTATGGATGCAGTGGCGGTCGATCCCAAGACCAATACAATATTCTCCAGAAAGTCGTGTTTGACGTCTCCTGCATCCAATCGTGTCCAGTGTCCAGTGAGGAGAGGGTGCCTGCGAAACGATTTGATGCCCAGGAGGGCGCCCTCACATACACAACATCTTCCCACACTTACATTGTCCATTTCAGTGATGAAGCATTCGCCAAACTGGGCTAGGGTGCGTGTCAGCGCTTGAATCTTCTTGTTGAGCTTGCCGCCACAAGCTCTTGGTGCACGAACGAGCCCGGTTTGGCGACATCTCGCACGAGCCCGGCACGGCTTCGTGTAAATATACGTGACTGGAGGGCACACTACAAAACATTCTTTTTGCAGAGCCTGCATGTTCTCACTACCGTGCCGCAACTACTTGTGGTGCCTTGGCCTACCAGGCACCCACCTCCCCCCCCCCCCCCCCCACACACACACAGACCCCGATGCTGCACTCCTGCGTGACAGCTCCAATTCCATGGCACGCCTCCCCTCCAACTTATCCTAGTCCCCATCCCCGCCGATCATGTTGTGCATTCGCCGGTGTCTGCGGCCCCACCACATCAGTGTTGCCCCCCCTCCACGTTCCAACGTGGTGTCCCCTGCTCCTGTTCTGCCCCTTGGCTGCCCGGCCCAGATACACCAATCGTTCCTTGCTGAGGTGTGATGCATGCCTGGCGGCTAGGGGTTGGCATGCGTGTCGCCCCGGTGTCGGTGTGCCGCATCCGCGTGTTCCTTGTTCGGCCCCATCCCCTTGTCGCCCTTGTCGCGTAGGTGTGGCAATGCCACCACCAGTGGCGCACTGCTGGAGCGCAAATAGTAGATATGGCCCATTGCCAACCTAGCGTGCGCTCATGCACATAAACACGGACGTTCTATTTGCGGGCTGCTTTACGGCCACTCTCAAGCCTTTGCCACCTAATATTATCTGTTGAAGGATATGCTGGAAACTTTGGCCGTCGAGCAGCCCGCAAATGGTAGGTATCCGGGCGAAAAGCAGGCCTGCAGATAGTAAGTCTAACAAGCTGCACTTTACACACTGCCGAAAACACGCACCTCAACGCCCATATAGTAACAATATCATGATGATATGGATGAACGTAGTGAAATTATTTCGTGGTTTGGTTCAGTATCGACGAAGTGCCCGGGATCGGTGAACGCTGGGTTGGCAATGGGCCATATGTCTAGGAGTAGCTGTCGAAACCCTAACCATGCAAAGCACCGCGCCTGTCATGCGCAGGCCCGCCCTCCATGCTCATGCACCACCGTTGCAATGTGAAACAAGCGGCAAAGAGGCAAGCAAAGCAATCACTGAAATAAGAAGCCATGGCAGCTACGAAGCAACCCGGGACATGTTTCACAGCATTCCCTCCCCCCAAATGGATAGTGCAAGTGCAGATGGGCAGATGCCGTGTGCTGCAGCTTACCACACCAACGATACACAGCAAAGGCGCCCAAAAAGAACCAAAACCTAAATTATTCGGGGACTACGCCATACTCAGTTTGAGCTTCGGCCTCAGCACCATGGCGGCGGAACAGTTCGGAAAGGGGAAACTACCAGGAACCCGTAACGCACCTGACTCAGAAGCTCAAAGAAAAGGCGAAAGGCAGGCTCTGGCTGAATCGGGGTTCGAACCCAGGACCTTGTATAAAAGCGTATCGTGCGGCTCTGTTGAAGGTTATTCGCCAGACCAAAACGAGTGATTTGGCACTGTTTCTAGCTGGACCCTTAGTGCTTCTTCGCCCTCTCCTGAGGTTATCTACTTGGTGGGGAGGGTTGCTGGCATGGCTGTGCTGTTGTGGTTGTGCAGTGGTATGTAGTTCTGTGCTACAGCGGGCTCTCGCTACATGCGACCCTTTCTCATATACAGGGACAATAGCAACGAGGAGATTGCTCCTCGTTATCACTTTGATCCTTGTTTGCGTTTCAGCCTTTTGTTTTTCGGTCCTTCTGTTGTAATCTCATTCAACTGTAATTTGTCTTGTTGATAATTATGTGTCACCTGTGTTACCCCTTCTGGCCACAGTTAGTCTTTATATAAATTTATGAAGAAGCTTCATTCAGGCATGCATACCACTGCAGCTAACTATCTAGCAATGGGAAGAAGCGTGCAATGGGAAGAAGCGTCTTTCAGCGACATTGCTTCTCATATGCGGTGCTGCCCGCGTCTTCGTTGCAGAATAGGAGGGCGTGAAGACACATGGCCTGTTGATGCTTGGGCCGAGCGATCTGATCAGAGTGCAGAAAAGCGAAGTAGCTTGCTTTGAGCAGACAGTGAGAACTATACTGAGCAGTGAATCTAATACAGAGCCGTGAAGTATGGCGGAATCTGCAGATGCAACCGCGACCGAGGCTGGTTTGCCGGAGACAACACCACAAGCGCCTGTTACAGCTCCTGAACAAGAGGTGCTGTCGAGAACCTCTTTGTTCCCACGTCGCACATGCACCCACAGCGAACAGCATGACAAATGCAGGATGAGCAGTCAGAAGCAACTCAGTTAGCTGAGCAAGAGAATCAAGAACCTGTAGCAGCTGCTCCACCACCTGTCCCAGCTTGCCCCAATTTGTCCCACCTGTATGGAGAATGGGCGTTTTCAGCCAGAGAGCTAGTACCTAGAATTTCTATATCCCCGTTTGTCGCCAGCTGCTGGACAGAGAAGCCACCCAAAGGTACTGAATGGCATTGCCTTCTTATCATTATTTCCCTTGGAATATTAAGTGATGCTACCAAGAGCGTTCTGTCTGCTTGCAGAACTGCTGGAACAGAATTGGAAACCCGAGGCCCCAGAAGATTCGGAAGCCACAATTGCAGCCTTTGACCCTGCCTCACCAGAGTATACGGTGCGTTTTTAGCTGCATCCTGTAGCACGTGATAGTACAGTCTGCAACTCTTACCTTACACAGCACTTCCTCTCAACCACAGACCTTACTTCAGGTATTGCCCATCCGGTTGGCCAGGTCTAAGGCACTCCAGGACGTTAATCGCTTGAAGGGCGAAGTTCAAGAAGCAGAAGACAGCTTGCAAGCAATACAAAAGTCGAAGGGGGTGGACGAGCAGAAGGAGGTTCGCCATGTTGGAAAGAGCACACAAGCTTGCATGAGCATATCGACTACCAAGCACCAACAAAATGACATGTGCTGCAGGCTCTGCAGACTAAGATAGATGAATTGAAGGCACAGCAAGAAGAGGCGCAAAACGCGTTTACAGAGCTGAAATCCTCCTTTCAGGATGACCCACAAGCTCTTACTTCATGGATGAGCGCCCTCTTCTCCACATTAGATCTCGGCGTGACCACATTCACCGTGGCAGGCTCACACCTGCACGCAGATCTAAAGCAACTGTTTTCAGAAAGGCATGGAGAAGAATGCACCGAAGGCGTAGAGAAACTGCTGGTGGCGTTCAAAAAGCGGTGTGTGTTGGAACGGGGGCCTGAGGCTGCACCCTGCTTGATGTTTAGGCTATCACCCAACATGTTCAGAGGCCCGGTCAATGAGGAGACCATTTCTGCTGCGATTACCCGGCTCATGGAAGTTTCTGGAATTGATCCGGAGGGTGAAACGCCAGGCTCGCTGGACATTGTGGAGCTGTGCTGGTGGGATGAAGAACTCGCAGACCCGATCCCCACACTGCGCTTTCTCAGCGCGATGTGCAAGGACGAGACATCAACTGATGAGGAGACTGGAGAGGTCACTGTGACAGCCCCGAAAAAGATTTCTGCCCTGGGAGTGCATGGCATGTCTGCTAGGCACGTACCTCTGCTCTTGGCCTACCCAATCATGCTCGCGTTGAGGAAACCCTGCCCTAGCTGCATTGTATACGGCCAACTGCTGAATGTTGTGGAACATGTAGTGTGTTGCTCAGCTTCTAAAGATGCGCTGCAGGGGCATAGAAGCTGCTGTTATGGCAGGGGTGCAGTTGGCTTTCGTTCGCATTCCCATTGGCTTCCACAACAGGTCTGCTGCAGATGCTGCTGTGACCGTATGTCGAAAGTACTCCATCCCAGTAATTGGAGATGAATGCACATTGTTTGGGCTCGTGGATCGCTACTTTGTGGACATGCCTGCACCCACCGCTCTGGACGGCAACCTGCCCGTCACGTCCATTCCACATGCACTGGCATGTGCAAACACGATGGGTGGCTGGGAAGCTGTACAGAAGGCTCTCAAGGCAGTGGACGCTGTGGCTAAGAAACATAGTGTGGAGATGCAAACTGTCGCTTTGAGATGGTGCATCGATCAAGGTGTCACACCTGTTGTTCCTGTTGGGTGGAGGCACACTGCTGAAGCTTTCGGGAAACGTGGAGCGCCAAGTTGTGCTGTACCTGACATTCCACTGTTCCACAGAACCTCATTCTTAAGCTCTGAGGATGCAGAAACTCTGAATACAGTTGCAGTCTAGCGGTTTCGTGGTTGAGCCATTAGTGGGCAGGGCAGGAGGAGATTTAGCTCAGAATAATCAATTAACTGAGGAAGAGCATGTAAAGAATGCAAACTTGAGAATCGCACTGAGTCATAATGGTGGGTTATTCAGCTGAATTCAGCAACTGATCATCTGTTGTCATGTCACCTGACTTGCATTAACTCAGGTGTCTGAAGTATCACGCATGATAAGTCTGGATTGTGCGAACAGTAAAAAACCGTGCTTCACAGTGATCTTCTGTCACTGGTGCTTTATTTTTGTCTCTCAGGCCTCTCTTGGACGCTCCTTGTCTTGAATTCAAGGGAACGACAGCCACAGACGTCGCTGACAAGTCACTGAATCAAGCGGCAGTATGACCATTGCTCTGATAACTGGATAGCTGCCATAGGTATCTGCTTTTCTTTACCATGGCGTCGGAGTGTAGCAGCGGAGAGGTGCTCGAAGCAGCGGACGATCCTGTATCACAGCGTGCAGCAGAAACGTTTACGAGCGCACTCGCTCGTCTCGAGGATGTTTCAGACACATTCTCCGCTGCATTACAAGCTTTGGAAACTATAACATGTCCAGAAAAGGTACTGCTCCGGGTAGGCTGCAAATGCTGAAGCCAACACAACAGCATCTGTGCTCCGACTGAATTCATGCACACCATCCGCCAAGCGCAGGCTGAAATATGCAGCAAGTTTCTGGCATCACTAGGAAGAGGCTCGCTCTACGAGCTGTTGAAAAGCTTGAGAAGACACAGGCTGATGCCAGCAGGCTGCAGGAAGACCTCTTGCACCTGCAAGAAAGGGACAATACCCAGCACACGCGAATGGAAGAGCAGATACAAGAGCGTCGTGATCAAGCTCAAGCTCTTGCAAAGTGCAGGCATCAGGTGATGATGCTCCATGATCGACTTCATGAGCATGAGCTGCTCATTCAAGAGCACGAGCAAGCGGCAGAAGCAGCTGCCTCCAGAGTACGACTATGCTACTGCCACAGCTGCCTCTAGCTAGCCCTGCATTCCATTTTGCATGCAAGCAGCAGCGTCCAGCCTTAGCGGAGTGTTAGGGGCTCTCAGTTGAACTGAGACAGTTGAAATGAGACAGCTGCAATGTGACAATGAGGCATCTACAGGAGCAGGAGGATGCAGCCTACCGTCTCACTCTCCAGAGAACAATAGATTCCTTAAACTCCGATGTCATGGAGCTTCAGAAGCGCACCCAAGAAGCAGAGGCTTCCACAGCGCGCATGGCAGAGGAACATGCAGTCAAACTAAAGGAAATGAATGATGCCACAGCCAAGGCACAGGTAGCATGTGATAAGCTAGACGACGCCGAGCTGCGTGCTTCACAGGCTGGAACCTCTGTGGACAAAGCTCACCAGGTGCTTCCCCCCTCATCTGCTGCTCCTACCCTGGTCCAGTGCTTCATGCTGGTAACAGAGCACTTTTCCTGACTGAGCGATCTCTGGTTCCCCACTGTGGAACAGCACTGAAGTAACAACTGCACACACTGTCTGAAGCACTATCTGACTTTGCATTCTACGAGCCACAGATTCGCCTGTATGTGTTGGAAACAGGCAGCAAGAAGGCAACGCATGTGGGAGGGTTGTTTAGTTGGGTTTGGACACCGCGTGCTGCGCTCTGATGTATTCTGTGCCTGAGCGCCGCAGTTGCCCTTAAGAACCCTGCTTGTGCTCACGTTCATGCGGCTGAAGGTTCTGTTCATGTAGGCAGTTGCCAAGCTATCAGCAGACAATGTGGTGCTGCTTGTGAAGCTCCGCAAGGCAGAGACGCAGAACAGCAGCCTGTCAGAGGAGATTGCAGTGCTGCGGGCTGCTGTGGACTCACAGTCTGGCTCCTGGTTTGATGACATCCATGCAACTGTCGAGCGTGTGACCCGAGAGGGAAATCAGCGTGCGGACAACCTCCAGGTGGGAGCTGCCGAGCCAATGCTTGACCCCGCGCAGATGCTGGCTGCCGCGGTGCCACTGTGCCCGGTGCCTGCCAGTGACTGAACCCCTGATAGTTGTGTCTGCACAGTTTGCGCATGCAGGTCAGACTCTGTTTCGTGCATGGAATACGCGATTGCAAATTGCCTAAAGCATGGGAGTATTCTGGGTGCTGAGGTCAGACTGCTGCAGTGCAGATGCAACTGGAAGCGCAGCAAGCAAGCCATGCAAGCCGCCTGGCTCAGGCCAGCGCAGAGCGAGATCGCTTAGCCTCCCACCTTGCTACAGCTTTGGACAGCTGCAGGCAGCTGGAAGAGGATCTGCAGCAGAGCCGGTGTGCTTCCTGGAGCACGGCACAGCTCGGCCTGCTGGATCATTGCCTGCCTGCTTTCCACCCATAGCCACAGTGCCGGCAAGGACAGACGCAATGCTCCACAGGTTGTTCGTGTTTTGATGCATGGACGTTGGCGTGTATGCGTATCAAAGACTTTTAGCTCGATGCCTGTGCAGGAAAGAGGTGAAGGAGCTCAAGGTGGATGTGAAGCGGAAGGCTGAGGAGCTGGCCAGCACAGTCGCATCTCTGGATGCTGCAACAGCAGAAACTCGCGTTGTTGGCAAGGAGCGCGAGCAGATGAAGCGTGAATGGACCGAGATGTTCTCTGCTCATGACTCTCTGGTGTCCCGCATCAACACTTTGGAGGGCCAGCTCGCACAGTCTCACGCACAGCTGCAGGTGTGCCCAGCTACCTTCCCCACACTTCCAGCTCTTGGTACCGTGCTTTACTTCTGAGACCACTCCTGAGACAGTTGCCAACCTCACTATTGCTGTGGTGAGGTGTCCAAACAACTCAGCTTCGCGCGGCTTGTATCGTTTCGCCGAGTTCACATGCCTTGTTAGGTGATGCTCATGCACAGTGCCACCATGGCACCTGCACGCAGGGCACTGCAGGCGCGCCTATGTGTGACGTGTTTTGAGGTGTTCAGGAAGAGAGAGGTGCGCTGGGCGCCGCCAGAAAGCAAGTGGAGCTGGAGCGCTCCGTCAACAGGAAGCTTCTGCAGAGCAAAGCAGACGTGGAGTACCGCCTGATTGAGGCGCAGGCTCAGCTACCCCAGCAAGTCCACGCGGACCACCACTACATGCAGACGACCGCTGCCGCGGCACCTATGGACACGGCGCCGCTCGCGCCTCCCCACACCGCCAATGACCCGTCTCTTGCTTTCCTACGAGCATCACAGGCTGCAGCTGCAGATCTGCCCACACATTCGCCTGGCAGCTACGCGATGACAGGCGGCCGGCCCTCTCCGATCTCTGGTGCAGGCAACTTGCCCGCACATGCATCTCCAAGAGACGATCGCTCCTCGCCAGCTGAGGGCTACAGGGGCAGGCCCGCACGAGCCGCTACCGATCCTGGCGCAGCTTCTTGCATGCAGCAGGATTCGCTCACTCATCAGTTCTCGGGTGGAGTGGGGGCACCTGTTGCAGGGCCTCAGCTGTCTGGCGAGAACTGGCTGCAGCCTTGCCAAGACACTCGCGCTCCTAACCCTCTACAGCACTGCCACAGCCCTCTGCCCATGCACCCAGTAGGCACTTTCACCACAGGCGAGAGCGGTGCTGTTGACGATGGCAGTGCATGCGTGTTTGGGCAGTCCCTCGCAACCACTGCGCCTCACGCGCACATTGCAGAAGACCATGGCAGCGTGCCTGCGCCTGTGCCCGGCGCTGGAGATCATGGGGGTATGGATGACTCTGCATGTAGTCCCCTGCACCGTCCTGGGAGTGCAGCAGGCCAGCAGCACCATAGAGAGGCGGTTGTGGAGAGGCGGCCATCCGCTCAAGGCAGCCAGGATGGATCGCCTGCAGAGCGAGTGTGGGCATCACCCTCCAACCTGGGGACGAAAAGTAGTGTCTCTAGTGAAAGTGATGCAGCTACCAGGGTTGAGTCTGTAGCTGTTGCTATTGCGCAAGACCAGCCATCGGAGTCCTTAATTTCGCATTCAAAATGGCAGGTGCTTGCCGATGTGGGAGGCCACAATGGATTGGGGAGCGAAGATCAGCAGGAGAATTCGCTTCTTCACGCAAACGCTGTGCGGCATGTATAGAGTAGATTCTCGGCGTGCCAGTATTCCGCACATTATGTGTACAACAAGGTTCCTGTGCCTCTGTCCGCTGCGTGACTAAAATAGCGATGTATTAACCATATCTGTAATTGCGGGGATTGCAGGGACACATGCAGCCCAGTGCCTGTGAAGCTCCGCAGCATATGTCTTTGAGTTGTTTGCCGGCCCTCTGCGCTCAGAAGCAGGCCACCGCTGTGCGTCCTTTCCAACAAACAGTGTCATCCCGGGGTCACCAATGTTAGCCCACTGACATCACTGACTCCCTGTTATTCCCTCCCTGACCCCCTGTCATTCAGCTATTCCCCGTCGTCCCTCTTCAAGTACTTTGCAGCTGCTGTTCCTCCTCTCTTCTGTGCTATCTGGCAAACTGCCATACTACCAATCTCTTGACTGGGGCATGCTTCCCATCGTGCGCCGGGCTACACTCAGTTGACACCGCTTCTACTTGCGGCTCCTAAGCAACCCCCCCCTGGCAACGTGGCCCCTCATCGCCGCCCCCGCGCCACCACCCCAATGTTGCTCTGCCGCACAACCCCCCACCCCCCCTGTCGGCACTGTCCCCGCCGCCTCTCCCTTGGACCCACCCCGCCCCCAACAGCCTCTCCCCCTCCGCTGACCTCCCCGCTTCGCATTGCCCCTGCCACCCGCGGCCCTCGCCATCTCGGAGTCGCCCCCTCCCTCCCGCTGCCCCCCAGACCACCTCCTTGTCGCCGGGAATTTGCTTCCGGCGGCCGCTCCCTGCCATTTGCTGTTTCTAAGCCTGTGGGATGTGTCTATACCCCTGATCTTGTCCTGCGTTGTGGTTGTGTACTACTTGTGTGTAGGTACAGGGCAGTTAAACTGGATGCCTTTTGTGCTGGGTGCTCCGGTAGGGTCTACCTTGTGTGTTGTGTCTTAGTTCTTGCTTTGCGTTCAGTGGTTGCATGGATGGTTGCCATCTTGGAGATGCTCCTAGACCTCTGCGCTTTATGTGCTACTGTTCAGTGTCACTGTCGATGCAACTGCTTGCTGCGTTATCTTGCAGCTGGACAGAGTCACCATCAGGGAGCCCTGGCTCGAACACCATCTTGATTCGTTTGCTTCGACTCCTGCCTCTTGACGTCCATGACAGCCGGACGCATTTGACCCTGTTGCGACTTCACACCGCCTGTTATGCTGTGAATATGGGCCCTTTCGTCCACGCACGCACTGTGCGCGCGCGCAGTGGGCTGCTCTGCTGTTGAGGCTAAGCCTGTGAGTGTGGATGACTGCCTATTTTTGTGGGTGATATTGTGCGTCGTGCTCTGGCTTTTTGCACTGCCTCCACGGGCTCATTTGCCTTGCTCTTTCCTTCCGAATCCCACTGCCCTGAGGTAGCCAGGACGAAGTCTTTCTTGGGCATGGCGTGCTTGCCGACTAAAGTTTCTATTTTACAGCAGTCACCAGCTGCGATCAACCATTCGCATTGAAAGCACGCCGAAACAAAAAGGTAGGAAAGAGACACGGGGTAGCATGGTGCAGCTGCAAAAAGCAAAAACGAGGGTACTACAGCACACATATAACCACTAAAGCATCTCAACACAGTCTGCGGCACACGGCATCTGTTTAATAGGGACTCAGCGTGCCATCCTGGTACCTGGCGCGATGGAAGGCTGTGTGAAGGCGTAAAACTTACGAGCATAGGCCAGGGCATCATTCATATTTGAAAAGGAGCGACCCATCATCCAGGGATGGCCACAGAATCATGCAATAACACGGTGAGAACACGAAAGCATCACAGCTTGAACCAACAGGTCCACCTGTGCAAAGTCACAGCACGCGCAGCCGAAGTGGCGCGCCAGGCAGTGCCGGTGGCCGCAAAGAAAGGTTTTCAGAAGCAGCCCATGGAATGCTCAAGCCAGATGGTGGCTGCACAATACCCTCTGACTGTGGGGCCACGGACAGGGTACATGAACTTCCTAGATGTCAATCTGCGGTGTCTCCGAAATAGGCCAGCAGGTCCTTGTAGTACGGAGACATCTTGAGCTCCTCGATGCCTGCAGGTCGCATGCATGCTCAGCAGGCAGTCTCCTATACAGCTCTGTGAGAAGCAGGCACGCAGGGTGCATGTTCCACACACAGTCCGCCGCGGGCATCCACTGGGTACGGCAGTGTGAAGCAGCAGCGCACCCCAGGCCTTCACCCACTCCACAGTGGCATCTTGTGACACGGCCTCGACAGACGCAAACTGCACATCGCAACCGCACAAAGTCAGTGATGAGGTACCGTGGCGCGGCACGAGGGGTGGCAGCGTGCGTGCAGGGATCGCTGCATCCCCTGCTGCTCATGCGCGATCTTACAGCAGCCCTATCAGACATGCGGGAGCACACGTAATGTTGCATGACATCGAAGTGTGAGAGTGGAGGGGTGGCGATGGGCAGCGGCTCGCTCGGCTTGACGTGCGCCAACTGGACCACGGGCGGAGGCTTCTCTTCTGAGAACCTTCTATGCGCTTCTTTCTCACTGGCCACGTACAGAGATGTTGGGACCTCACGTGGATCAAAGACGTGGCTGGAGGGGTGCACAGTGTAGCAGTCCCCCGCGGCCTCCTGCGGCTTGCCTTTGCAGTCAGCCAAGCGGCCCAGCCTGCGCCGCTGCCGCACTCGGCCCCCCCCACCAACTCGTTGCCCCAGCTTATCCCGATCCCTCCAACGCGTTCTGCTCTGCTGCCTACTTGTGGTTGCCTCCTCACGATCGCGATGCTGGTCAGCTTTCTCGCGCAGCCGGCCCCGGCCCTGAGAGGTGCCGCCAGCATTGCCTGGGCCCCACACAGTGGCTTGCTGGTCGATCCCAGGGGAGGCCTGCTGCCCACCTGACCCCCTGCGCCCGCGACCGCGCCCACGGCCGTGCGGGCACCTGCTTCCCATTCCCCCACTGCGGGCGTCGTTCTCCCCCAAGTTGCAGAAGGGCATGCTGAAACTGTGGCTCTCCCATCCCCTATGCCGCTGCTTGCAGCCTGCTGACTCACCGATAGCGCGGACACCCTGGGGCATTCCGCGCGCCCCTCGCCTGCCATGCCAGCCACCTCGATCGTCATGCCAATCTTTCTCTGCTGTTCCCAACCAGCGCCCGTCACCTGACTCGTTGTGCCACCCCAAATATGACGAATTGGGCCTGTGACCGTCCGCATACCCACCCTGTTCCTGTGTGCACTGTGGCGCCCCATCATACATGTCCTGGAAGTGGCCAGCAGGGACCTCCTCCTGCATGAACTCATCCTGCGCAGCTGCGCGGGCACCACCGCGCCCTCGCCCCCGGCCTGCATGGCTCCAGCGTTCATATCCAGCCTCCTCACAATCGTTTCCCAGGTAAGACCCGGGGCGCTCAGCAGCTACGCCTCTGCCTGCGGGCCCCCATCGGCCTCTGTCCCCTCGGCCCTGTTCGCCACCTGCCCGCTCCACCGCGTCGTAGCCGCCCCTCCCTCGTCCACACCCAGAGGTCAGGGTGCGTGGTTCTGGTGCTGTGCGCGCGAAATCGTCCTCAGGGTCTTCTGACGGCCGGGCGTCCACATCGACTGTGCCGGCGGCCAAAGCCGCCTCAAGGAGCTCTGAGAGCCCTTCAGGAGTCTTCTGCACAACCTTGTGCGGTGCGCGCTTAGCATTGCCAGCGTCAATGCAGGCTTTCGCCCTCAGCAAGCTCAAGTAGACGTGCCTTGTGGCGTAGGCGTCCAGCGCCGCGTACTTCACCTGCCTGCACCCCACCCCGGCCTGTTGCGCTGCTTTTCTCTGTACATGAAGAAGTAAACCCTGCAGATTCCTGCTAATCTCACAAGCTCACGCATGGGTTCTGCCACACAACGAGCATGGCACACGTAGCGATGGCGGGGCCTCTGGCTCTGCTCTTCACCTTGAGCTCCAGCATGGACACATAGGAAAGACACGTACTCCTCAGAGAGCGTGATCTGCTGCCAATCTGAGCACTGATTGCCCTTTCCAAGCTGCTTATGGAGGGTGGCGCCTGTGAGGGCCCGGAGGCCTTGCCTCTGCAAGCCCACGCGCTCTGCCAGATCCTGCACCAACCACACACTTCACCTTGGTGTGAGATGCAGCAACTGATGCAGAGTAGCCACAGATGTGCGAACGCTGACACAGCCAGCAGCAGCTGGCGCCCTGAAGCTCACTACGTGTTTTCAGCAACAGAGCTGCGCATTTTGGAGCACCTGCATCGTACTCAGCTGCTCATGCTGATCACATCCTGCACTTGTGGCATGTTTGAGATTTGGCGTTGGGAATCAGGCATCGCGTGCGGCAGCCTCTGCTGGATTTCCATCTTTCCTACCAAGGAAACATATTTTCTTTTGCAAGCACAACCGCTACGGTTGGTGGTGGTGGTGCACAACCACCACTGTATAGAGCTCCATACCTTGAGGTCTGTGGTGTTGGGGAACTGACACTGAGGCAGCGTGAGCCTCAGCCTCTTCAGGTCCTCCTGGCAGCTGAGCCCCACCTTCTCAATTTTCTGACTCTCAAACACAGACTGCACGATCGCTGCACCAGCTGAGCATGCCTCCCGCAGTGACGCCTTTGGCAGGAGGCTGTATCCAAGTGCCATTACATTGACCACCACTGTTGCTGCCTCGGATGAGAGCTGCACTACAGCTACAGGTGCTGACTCGCCGTCAGAAACGGAGTGCGTGCCTCTGTATTTGGCTCCTGTTGGCCTCCATTCCACATCAAACCCAACCACGATGGGGCCTTCCTGGGTCTGTCTGCTCAGTCCATCTGGGAACAGGAGCTGCAGCAGCACATCCTTGCCATCCGATGCAAGATCTGTCAGCTGCTTACTCTCGTGAATATAGACTACGGGATGGCTTTCAGGCATCTTCAGCAGACTGCATGAGGCAATTTGGGCCTCTGAAATGTACAGGGGGATGTGTTGGGTGGGCTCACCTGTGAGTCGCCAAGCACACGGTCAGCAGAACTGCACATTACTGACAAGTTCACAAACAATGTGCCTCAGTGCTTTGTACTGTTCCAGATTAACAAAGCAGGAACATTCGTCCAGTTCTGGCAGGCTTGGCAGTGCTGCAGCTGGAGGGTTGAGCACACCAGGCGGACGAATCTCCATACGTGGTAAACACACTCTGTCAGTTGGTGCTGCGGAATACTTGTCGATCAGCCCATCTTTGTGGAGCTTGGTCAGGAGAGCCTGATTGGCTAGAGCTTGGCAGGCCTGCACAACTATTTCTCACACTGTAGCGACTACTGTTCCTACAATGGGTTTCAATGTATATCAATGCAGCCCGCTGCCACTTGCAATGCTATTGAGAGAACGTACTGACAAGCTCTCTCCACCAGTTGCTACACTTGTGTATTCCCGCGTTTCAGAACATTCCTGCATTGGACCGCAACATGGTGGGATAAACCAAATATGCAAGCATGGTGATACATGTGTGAACGTGCGCAGTCTACTGCAGCGGTTGCTAGTCCGGGACCTGCATCGAGGCTCACACGAGCGAGGAACAGCACCTGCACTGCCACAGCGATGGGAGGGCAGACTGCAATTGCCGAGAACGATGTGCCATATGTTTTTGCGTACTGAAATTTCTTCAGGCTACCAGACCAACCACAAGCATGTTTCGCAAAGCTGGACAGCGACTGGATGAAGGGAGTGTCACAGTGCTCCAGTATACTCTGCCGTATCACAGCAACATCATCAGAATCGTAACTACTGTCAGAGAACATGACCAAGTCCTTGCACACGAATATGGTGGCAACGCCAGCCTCGTGACTGGTGTGGATGCCGTCTGTTCGTGTTCCTGCGCTCTCAGACGTACGGACTGGCCGCCAACAGATGCAACGTACTAAGCGGAATCACCTGTTGCCTCGTACAGCTATGTAACATTTCAAGGCCTTGACAAACATCCACATGACGTCATACATGCTTCCAATACACATCACCATGCATTGCTTCACGTATCGAGCTCGCAATCCACAGGTGTTCACTCTGGTCCATTTATCAACACGTAGAGTGAGTCGATGTGCCGTTGCAGTTTACTTGCTAGCTTTTGCGCTCGCTGGTTTGCGCTGTGCAGCAGTGCGAGTTTTTTCACTGTGCTTGGCTTGCGTGGTTGGTTGGTGACAGCATTTTCTCTGTAGCGTGTAGGGCGCAGCCGGAGCGATGGGATTCCACAAGTGGCCATATCCCAAAGGTGCGAGAAACCGATCCACCGCGAGCAAAATTCAACGTGGCTGGCACGCGTTCATTTTGCGAAGGAAGGCAGCTTGTTATGTTCACTTATACCGTGCAGAGATCTGGACACCTTATGGTGGATGGTGGCCTGATCCGGTTGGCTGGAGGCGCAGCACAGTGATGTGCCTTGGGTACGCCTTGACAATTTGACGCCCTATGTCATTGAAGTAGCTTGTGCTTGTGAAGTGGCTCTCCGACCCAAACTTCACAGGTGCAGAGTGATGCTGACTGCCTCATACTTCTCTTGGACCACCAGCAGTCAGCTTGAGACGAGGTATCAGAAGCCTATACACCCCATACCTTCATCATTATGGAACTCAAAGCTGCGCAGCAAAGCTCCTGTTGACGAAGAGTGACAGGTCCAGGTACTGTACCTGATGAGCAAGATTCGCCTTGTTCAGCATAGGAAACCAGATGCATGTACAAGGTGACTACTAGATAGCTGTACCAAGGTTCTGAGAGAGACGCGCTGGCATTTTCTCGCATAGCTTTCTTGCTCCACAAGGAAGCAGCCCTGTCAGGTTGTGTTGCAAAGTGGTACCTTGACAGAGTAAGTTCACGTTAGGCATCATTAACACGAACTAGGAAAACAACATGCCTCGTATTCACATTTATGTTCGTGCAATGGACCTAATTGCTGTTCATGTGTTACATTCTGATACATGATTCTAGGTGCAGGACAGGTGCTTGGTGGCGCCTGTACTGAGCTGTGTACCGCAGCAAATACACCGCCAGATCATCCCTGCTCTTCCAAACTCTTTGCCCGTACTGAGGCTTGCGCTTGCCTAGCCTCCTGTCGCAGAGCTTCCAAATCAACTTGAGGATCGCTCTCAATAACTTCCACGTCACTCTTTCCCCCATCTGGGCTCCGTACCCTATTCCTATCCCTGGACGATCCCCTCGCAGCCGGACTCCGCTCCCTGTCACTTGCATACTCCCTGTCGCGATGCTTGTGCTTTTTACTCTTCTTTGACTTCTTCTCCTGAAACAATAATCGGCGTGGTCAAAGAAGGAGCATACCCCTCTCCAACATTCAAACGAACTCGGCTGAACACATGCAGCACAAACAGTCTAAATCAACTCAGACCAGACGCCGCAGGGCGATGTACAAACAAAAACAAACCTTCTCTGACTTCTCTGCCTTCCGCTTCTTTGACTTGCTCCTGCTGCTGTCTCTCTCATGCCAATCCTCTCTTGAGCCTTTGTAATCTTGACCATCTGCTGCCATATCTTCACGAATATCCGACAACTGCCATCGCACCTTTGCAGTCCCTCCATCTCTGCCATGCTTCTCATCTCTGCTGCGTGAGGCACCTGAGTACTTAGCCCTTGCCCTCTCACCGCCCTCGTCATTTTGAGGGTCCTCGTCACTATGCACCCTGTCATCTGAATGGTGCCTATCCAATGCATCCTGCGGACTCTGCACATGCATCTCGTGCTCAGCCCCATGCTCCTCCGATCCACTACATGTCTTTCCACGCCCCCTCGCACCATCCTCACGCTCGTGTTTGCTGCCACCACGCATATCACTGCCTCCATCATCAGGTACGCCTCTGCTGTCATCAGGGGCACTCCTATCCCGGGAGCCCTCTCGTCGCCTCGGTTCACGACGTGCCTCTGCACGCACAGGGCTGTCTGTGACATCTCTCTGCCGTCTGTCACCCGCAGATCTCTCGCCCGGAACCTGTACGTCAATATCGCCGGCAGTCTCTTGGCCGTTCTCATTGCTGTTGTCTACATCCCGCCACCGGAACGCATCAGACCGCCGCAACTCTCGACCATCATCTCCCTTCACATCCGCATCGTTCCCAGGCGACTTGTCTCTCCCATTTGATCTCTGACGAGCAAGTCGAGGGCTACCAGCACCATCTGCTCTGGAATCGTCCTCCTTTTCGCGGCGAGGAACGTCACGGTCCATGCGGTCTCGGACCGTGATAGCATCCTGGCGGCGCAGTGCGCGGCCCCCTTCATCTCTGCCCTTCCGCACACCATCTTCCCTCTCCGTGCCATCATCGTCGCGTGGCCCCTCGCGATGCCGCACGGCGTCCTGGCGACGCAATTGGCGACTGTCACTTTCTGGCGCACGCTCACGATCACGGTCCCTGGGACGGCCCCCTCGGCGATCATTTTCCTCCCACTCTCTGTACCTTCCATCTGGCGGCCTTCGATCATGCTTGCGCGAATCCGCCGCGCGTCGATCATATTCCACTCCATCAGGCGCACGATAGTCTCGTCGGTCAAGGTCCCGCTCTCTGCGTCTGTGGTAATCACGTGCATGCGTATCATGCATACGGCGATCAGCGCGACGATCATCATGTCTGGAATCTCTAGAGTCCCTTTCCTGGTGAGGGGGGCGGTCTCGGTCAGATCGGCTGTCTCGCGGCTGCTTTTGGAGCTCCCGCTCACGCGGTCTGGAGGCTGTTTCATTGGCAGCCGCGCTCTGTCGCCTGCGTGCCTCTTCTATTCGTGCCTGTAGCAGTGATGAAATAGCTGCCAAACCCTGAAGAAGGAGTACATGAGCTAGCTACCCACTGAAGAAGATGTGTAGCAACGATAGCTGGATAGATGCAGACTACACATCAAGCAACACACGTTTCTTACTTGCCGGTCAGCAGGAACTGGAACATAGCCAATACCACCAGAAAGGAAGTGCGAACCTGTATCAGAGCCTGCTGCTCACTCTTCTTCCGCTGCTCCTCCAAATGCTTCTGCTGTAGCTGATCAGGGACCCCTGTTGCATTGTTTGAAGCGGAGTGCAGCATAGCCCAGAGCTCCTACACAGAAGCTCGACTCACAAGCTGGCTTGTGCACTGGGGGAACAGTGGCTCGCGGAGCCCACTGGAGCAAGCGCCTGGATATCACCATCCGATGATCGCAATTTCAGGTTCCAGGATCTATTCAGAATTCTTGGTAGTCAAGCCGTACCTTGACAAACAGTGTCGTGTTGTTGGCCAGGAAAGGCACAAGCTCATGGTGCAAGTCCTTGGGCTTTGTTCCGTCCTTCTGCACAACAAACGACAATTCATATCTTCTTCAGAACCCCTACAGAATGATCAGAGCAACCTCGCAAAAGCATTTACAGTGTGGACGTACAGCTTTCAATGACTCCAGGATTGTCCCCACCAGCACCTCGTCTTCAACACCTCTCAACAACTCCGTGACCCTTTGCATGATCCATCCTTCCAGAACCTCCCAACAAATTTTCTTGAAGTCTACAGCCAGACTGTACTCAGGAGGAGCTGAGAAGGCTGCCATATCCTTCTTCATTTTGTTCCTGCAGCCAAAACATGACTACTTCGCAACAGCGGCGCTTGGTATCTACCACTTTGCAAACAATTGTGGCTTATTCATCGGCGTGATTTGTACAGTGTGTCTTGTGAAGATGCGAGGGAGAACCCGCACTTAATGAAACGTCCATCCTGTGCCGCTGAAGCTCCACCTCTGACAACCATGATTCAAAATGTTTTCAATTTAAACGCCCTACAAGTTCTGTGGCTGGCTAATGCAGTGAAGCAAACCGCCACCCGCTACGCATGGACGCAACACCACCTGCCATGTGTTCCAACTGAGCTACAAATCTGTCGAATCGATGTGATTATACAATGTCATGTTGGCACCTGTTTCACTTCGTTTGTTGTGCGACTCTGGACTGCTGAGCGGCGGGGAGTGCAAGAGGCACAGATCGATCTTCGACCAGTCCTTCGGGGCAGGCCACCAGTCATAAAATTCCCTGATGTATCCATGATATCAAGCATGACTCAGACTCAACATGTCTATGTGCCCCTGAGTCACCTCCACCATATCCATGCGACTTCGTTGTACCAGTTCCAGGAGAAGCACTGTTGGTCAAAGAACTCTCGGACTGTAGCACTACACTTGGGCCGTGGCTGGAAAGAGCGAGACTCGGAAAAATAGCTAGGTGAGAAGTGGATGTAATCAACCTGTGTTGCGATGCAACGCAGAGCTTCCACACTGGTTGCTGTTACAATCTCAGACACCCACCAGTGGGCAAGCAACTGACCCGTCAGTGGTACAAGCACACCAGCGTACAATAACAGCATGCATGAATTAGTTTGGCCCTATGGATGACAGCAAATGTTCCAAACGAACAGTGCCTGAGGGGTGAGCGTAGCAACTCGAAAGTTGGTGTATGTCTCATGAGTGCAGGTTGACAATCTTGCTGGTAGATATGCGCATGTCATGATCATAATGCATATTGTCTCTCCTGAAAGTCATCGTGCAACGCCAGGTTGTTACAGTCAAGTGTTACGCGCTAGTCACCCCGTCACTAGTGGACAGTACTGCCCCAGTTTCGTATTTAAAGTTCTGTGATATAGGAGGGTACACATCGACAGTTCACAGTCTCCAATTCCCGGATCCTGAGTATTTGAAAGAGGCTGGCAACAGGTTCCCCGGCTTCTTGTTGCTTCAACATCTGCAACACTCGCCAGGCAGGCAAATCTATTTTTTGACTCAAAAAATAGATTTTTGCATCAAATGTTCGATTCAATCCGCATCTGCAGCCTTCACAGCAGCGGATCTCACGTCAAAATACTTCAAATTTCCCATCATCCTTATCGTTGTGTTATTGTTGTTGCACTTTGGCGTCCTATCGATGTAATCACTTTGGCGAGAATCACGTGGGTGTCCACAAGTGCCGCCAGCGTGAAGGCGCGAAGCGATGCATCGTGATGAATTCATCACCCCTGCATGTCCATCACAATTGCACACGGCCGGACCAGTATGGACGTTTCTGCTTCTGTCTCCGTCTTGAGGGGAGGGAGAGAGTGCAAAGCTTCCACAGTTCATCATCACTGGTGTCCACGTTGTTGGATCAGTGTTGACGATTGCAGTACAGTATGCTGATTGGTTAGGCAGGTCACATTCTGTACCACGTTCTGTACCAATTACTGGGTCATGTGGGACAGAATGTCTGGAATTCGTATAACCAGCTTCGTGCGTGGCGACGCAAAGGCGAAGCGTCCACCCGTCCATCATTGTGGCTCCCGCTGGCAGGCTACGCGGTCAGGATGCCTTGACCGTGCATCTGCAGCTCGGGCAACATCGTATGATGATCGAGAAATGCAAGAGTTCTCGAGTATGGCCGCAGAACCGAACAACAGCATGCAAGAATATCTGGAGCTGAAGCAGTTCCTACTGAAAAGGACACAACGATCTGCAGGCTTCCTGACGTTATATATGCTTCTAGCTGTTTCGGGGCGGGTGGGTCTCTTGAAAACATCGTGCTGATGTGTTTTCACCTTGGTTCCTTGCAGCCACTCCACGTCCAAGCATACTGCTGCCCTTGAGGTACAGCAAAAGCGTTTCTTGATTGTGCTCACTTAAATTATCATGACGCATGGGTATTCTTCTTGCTGCAGGCAGCCCTGTGTACAGCTATCGGTGGCTTGGGTGGGTACATATACACGGCGTGGTTGTGCCAGGACATCGATTCCATTTCTGCCATCACCGAGGTTCCCATGACGAAAGCAAATTCAATTCGTGATGTGTGGCCCAGGCGATTTGCAAAAGTGATTGCTGGGTATCAGCAGCAAGTCCAGCCAAGACTGTTGGTGAGTTTTTCATCCCTGCACCGTTTGTTCACCTCTGATCATGCACCTGCTCTGAAAGTCCTCGGTCCCTGCCTGTGCATCAGCTACTGAAATGTAGTATGCCAGCCATACTCTGTTTGCAGGTACCAGTTGTGCTGGCAGCGGGAATGGCAGCCTTCAATTCACAGGCAGCAGAGCCATTGTCTCTTGTTGAGCAAGGAGGAATGTTGGTTGGCTTCTTGTCTTTCAAGTTGGCACACATCCAGTACCTGTACAGTCAGTTGAGGCCCAAGTTTGAGCAGCCTGGTCCCAGGAGACGGGTACCTGATGTTGCATCAGTGCAAGATATTCAAATGGATGTGTATGGGCGCACTACTAAGCAGATCAGGGCGGTTGAAGAGGCTGACAGGGTGCTAGCTGAGGAGGAGGCACGGAAAAAGAACAGATCGGCATGATGGGACAGGAGCTGAATCCATTTGAAATGTGTAGTTCATATTACGGAGTTATCACATGAAGGCGGCCCGAGTAGTTGGTGCGCCTGGGAGAGTAGGAATTTGTGGTGCGCAAACTAGTAGCCAAACCCAGGTTGTTGTTGCAGATCGGCCTGTAGGTCCTGTGGGGTCTTGCACCGAATGACAATGGCAGATGGAACATTACATGCCTGTGGGGTCAGTGCTTCCAGAACGGTGATTTTCGTCCTGATGAACCAACAGACACAAGCTTTCAAGCACCGTATTGAGCACCGTCATGGCTTCCGCCACTTCTCTGAACAGGCATAGCAGCACCTACGCGAATGGAATGCATCCGCCATCTGCCTCCCATGCCGGCCACGCACCGCTTCTCTCAGCCTCGCGTGGTTCTCGCCCATGCAGGCCAACGTGCCCCTTCCCTCTGTATCGGTGCCCTTCTTCCCACACCCTCTCCCGCGTTCCCATCGCCCTCGCGGCCGCCCCTCCCGCCCTCTCTGACATCTCCATATCCCTCTCTTCTCCGGCGTCCCACACCTGTACACCCCCCCGCCCCTCCTAGCTTCGTGTCTCAGGCCCCCTTCCACTGCCGCACCATCCTGACGCCGGCCCTCTGCCACTCAGGTGACCTCCTGCCGCGGTTCCCCGATGCAGTATCTGCGGGATGTGACGGATGAGGCCACCATCACTGCCGCCTCACCGGCTGGGTTGCCCGCAGAGATAGGCTGTCTGTTCTAATTTATTTATTTTCTGTGTCGTCATGTTCTCTCATTACTTTACCGTCGTGGCCTGCTTGTGTGGGTGTGCTTGCTGCTGTCTCTGGCGCTGTTGTTCTATCGCTCTGGCTGGGTCTGTTTTGTGTCGTCGCGAGTACTGTGCCCTTTCTGGTTGGTTTCTCTGCATTCTTGGCTTGTCTCAGATGTTCCTAGGCCTGTGTACTGTGTGTGCTTATGTGCGGCACCAAGTGCTGTCAATTCAACTCCACAGCAGCGCCATCACGAGTTAGTACCAAAAGTGGGTACGGCACCCAGTAACAGTGAAACGTTGCAACGGGTCTCTGCATGACACCCCACCTGACCCCCTCCCAATGTTCCCACCTGTCCTCCTCACACTTTGACAGGCCATGAACAGGTTGAGTCAGTCCCCCGGCTTGAGTCAGTCCCAATACTCAAGTGTGCACCATGTGGGTAGAGAGGCTAGCTTGATTCCCTGTCATTTTCTTCGGTAGTGGCATGTCCTGTGTCGTTTGTGCGGTGTCGAGCTAAGTTGGCATGCGATGATTTGCTGGTACATGAGCCATTCTATGGAGTTATGCCTGTAACTGTACACACTTGAACAGGTTTCCCCGCCAATCTGCTGGCCCCAGTGAGCTTCCCTTCGAGCACCTCCAAGATACTCTGGAGAGCAGTAGCTCAGCTTGGTACCATGTGACATGGGAGTCGTTTATCGCGTGTCTGGTCTTGGGATTGACCTTCAACTCAGCCGCCGGCCCGTGAACGTAAAAGTGCTTTACCCCAGGGGTTCCGGGTTCGAAGGCCGGTCTTCATGTCTTTTCTTCGAGCTTCTGAGCCGGGTGCGTAAGGAGTCTTTGCTGACTTCCCCTGAACGAATTGCATGACGCCGCTACGAGCGCCGCAGCGTTAGCGGCAGTTTGAGCTCCGCGGAGCTCAAACTGAGTAAGTCGTAGTCCCCGAACAATGTAAAAGGCCCTGAACGATACATATGTACATATATACATAGATGCTTGGCCGACAGGGAGAAGTATTGATCAGTTGGGCCGCTGTTGCGGGTGCATTTAGAGGTTGAGCCTGAAAAGCCCGAATGCCCAGAAACAGAAAAAACACGGGTTGGGATTTGCAGCTTCGACTTTCTTCGCCTCTCGCTTTCGACAATATACATACATACATTACATAATGCATCCGTTGTTTCGATCTGGTGACTCTTCTCGCTCGTGCTTGGATGTTGATTGCACCAATCGACCCAACCTAGCCCTTGTCGACGTGTGGGCTGTAAATCCAGCAAACATGCTTTGAATGCGAGAAAAGTTTTGGTGAAATATCATGGCGTTCAGCAGTAAGTTTGGTCTTGCAAAGGCTGCGGCCAGGTGGAAGTGGCTAGCATGTAAACAACTCTTTCCGCAGTCAAGAGTGGCGTTCTTGTTCAGTATCCCGCGTCCAGGTCCGAGGAACTAAAACTTTCTTTGTTGCAGGTTTGAGTTGTACGTTGAACGCTGCCTTCGTTCTCTTGACATCCCTGTTTTATCATGCTCATCTGACAACCCAGCACTCTGGGACAGGCAGCACATGCATACCTGCAAGGCACCAACAGTCTCCTTCCAATTTGAAGCCACAACTGGAGCAACATGATATACAAATATCAGGCCAGATCGTGTCCGTTACTCCAAAACTGATAGACCCAGTGGTTGATCCTTCGAGCAAGCTGTTGCCACAGCGAAAAGGCAGGTGTCAGCAGCCAGCGCCTGACGACGATCTCTGGCTTTCCACCCTCCATACCTGGCAGGTATTGTACTCTTCTATGACGTCTCTGGAGAAGAGCTCGTATCCTATGTCCCAAGCTTCAAGGGGTGAGTTTCTCAATGTGGTGAGGCACAACGCTGTGACGCAGGATGAAAGAAGAAAGCGGTACCTTGGACGACTGCCGCACCTGCAGCCAAAGTATTGTGGTCCGGTGTCAATTGATGAACTGGATACCTCAGCACCGGTCTTTGCAACTTTCACGAATGCTGCTCCAGTTTACGTGGAGCAGCTGTTGAACTGGGCCTTCCATCTGCGAGAGTTACAACTGCCGCACGTTTTGGTGTGCTTGGACAATGAGTCGGAGGATATTGCAGTGTCAAACGGCATCCCATACGTGACGGTCCAGAACAAGACCACCTCGGAGGATGTGCGCAATGATCATGCAACCTTCAGGGCCATGGTTTCCCGAAAGGAATGCTCCCCCCCACCGCATAGATGCCATTCGTGAGCACATTCACACTGCTTGGGCCAGCTCACTATCTATATGACAACCAATCAAAGGAACAAGTGGTGTGGTGTGATGGATGAGTTCAGCATTGGATACGCTATGTGGTACAGGCCTGTACACCAGCTGGCCTCTGCAGGTGGATCTTGCGCGCTCGCTGTTGGAGGACTACAACTTCCAAGAAATTATTTGGACGGACACAGATGTCGTGTGGCTGAGAAGCCCGCTAGAGTTTTTTGCAAGCCATCCCACAGCAGACGTGGCAATCCAGACTGACTGCCTGTCACACTTCGTAGAATCAGAGTTTGTTGAACCGTTTCGGCACGGTTTCGCTCGCTGTGGTCACATGCCTGGGAACAACTTCAACAACGCCTTCAACACTGGCATGATACTGCTCCGGAACAGACCAGCAACCCACAAGTTTCTGAAGAATTGGCTGGAGTATCTGCTGGACGCTAACCGCATGTACGTGGACTTAGGGGGTGGTAACAAGGCGATTGTTGGCGACCAGCTGGCGTTCAACACGCTGATGACACGTGAGTCTGTGCCATGGGTTAGTGTGAATGCATCTCAAGACTGGAGAGTTGTCTGGGGCCACGACAGAACGGTTCAGGTGCTGAATTTCTTCAGTTTCTGCTGAGTTACCTGGTGCGGCTACAGGCGCAACGTAGCAGACCCCAGTCTGCATCATTGAAAAGCCCATAGAAAAGAGGAATGCCGGGAGGAAGGTTTGAGATGCCTCCCTTCTTAGCCTTTTCATGCACATCACTGTTGTGTCATGCAGCTCAGGTTCTTTATGCTGTGCTGCCACTGACGTGATGCAGGTTGCCATAGTTCCAATGCTGCAGACTGCGGTGTATGGGTGCAGTTCATGCCACTGCCTACTCTCATGTTTTCTGGTGGCCACTCCTTCTTTATACAACATCAAGCTGGACAGTACAACACCACGCCCTTCTATGCACATGCGTGCCTAGTGCCCGGCCATGTGCCAGGAAAGGTTGCACGGTTCAAGGAGCACAGCTTGTGGGCCATTGAAGATGACATGTATTACACAGAAGGTTCCTTCCTCTTCTATGAGAATACTGTCGAAGATTTCATATCTCTGCTGGAGCACTCCACTACTGAGGTTAGCGGTTACCAGTCCCAACACTGCCTTGCGTGACAGCACTATCCTGCTGAGCCTTCCTTGACGCAGGCTGTAACCATGCGTGAATCTGGAAGCACACTGCACATTGTCATAATCTATTAAACTGAATTTGAAGTAGTCTTCCAAAGATCAGATAGTCTCCTGAAAGCCCTGCAGCCCACACTCTTGCAGCTCATACTGCTGAGGCACATGTCTGATGCGCAGGCAGTTCCTGACTTGTACAAGCACATGCTAGCAGTATCATATCAGATGGCCGCGATCCTAGAAGCCTCTGCCGTCGCACATGCCCTCAACCGCACTGTCGTGTTCCCCCGCTTCTGGTGCTGGTGTGACTTTGACTGGTATGCGGTGGTCTTGGACGGCTGCTCCATGGGTGGCCGCCCAGGAGAGCATGGAGCTGATCTCTTCTCAATGCCATTTGAGTGCCCAATCGACGTCATTCTCAACCCCCACAATCTGTACCACAAAGGGTTCAAGTACCGGCAGGAGAGGTTTCTGGAGCATCGGCGGACACCTTTGGCACTGGTGCATGACCGTGAGCCTGTGCTTGTGATGGACGCTGGGGATGCCAAAGGGATGGAGCACAGGCAGCGCATGGTGCGCAGCTCCATCCTGGCCCGTGCTTCCCTTCATCTGTCCGTTTGACATGAATACCCATTTGTCACGTGCTTCCCCTGCCTGCCATTTGCATACATCACCAGTGCCAACAAATGGAGGCTTGTGTCACTGTGGCATTGAATCAGTTAGGAGAGCACCAGAGACATGAAACAGTGCAACCAGCACAGCTGCGCATGAGCATGCGTTGTGGTGATAGTGTGCCTTGGAGGAATGTGCAGAAGAAATTGTGGATGCGTTCAGGTGAAGAACACATTCACAGGAGCATACATTCCCACAGGAGTGACAGATGAGGGCCTTCACAAGTACCTTGCCCCTTGGAAGGCTGTGAGAACCATTGAGCTGAGACACTTCATTCCTGGGACGTTCGGTGGGTTCACTGATAGCCAGCAAGCGGCCGCTGTTGATGAAGCAGTGTTTCCCTTGTTTGCAGACAAGAGTTGGTGCTGCTCTGGAGAGCAGCCGATGCCCGTTCATCAACTTCAGTGGCCGTACGCGTTGCCTGCACGTCTGAGCTTGAGGGTTCAGCAACCGGGCACAGTGGTGGGGCCCCTGGTGAAGCATAGGGTCCCTGAGTACACAAGACCTGAGTTTTGTGATGGGATAAAGCATGATACTGTGAATGCCAAGTTCCTGCAGTACCCCAATCATCCGTGCACATACCTTCAGTTGCCATTCAATTTTCCTAGCACAGTACCTGCTGTATTTGCTCTTGCTCAGTAGCTGAAATTGATTCATGGTGAGGCTTCCGCACATTGATGCCTTTGAGAAGTTTGAGTTCCTCGTTCTGGGACGGACCTGGTGTGTTAGCTATTCTGTCACCCAGCTGCTCATGTTTTTGGGCAGCAGGCACGTAGCTGCCGGGCCGGCACCTACATGCCTGTTATTTGCTTACCAAGGTGAACCACCGTAACAGAGCTCGTTAGTGGGCCACATTCGCCCAGATGGCAAAAGTTTGGCCTTCACAACCAAAATAACCACAAAAACGCCATCTTTCACAACGCAAAGTGCAATGTATGCAGTACCCTTGGGCCATCTCCATCTTTCCAAAGATACAGATGGGCTGCAAACTGATGTCTGGGTTTGTAGCTCGTCGCGATCGTGGATGACGACACTGTTGTGTGTTCACCAGTCAACATATCTCGCTTACAGAAGCACGTTCACGTAGCCGCACCGCCTCGAAATGGCGTCGACTCGAG
Source organism: Ulvella scutata (assembly GCA_032359135.1). Classification (NCBI taxonomy): domain Eukaryota; kingdom Viridiplantae; phylum Chlorophyta; class Ulvophyceae; order Ulvales; family Ulvellaceae; genus Ulvella; species Ulvella scutata. The sequence goes on from JAUMHD010000005.1 coordinate 401,820, forward strand.
TTCAAAGCATGTTGAATGGTCAGCTACAGTGTCTATGTCGTTGAGAATCTGTCGCGACGGTGGTGGTCCTGTTGCCTGCATTGTATAGAAGGGGGAAATGGCAACCTTGCGACAGGGCGCTGCATCCACAAGTGAAGATATGAGCGTGCCTGATAATCAGGTTCATTGCTGGGCATGCAGAGCTCTTGTTGTCATACCCATTGTGAATGAGATTCCTGCAACAATCTTCAAGGTACGCGCAGTTCGTTCGGACATAACCCAAGGCTAAAGACATGTGTATGAACTCCCCCTGTGCACGCTGTTCTTGAGGCTGTTGGTTTCATTGGCGTGTGCACAACTCCCAGAGTCGCTTGGGACACGTCTACGCGGCTATCTATCTCGTCTTGATATCTCAATAACCGCGATAGGTCTCAATAGTCTGCTCAATTCTTCACGTGCGTGCAGTGTGGATGGTGTGGGGCCATCAACCCGCGAACTCGTCAGGCTTCTGCCAAAGGCCAGGGTGACGGAGCATCGACATCCAAAGCAACATCTCGAATCGGAAGGTGTTTAGACAAAACAGAGTCTTGTCTGGAGAAGACTTTGTGCTGTGAGGGATCAGATTCTGGCACCAACTGGTTCCAGTGGGCATGTACTGTGGTGGTAGCATTCACCTCTGCGTTAATCGCGACAATAGTTATATTTGGAATCTATCCAGTGCTATATGATTTAACGTCTTCATATGTTTCGTATGTTGCAAATGTGACTGTGTCGCTAGTGCTAACGGTCAACATTTTCTTCAACTACTATGCAGCAGTGCTCAGGCCCGCGGGGGCAGTTCAGGACTTCTACAACTTGGCAGAAGTCCCTCCTTCGAGAAATGCCTTCGACAGCTTTACTTATTGTGGAAAGTGCGTCCCCAACATACTGCATGTTGCAACCAGGTAGCCTACTGACCACTCTAGCAAGGCTTGTGCTGTGTAGGTGTGATAAACCAAAGCCTCCAAACACACACCACTGCAGTGCATGTCGAGTTTGTGTCGTTGAGATGGACCACCACTGCCCGTACCTCAATAATTGTGTGGGGAGGGGCAACCTGCGCCACTTCTTGCTGTTCCTGCTGTGGGTCACAGTTGGCATGCTGTATGCCATGCCTGTGTTTGGGCTTACTTTGTACAAGCATAAGGGGGACCTCTTCCGGGTGTGTTTTCACGCCTCCACCTCCGAACGCTGCCTGTGGGCCAGCTTGTGCTGGTTCACGCACGTGGCAGAAGGCAGCCCTGGTGGGTACCTTGTAGTTGTGTGTGCAAGCACAAGTACAACGCATATTGTATCGTACATGCAATGCGTATTAGCCTGCAGGCGTCACCACTGCAGAATGCTGCAAGGCTGCCCATGATAAGCAGTGAGTGGCATGCATGCATGACTTGAGCCTGCACTGCTCAGCACTGTCATGCTTATTGCTGATGCAGGCTCTGTCAGCTGGCAGCAGGCTGAGGAGGGGCCGGAAGTCGTCTTTCTCACAGCGGTGGATGATCACGCTGCTGGCGCTGGTGTCCATGCCCCGAGTTCCGTTTGTGAGTGCAGCGATGTTGGCGTTGTGCGGGCTGGTACTCGTGATGGTGGGCATGCTCTGTGTACGGCATTGGATTCTGGCTGCCAGAGGCGCGACATATGTGGGCAGTCTGAAGGGGGAGACGGTTGCTCAGGGCGGTGCGCTGCTGGGGCCGCTGCCTGTTAGCCAGTGCTCGCAGGCACCCTACGTGTTCATGGCACAGAGCTCGCAGGGCTCAGAGGGGTGCCGGTTTTGCGAGGCCTTGTGAGAGGCGTAGTTTTGTGGCACCTGAACGGTGCAGTTGCCTGTTTTCCATACAGAAGCGCCCTCAGAACGCAGTGGCGCAGCATGCAGCAACTTAATTGCAACACACCTGCACATGTCCTGTCACAGAACTTTCTGTTCTTCACCTACTACACACAGATTGCCCACTCGCTGACTTAAGCCCCTGGCATATTCGATACATTACAATGTAGTCACACGTTCGCTCGTACGACTACGTGAACCAAAAAATCGGCTGAGTTCAGCATAGTCCGAGTTGGAGTGTCACATTTTGACCCGTTGGTGCTGTTTTGTGCAACCAGTTTTCGATCGAGTTAGGCTGAGTGCGAGGTCACGTGATATGAGTTATCGTAACTTTACTGTGCCGGCTGCTTTTGTTGGTGCGGTACATGTACTCGTGCCGGGTCAGGCGGTATTTGTGAGTCCTGGTGTCTGCTGAACTGTCCCTCACCAGATAGATGACTGAAGCCTGCAATTCCGTGTGCAGGACTTCCGTGCAGCCTCCATACATGTTTGTTGTTGCTGGCATAAGTACTTTCATCACAACGCTGGTGTACCACTGGATCAGTTTTGCAGATCATGTGTGGGTGTTCATGCAGGTGTTATTGCCAACTTGAGATACGTTTTTGGACAGGGACATCCTGCAACGTGGCTTGCTCCCAGTTTGAGGGCACCATACTCGAAGAAAGTAACCTAGTGCCAGCTAGGGCAAAGGTACATGCAGTCTGAGGCATGGTACCTGTGAAGAAGAGCAATTGTTCTGTGCCTGATTGGTGTATCTGCCCCACTAGTTCCAGGGTAGTGACTGTTACCTCATGTCGAAGTTCAGTTTTTGAAACGGTCACATCAGGCGAATGAACAATGCGAGCTTACATCGGAACAGATCACTTTGTGGCACACGATGTGGTACTGACGCATGTTACGCAGATGATCACACGATTGAATCAATACACAAAGAAAAATGCCTCTACGCTCCCTGCTGCAAGACAGCACGTGCTAGTGCTTGGTTGGCTTCTAGGTGCTCCTTCAGCTCAGCAAGACAACTCTCTACTGATCTGTCCACAACTTCCTTGTCTGCTTTTCGCTTCTTCAGTGCTGCAAGGCCTGCTGCATATGTCTCCTCATAAGAAGAGATGATGTCAGTTTTGGGTGCCAGCACGTACGCTTTGCCGACATTTTTGTATGTTACGGTGTCGGCCTCTAGTTGACTGAGATTCACAAGCACCAGCTGGTTGCGCCTGTTGCTAATCTCTAGCTCCTTGAGCTCCTCGTCGCCCTGCGACGGAACAGAAACTTGGCATAATATGCAGAGAATCTTGCTGCACCGCGTGCACGTTTGCAGAGCCAAAACTGTCCTATGTTCAGATGATAATGCTAAACAGGATGCACACCCGCCTCTGCGCATGCCTAGCTGCTGCGTGCTTCTGTTTGAGCTGTTCATACATCTTCAACGCTTCATGATCTATAGTTTTCATAGAGCTGTCTGCCATTTCGCAGGAGAAAAAGACGTGTGGAAACCCTTGGATCGATCACAGGTGTCTAACGCCTTACATACAGATGATTGCACAATTGCAACATGATGGGTTCCTATGATTGAAAACTGAACAATGGTTACTCTGACGAGCGCTGAGATCCACCCGACATGCGAAAGGCATTCCAGTTATCGTCTTCTCGGACGCCGGTATTTCTGAGATAGTTTAGCCTGTCGTCTACATAAATGTTCTCGTGGCCACGCATGGCGTCAAAGGTTGCCAGAAAAACACGAAGAATTCGGTACGAAAGAAGTTGGCAGAACCGATTTCGCACCTGATCACCGCAGTGCACTGCCTTGCCCAAAACCAGACTTTAGTTCTCCCTAGCCACTCGCTGCTCCCTCATGTGCTTGCGGGACAGATATCCTCTGATCCCGGCTTGCACAGCTACAAGCTTCTGCTCCTGATCTGCTGTCACAGCACTCAGGTCAGGCAGATCAGGTTCTGTCCTCTGGCCTGGGGGTGTCTGCACACATGGACTTCTCTCAATCCCAGGCCACCTACGAGACCTTGGCGGCCAACTGCAATCGTACCGTTGCCAGTTTGCGTTGAAGTTTCTTTCGATCCAGGTGCCCCCGCACAGTGGCCTGGATTTTGGTAATTTTTTCCACCTCGCCTTCATATTTGCGCAGGTCAATTGCACCAACTTCAATGATGGTGGCACCAGCCAAAAGCTGCTGCCTCATCTGCTCGCCCTCAGCTTTCATCGCCGCAACTCGTTTACGTGCCTACATGTGGCAACCCTTCTATGGAGTTATGCTTGTAACTTTACACACAGATACATGTGGCAACCCTTGCTGGTGAATTGCCACTTGTGTTCATTTACACCCGAGCTCAGCGGTTTGAAGCATACGCACAGACTACTCACCTGGAACCCTCTGAATCCACACTGAATCATCACTGCAGCCTTTTCGGCTTCCTTTTCGACATCTGACGATGATGTCACACGGGGTGACCGTTCATCTGGCATGTCCAAAACTGCTTGTCGTTGCTCTGCAAGCTCTGCCATGAGTCTCTGCCGCTCTGTCACATCGTCAGCGGCAAGGGCTCTGCACACAATATTCCAAAATTTCCTAATCCAAGTTTCCGGAACAAACTAAGCAGCGGGCCGAAAGTTTGCTGCGCACATCAGCAGAGGTCTTAGTGTGGAGGCCACCATTTTGGCAACCTGAGCTTCTTCTGGCGGCACTGTCACACCAACGCTAACATCAGTGCGTAAAGGATGCAGCAGTTCGGTTAGAAGTGCATCACGAGCAGCAGCTGCCTCCATCATGTCATTCTGGATGGCTCGTCCGCGCATCAAGCGCTGCAGGAAGATCGCTGCACGGTGTGCCTCGTCATCATCGGGCGGGGGTTCATGAATAGGAGTCTGGGGACGCTCTGCATTACGAACAATCACTTTCTTCTTCTTCATGGTGGCCTTCTCTACCTGCTGTGCCTGCCCTGCTACTGGAACAGGCCATGCATCGCCATAGCCAAGCCCACCAGCCGGTGCACCTACAGCCTGCCCAGCAGCGCGCGCAGAGGCCAAAGCTTGTGAAATATGATCCAAGTGCTTGCGCAGGCCTTGTTCCTTGCGCTTTGCATAGTCCAACTTCTGAGGCTGCTCCGCACCCTGAGGGAAAGCACACCTGAATTTAAGCCTGAACGAGAACATTGAAGAAAGTTGCTCAGCTCGAAAAGTGAAATGATCCACTGGAATGGTATGAACAAACGTGGTCAGGTTACTCTAGATGCACATGTGACAGACTGAACTCAACGTTGCGTATTGAGGTTGATGCAAGCAGTGTGCACCTTGATCTTAGTCTCCAGGAGCCTCTTGGGCAAGTACTCCTCTAGAGCCTGTAGTCCTGCCATAGCTGAAGGCACGAAGTGCTCCGTCTCGATGCCCTTGCCCTTGGGCCTGCTGTCTGGGAACCTGCCGTCACGCTGCAGTGGCGCATACACACTAGATCCTGGGAAAGCATATTGGTCAATGATAGACTCGTTCATCTTGGTTTGATATCTGTTCTTGTCAACATACCTACACAGCTTCATTGATGTGCTGCATCATCAGCACGTAACTGCATGATATTATGCTCCAGGTAGCGTTCTCTGGCGGTGCCAAAAGTCCTTGACAAGCTGAGAACAGGCATGCAGCAAATGAAATTACGCCAGGGCAAGTAAGTCCTGATAAAAGGAGGAAAGCATGTGGACACCAGTCCCAACTTACTTGCGAGCTTCTGAAAAGTGCCGGATCCCCTTGATGCGATCCCGCTGAATGGTACTGAAAGCAAGCTGTTTGGCAGATAATAGCTTTTCTGTTGCTTTCTGTACACGGGCTTTGTGGCGTGCCTCAACCTCCTGTTCCCTGGCTATGATGGCGTCTTGGAGCATCGCAAGGCGCTGCTCCTGAGAATTCTCTATCTCATCCTCCCTCTCCTGCCATTCCTTGTTCTCCCACTCCTCCATCATTTTCTGCCTGAGTGGAAGAAGCTCAGCTTCATCCAGAGGCGGCAATGTCGCTTCGAAGTTACGCTTGGCCCTGAGCTTGTTTACGTAGGCTACATGATGCACGCCGGGTCGCTCACCACTCTTGAACTGGAGCCCACTCAGATGGGTGATCTCAGGTACACCTGGGCTAGCATATCTCATACTCCGCAGCTGCTGTTTGGTTGTAGGGTGCGCAGGGAGAGTGTATTCTGGGCTGTAAGGGTCTGTCTGAGCCTCTCCTTCGCGATAGTCAGACTGTGTGCCAACTGTGCAGGATGTAGCCTGCTTCTCATGTGCCGAAACATCAGGAGCTGCTGCTGCTCGGGGAACAGCTTGTCTTGCTGACTTGACTAAGATGATGGGTATGTTGCTGGTCAGCAGGCTTCTCTGGGTGTATTTGAACCTGTGCATGCCAGTGACTTGGTCCTGTGAGGAAGCATGCCGGATTTGTACTGCATCTCTGACTGGGACCCTGTACTCCCTCGACACAAATTTGGGCACGTAGTCCCGTCCTTTAAGGCGGAAGCTGGTGCTCGGGAAATGAGACAGCACAGATGTGAAGTTCTCATATACTGGGCAACGTTCCACTTGGAAGCCCCCAAGTCTAGCTTGCTCCCGATAGTGATCAGTAGCAGATGAGACTGTGTATACAGTATCTGCGGGCGGGGAATACTTGAAAACTGGAATGCCCTGATGCGAGAGAGAGTTTTGTGCACACAACATTATGCAACAAGTTGGCAGCCAGCTCACGTACCATAAAGAGCATCGTATGCACGACTCATGATGATAGACTATCTCAATCACTGTGCAACACGGCGCTCCTGGCTCCTGTATAAACTCGGTACAACATACATCGTCACGCTGATGCGTGCAGTACAGGTGAACCGCAACAGTAACGAGCAAAAGAGCCGAGACAACTCATACTACATCACTTTGGCTGCGGAGTGAACTTTTTTCAGTGACATGGGCTCACATTCCCGACGTCAACTGCTGCAGCGTTCTCAGGGAACAAGTTGCACTGGTAAAGCCTGCATCGACACATGTGGTACATCATGACACGTCCTGAGGCACTAAGTTGGTGCTCGAGATCTCGAGCAGATCCCATGGGAGCCCTCGAAGACAAGGTCTATGTGCATGACCAACGCGTTGCTTCAGAGCTAACAACTACGGCACTCGCTGCAGCTGCGGGCGCACGACGAGTGAGAGATGAACATTTTTGGAGCAAACGAGAAGATATCCTGCCGTGGTTGTGCATGGTATAGGCTTCCCGGACCGCGAAGCGCACTGTACCACACCGTGTTATGTTCGACTGCGTGCGATTGATGTGCAATACGGTACTCACCTGAAAACACACAAGAGGCGAGTTTATGTAAGCCATGAACTGCTAGAGTTGTGTTCACCCACCAAGGTAGCCAACTTGGCACCAGAGAACACGCGATGTCCTTCTACGAGGAGCAGCAGCCGTCAGAGGTGCGGAAATGCATCTTACAAACGTCTGAATCGTTCCATAATCTTTTTACTTTCTATGGGGGCCTGCTTAGTGCCTATCATCTGTGGTTGGTACATCTGGCGTTTTTTACACTGAGTTTGCAACAGGTTGTCTCACTAGTCACACGAAACGAAGGGGACTACGTTGTCCACTCCACTGCAAGCGTGTATGGAGGTGGCTCAGTGGGGGCAAGTCCTTCCAGCAAGGATGGCCAGGTGTGTGAAGCTCTGTGACTGTAGTCAGATTGTTCGATACTTGTGCTCCAGTCATTTTTGTGGCGGGTGGCCTCCCTGCTCCTTTTCCTGGAATTAAAGGGAATGCATTGGACGATGTGCTCCTGCTCCATGGTTGTGTCATACTTTCATCCACTGTCAGGACCATGTGCCACAGTAGAATGTTTCTAGCGCGCCCACCGTGCGTACTGCACAAGTTTCTCTATATCAATGCAGTGATTTGTGCGTCAGCTTCAGCGAACCTGGAGCATTCATCTGCCTTCAAGCTCCACCGTTTCTTGGTAGCTATGCAGAATCATGTAGCTGTCCTCAATGACTGGTGGTACATCTCTCTATTACGCAGGTAAGTATGCACAACGATGCAAAGAAGCATGCTGAGCACACCCATAGCGAGTTCTTCACTGCACATTGTGCAGGTCCACGATCTCCAAGAAGCACTAAATGAGAAGGAACTCGAGTTGATGGAGCTCAAGCAACAGCATGCACAGCTGCAGGTGCTGTTCATACCTGCAGCGCAACATGCTGGAACATGTGCATGCTGCAAACAAGTGTTCGAGCACGTGGAGGGGGGAGGGGGGGGGGGCGAGGTCTAACAACTTCAGGTGTGCTGTGCAGAAAAAATCCAATCACGAACAAGGTACCTGGGTAGCAGCATTGGAGTCCAGAGATCAGGCTATTTATCAGCTGGAAGGAGTGCTGAAGTCCAAGGAGCGAGCCATTTCTGCACTGTCTGAACGAGAGCAGACTTGGCAACAGACGAAGACCAAGACAGGTGAAGATCAGCTAGAACATGAGCACAAAGTGCAGCTGCTACGCACGCAGGTTGCACAAGCTAATGCCAACGTGGCGGCTCTGAGAGCCCACTTAGAAGCTGAGCAGACTGCAGACGCTGTCAGCATTGGACAGTCTCACCCCCGGCCAATTGCTCGAAGCCTGTCAATGGCGTTGCCACAGGACTCAGTCGATCTGTCCTGGCATAATTCTCCTACCACTACCCCACAAAAGATACCAGTGTCAAGTGCAAGGAGAAGCCGTACAGTAGGTCCGACCAGCAATAGACGCAAGCAAGGAGAGGATGAACCACTCCCAAGGCATGCAGCGCCACCACCAACGATGTTTGCTGACATTGCTGCGGCAAGCACCCTTGCTGCTGACTCTTCTAGAACAGCTGTGCGGCCCCCATCTGCCCCTGGCCATCTACAGGGAAACCATCAGAAGGACCAGAAGGATCCTGATCAACTGCCGCGCCACTCTGCGGTGCCAGACGACTTTGCACACGATGTGTCCATGGCAAGAGTTTTGCATCAGAGCACAACGCAGCCCGCATCCCCTCCGCCTGAAACTGCTGCAACTGCCAATGCGCTTGTTAAACGCGTCGCATGGAGCCCCCGTCGGAAGCCTGATCATGGCCACCATCTGCAAGAGGAGGTCACATTTACCAACTGTCAGCATTCATCTGGCCATAGCGATGCTGGTGGTGGTGACAATGAGCTGCTGCTGAGCAACGTGTATCGTGCACAGGATGCCCTCAGGCAAATGGGTGCAGATGCAGGGGATGTGAAGGGGCGTTTGTGGGATCTGTTGCAGGATCAGGAGGCGCTGTTGAGAGCACACCAGGGAATGGGAGACTCCACGCGAGCAGCTGTTGCGGAGTCAACAGATTCTCTGGTGCCTGCAGCTGCAGGTGTCCCTGCTGCACAGTTTGGAATGCTGCAGGAGCGGGCACACTCAGCTGCTGCATGCGCAATGCAGTACAAAGAAGAGGTGTGTTTGCACACACTACTTCTGTAACTGTCTGCTTTGGCCTTCGCCGGTGTGCATGGTAATGTTTGCAGCTTGGTTAAAACTGGCCGTGTAGGTAGGTTGGAAAGTGTGCAGCTGATGAACCTAGCTTGTTTGGCTCTGGATATGGCAGCTATTGTGCGAAGTTTACACTGCATATTGAGCCTCAATTTTAGGCAGCGTGCTATTGCAGAATGAAGAGCTTCAGGGACGGGTTGCACAACTGCGCGTGGACAATGAGGAGCTAAGATCAATGGTTTCAGATCGTGAGTCCAGCATTCTCGAGTTGCAGCTCAGCAATGATATGCTGACAGCTAGATTGGCTGACTCAACTGCTGAAGATCGAGGTGATGCGTACGGGCAGGTATGGCCCCTCTTCTTCCCTTGTTGCATATCATGCCCAGAGCTCCTGTTGAGATGGGGAGAGGCACAGTAGCAACCGAAGAGCTTCATGCGCTGGACAATGCAAGCACCTGCGTTGTTCACCAAGAAGCTGGGCATGCAGGGCGGTCCACGTTCAGGCCAGAAGGATACAGCGAACAGCGTAGGGCAGCTGATAGACGAGGTTGAGAAAGTGCAGAAGCGGCTTGTGCAACGAGATGCAGCTGCAAAGAAATACAAGGAAGGCTGCAGAACCTTGAAGGAGCGTGTTGAGCAGCTTCAGCAGGTACCTCTTCCTGTGGCTGTGTGTCAATGAAGACTGGCGTCTGCATCTTGCCGTGTTGCATGCTGTCATGTGTGCACCGTGAGCAAGGAACCAGACTCCTGGGCCGTATCATGCTCATTAGTAGACACTTGTTTGCATCTTGTAGGTTTGCCAAAAGTTGAAGGATAGAAACACAGAGCTGGTGGAGGCTGCACCGAAGGCAGCAGTAGTGCAAGCTCAGCACGAGCAAGAGCTGCGCAAACTGTTGTCTCAGGCTCAGGATGACATTGAAAAGCACCGCAAGCTGGCAGCAGCTGCACAACGGGAGAAGCAGGCTGTCTTAGAGCAGGTGAATTTCTATAGTCTGATAGCGTGCAGTACTGTTGCTCTCATTGGCTTTCCGTGCTGAAACTGTAGCAAGGTTGCTAGGTAGCGCAGGTGTTGTGAGGGCTGAGCATCTTCCCACGTGTTAGCATTGTGGGATAGCTTTATCATTGTTATCATAGTACAACAATGATAAAGGGGTCTTGCTCATTCTGAATTTTTCTTGCTGTATTGCCGCAGATGGTCCTGTTGGATCACTGTGACATGCATGCACATGCTGAAGACGTGCTATGCCTGCAGCTGGATGATATGCAACAGGAAATGAAGGAGGCTATAGCAGCAAAGGAGGATTTGGAACAACGTGCGCAGGCGATGCTGCAAGAAGAGAGAGCCCGCATATCTCACATGATGCAGCAAGCACGGGGAGAGGTGGAGCAGGAGGCCGCAGCTGCCTCTGAGGAAGCATCCCAGGTTCTGTCACGAGCTGAGCAGCTCAGGCAAGCAGCTGCTGACAGTGAGGCCGCTGCAACACGACGGGTGCGCTCTAGAACACATGCAGATTAATTGCTGCTCCTTGTGCTCCATGGGATATGTGACCATGCATTGACGGTGGTTATAAATAGTGTTATGTTGCGTACAAAATGTGGTTTCAATCTTGAGTAGGTTTCGTTGCTCCAAGTGTCAGCCCCTGGATCACCAGGTGTGAGAATGGTGTAGATAGAGGCAGCAAATGAGAGCACACGGATTGCTGAAACAAGGCTTGCAGAGGCACGCGAGGAGGTATCTCGCATGCAGCAGCGGCTTCTGGCCACTGAGGAAGCTGCTAGCCGTGACACCCGTAAAATAGATACTCTTGCTCGGGATGTCAAGGCGGAACAGCAGCACGCGGCTGCCACACTGGAGCGGCTGGAGCGTGCACACCTGCGAATTCAGCAGCTTGAAAGCCAGGTGCTTGCCACCTCCTTGCCACATCTCGAATGTCCTTCGTGGTTGTAGCCCTTACCTACTGTCCTGGCATTGAAACAAATTCGAGAGACAAAATATATTTATTTGTTTATATAAGTGCTGAGAGCGTGCAATTGAGCATGGTCAAAGAACCTGAGGGGGTGACCTGAGTTGGTGATGGCTGCAGCTAGCAGAGTCGGACGATGTGGTGGCCAAGCACAAGGAGGCAAAGAGGACTGCAGAAGAGCAGACAGCGGACGTTCGATTCAAGCTGCAACAGGCGGAGCGCCGCACGAAGCAGGAGATGCTGGCCACTGCAGCTGTGCAGGAGCGCCTTGAGGCCACCATGGCTAGAACCCGTGAGGCAGAGGCGGGTATGGCTGAGGCACAGCACGAGGTTGCAGATCAGGCTGCTGCCCTCCGTGAATTGGATGCTCGGGTCCGGGACTCTGAGGACACATGCGGTGTTGCAGAGCGCAAGCTGCAGGTGTGCTGGCCTCTGTTTTCTTGATCTCCGGTGAGTGAAATCTGCATCACGTTTTGTGCAAGTGAAGGGCCTCAATGAAAGCGCTTGACGATATTGCATTTGGCAGATTGTCAGGACAGCACTGCAGCACGTGAGCTGATCCCGTCACTGGGAGACTGAAGCCGGTATGCAGGAGCTGAAAACTGCACTGTCAAGAGCTGAGGCAGAAAAGAGCAGCCTGCGTGAGGCCATGGTGCAGACAGAGGCTCTCATTAAGAAGGCGCGGCATGAACATGAACAGGAGATCTCAGAAGCCTCCGAAGGTGCAGCAGCTGAGTATGAAGCTCTGCAAAGGAAATGCAACGATCTGCAACTTGTGGTGCGATTCACTCGTGCAGTTAATTTGTAATAGCCTTTATGCCTTTACCGCCGCAGCACTTCAATTGCCTAGATGGGGACTGCAGGTGGAGAGGGAGCGAGGTGGTCGTGAGCGAGCAGAGAGCTGTGTACAAGAAGCCCATGCTGCCCTTGAGAAACACAGGGACTCATTGGAAGAGAATCACACCGCAAGCCTGCAGGCTGCAACCGCAATACACAGTCTGAAGGTGCTGCTACTGCATGGTGCCAATGTCTGTTCTACTGTTTCAGAGATGTTGTAAAGATGCTACCACAGCGGTGGCACATGCCTGCACCAGGGGTTTTTGTCTCAAGTCGGGGCAGCATCTACAGGAGCGCTTGCGAGACAAGCAGGCAGACTTGGAGGCAAGGGACACCACTATCCTGGAGCTGCAAGGCAAGCTGTCACAAGCACACGTTCGCCTGCAGCAGCAGCTGGCTGCAAAAGACAGCCTCGTGCAGGCGCGTCAGCTTGAAGCTGCAGAGTATGCAGACAAGGAGAATGAACTGCGTGCTGCTCAGGCCCGCCTAGCTGAGGTTGCACCGTTGATGAGGAGGTTGGCGGGACGGACTGACAATAGAATCAAGGCAGTTGGAAGACGGTAGCATAGCTGGAATCCGATAGTCCAGCATCAGTGAGGCTTCACTTGGTTTCTGGACGTAGCATGTGGAGTGCAGGTACCTCCTTTTCTGAAGGGGCCTTATTGCTGGTCTTATAAGGCAACATAGAGCGATAGGAACTTTGCACAGCACTAGCAGTGAGCCAGTCAGGCCTCCTGCAGTATTGAGCAGATTTGTGTCCACAACGTACTCACTCGTGTCTGTCGATACGGGACTCGATTGCTTGAACGTACAGTATGTGACAGCTGCGAGAAGGTTCTTTTTCTGACCCAAGGTTGCTCATGTTCGAATTTCTACCCATTCAGAGTGTACAGGAGGAGTGCAGGCATGGATAGACACCAATACTTCGAGTAACATGCATGACAACAGCTCCGTTACAATCATGAATACTCAATGTCACAGCCTGAAAAAACATCCTGTCGGGTGTACTCCACAAAATTATTCTGCTAAACGAAGGGGTGGGTTCAAATTCAAACCTTAGTCAACAAACTTGACAGCAACTGCTGCTTCTACATTTCCCCAGCAATAGGTACCCCCAAGGGAATATCCCTGTACTTCAAGCATTGCATCATCTTGATCACCGCACACTCTGGGGTCATTTGTGGACCTGCTTCTACCCCCATCGCCAATGCTGCCAACCCGCTCTTGTATAGCTCAGGCTGCAGAGGTCCTTGTAGGCACTGCGTTGCTAGGTAGACAAAAAGTCCCGCCCTCCTTTGCTTCCGTAGCCATGGAATCCACCCAGCAGCATCGCCATCTGGCATGTTCCCTACTCCAAATGTTTCAAGAACAATGCCCCTGACCCCCCTCTCCATGAGATCTCCGTAGGCTACGTTGGGGTCAGAGCCCGGCACAATAGGAACCCTTATCACGTTAGGATCAAGCTGCACAGCGAATTCACTTCTGATGTCAGGTTTTGGGTTTGTACATTTTCAGCTTCAGCCCAACAAACCAGTATAGCCTTTGGCGTCCTCTTGGGGTCAAACACTTCAAAAAGAGAAGGCCGTGACTTACTACCTAAAGCTGTGAAAAGAACGCTGCGTTCTTTTATAACCGGCCTCTGCAGGACTGTGTGGCAGAATTACATGCACACATCCTTACGCGCCCGGAACTACAATCATGCCTTCATATGCTCTATGGAGCAGCTTCTGCAGGAACGCCCCCAAGAAAAACATCTGGACAATAGGTCAGAGCCATACCTCAAACCGTGGTCTATAGACGCCCTCTACCTGGAGCAACGCCTTCTTGTTCCAGTCCACGTCCACGCCGAGGTTGGCGAGGTACGGGTACGTCAGGCTGTCGAACGCTTGGTAGAATGATGAGTGGGTCTTCTGGCAGCGGTTGCCCCGCATGAGGCGGCCCCCAAAGCACACAGCAACCTCTCTGAGGTGCACGTGTGGAGGGTTGAAGAACGCTGTGAGGCATGTCACAGCATCTATCAGGTTCTGCCGCGCATCGGAGCGGGGCATGGCTAATGGCAGCTGCGAGCCTGTCACGATGATAGGCTTCCTAAACCCTGTCTGCAGATAATCGTACAAGTTGAAGGCTATCATGTAGTCACTGGTAGTGTGTATAGCAGTTCTTGGTGAGGAGGTGACAATCACATAGCAACATGCTGAAGAGCAGGACACAGAATATCATCAGGCTTGCCTCACAAAGTACAAGACCACATACCAGCATCAGGCTAAGAGCACTGGCTGTGTATGCCATGGTATCAGTGCCATGGATGATGAGGAAAGCGTCATAGCTGTCCCTCTCCTTGTGCAACAGCGTGGCAAGCTTTTTCCAGTCAGCTGGGCCGACATTGGAGGAATCTTTATTGTATACCACCCGTAACTCGAGGTTTGCAAATGCTGATAGTTCTGGAACAAGGTTCAGGACGTTCTTGAGCAGCACACCAGGCCTCAGACCGGATCCCCTTTGCCCTGCACCATTACAACATTCCGCTTGCTCTGTGGTGAGTGCCTATTGCATTCGACATGACAGCGCGTAACAGAGGATTGTGACAGCTTTGGGCGTGTGTTATGGCAGAGAACGCGCTGGTTCCTAGAACGGCAAGCAGAGGGGTGCTGAGTTGTTCATGTGTTCTGCTCCCTCAGCATGACGAGCCCATAAGAGAAGCGTCTCGTACCAGCATAAACACCTCCTGTGCCTTTCTTCAGGTTTACACCCTGCTCGCTAGCCTGAAAAGACGCTTCAGGATCCATGCCCAGTGTGCCACCTGTGTGCAGAATCAGAACACGAGGTAGAGGCTTCGTCACAACCAACAGCGGGCTATCCATTGCAGCAGTTCCACCTGAGTCTCGTGGTTTCCGAGGTTTTCGCATGGGACGTGCTTTTTTGTTGCCAGCCTCAGTGACAACAGCTCCGTTTGTGTATGGCTGCGCAGGAGCAGCAGGCGAAACCCCAGCTGCGGAAGGGTCATCTGGGACTTCCAAGGTTGAAGAGAAGGTTGGATTCGTGTCGGACTGTCCATACTCCTGCTTCAAAGCATACACCTTCTGGGATTTCCTTGTGAGTGTAGATCGTAGAGCACAAGCCCTGCTCCACGACGTCGAGCGTATCGTGCATTCGGGCCTGCACAGATAGATCGTCAGTATACATATAGACACATATGCGTCCATACGTAGCGATTTGTTGGACGACAGCTGTGGTTGTGCTGTGTATGCCTGTGACAACCGGTTCGTCTCACAGCCTGTGTATCAACAAAGAAGGAATCATCACGGTTGCAGACAACCAAATAATTGATCAAGCAAGAACAGCAAGTCCTTGAATCAATGATGGAATCTCTGAGAAACAACAAACGCGCAGGAGACATACACGCTGTGCCGACGACATGGTGATACTGTTGCCATGCTCTGGATTTGTTTACGATCCAGGAGCTGAAACAGTCTTATATATCAGGTACACTGTGCGTCAACGTGACTAGGTCTGATGACTGAAATGGACACGGACAGCAGCGCCACGAATGAGCAGAACAAGTATGGTCGATGCAGCACATCTGAGCCAAAATAATGCACATTGAACACCACAGCTCCTGTCTCGTATCGTATATCGCCGTGAAATTTCATCACTGCGACTGACTGCAGGTATCGGTACCCCCTTGCAGTAATTCAGACCCATTATACAACACTCCCTCTGGAACGGTGTGGTCTGGTCCGCTCTACGGCCTAGAGCTGCTCATTGTTGATATGCACCTTTTACAGACTGGAAAACGCACATCTTTTTTTCTGGAGTACTGAAAGTGGATGATTGACATAGTGTTCATTTGTACGCAAGCTTGTCGGGCTTGCACAACTGTTCCTTTTTATACTTCCCATCTCGCCCTCGGACTTTGCTGTCAAGGAAAGTTGTGATAGTGTCGAAAAATATCTTCACTGTTTGGACGTCTCCATGCCGCTGGGATCGGTTGAGCGGTAGACATTTGACATTCCACGACTTCACAGTCTCCGGGACAGAATCCCCGCTATAATGGAAGTAAAATCCACACAGATTGGTGAACGTTTCCATTAGGTCGCCATCTTCTGATCCCTACACAATATGAACCAGATCGCTGCACCACTTCCTTTTCTGTTCCGCCACACCACACACCATAGGCGCTCACGAAGGAAACAGTGCAACACAGACAGTCATGCAAATTATAGAGCATGCCTTGAAAGGAAATCCTTTCTTGAACTGCCAAAGCTTCCCCGAGCACACAACTGCAACCACGCGTTCCCAGTTCTTGCTCTTGTCTCTGGGCACCTTGTCAAGAATGTCAAACTTGAGAGTCTTGCCAGAGGCCATCTGTCTCTTGATGCGAACATAATCAGGCTTCTTTTCCCCGGCCTTCATTGCGGCAGTCTGCTCCATGGGAACGAACTCATTCTCCTGTGACCAAGCCCACAAAGTCACAGCGCAAGACAAGTGTGCAATACTCATATCACAACCAGATTATGCACATACAAGCAGCATTCAACATGAAGTTAAACTCACTACAATTTACATGTATGACGTGGTGTGCACACTCAACTCATCGACATATGACAACAGGCCATTGTTGGCACACCTGTAACAGCTCCTTCACGTTGAAAAGTGACAAAATTGCGGATTCAGATTCTGGAACGATGATTATTGGAGGCTCCTTGCGGACTAATGTGGAGCTGCCATGTTGGGCCTTCGAACTAACAGGTTGGCGGGCAGATGGTTGTTGGGTTGGCTTCTGCTTCTGTGAGCTCAGTTTTGCGGCTGTGGGGTCACCGTATATTTTAATATCCAGCTTTTGATGTTGCTTTGTGGACTGAGTGCTCTGTCGATCCATTCTTGAGGACTTGGCATTTGCTGCATTCTTCGCCTGCACTTCCTTTTCATCTCTGCTCAGCGCCCGGCTCTTGGCACAATACTATTATTCCGCCATGTCAATCAACAAATTGAGAAAAGCTCGCAGATAGATTCCACATGGTTTGCATGGCAGAAACGCAACGCCTCCCAAGCAGTGCGACAGCGCTCGAACTGTGAACCTTCAAGGCCGGCAGAGCATGTGGAGCTGAGGAAATCGAAAAATAACAAAATCATCGTCCAAACCATAACATACCTTGGAGTCTTGCTGTATTTTCGACTGAGATGTGTATGCCTTCTCTGCTGCTGCATACACTTGTATGCAGTTGCTGAAGTCCTTGTGAGACAGCACGAGGAGGTTTTCCCTCGAGCGCAAGTTTCCTTCGATGTCTCGTCTGCGAAATTTCTTGGGGGCTTCCTTCCGGAAGACAGTTTCCTCGCCTTCCTCGAGTTCTAGTGGCCGCTTGTGCTGTGCACCATCGAGGGCATCTAGTTCCTGTTCTCTCTTCAGGTATGCTCTCAGTTTCTGCACCAGAAATATGAGTACAGCTGAACATGCTGAGGCTGTTTGCACCCATGTACTGCTGCAGCTGACATGATGAGGAGCAGGGAGAATCTGACGATGTACCTGTTTATCAGCTGTGTACACAGTCTGTATATGTGCCTTGAGTGCCAGCTTGGCGTACTCAGCATGTGGCTTATCCCAATTCTGAATGTACAGCAACAGCTGAGCTAGAGTGTACGGCTGCTTGTTGATGGAAGACAAGAAGTTGGTCTTCACGTCGCCAGAAAACTCGTACTCTCCCTTTCCGAACGACACCCTGCCATCAACAAGTTTGACTTCATCTAATCTGCTTGCTGTATAGAAAGTGCGTAGACACCGCAGAGGGTCCATACGTGGTGTGCAGCAGATTGCCCGCACACGCTCTGAAGGCTATGTCACGATGCTAGCGTGATCGAGAATATAAACGAGGTCTTCGTGAGTAAACGTAAAGCTGACGAGAAGCTAGCGCTGCTGAAAGTGCACTATGCGAATGGCCCGGCGTCGACAAGTATCGTGATCATGGGGAAACAAATCAACAGTCCACAGTTGAGACGACAGCTGTAATTGACGCAGAGAACCGTCGCAGAATCGACTGAACGTGGTCAACGCAGCCCAGCAAATCTTTGCGCTCTATATAGCATCCACCAATACAACTGATTTGACCCTTGCAGTTTTTGACCCTTGCTGTCAATAGGATTCACATTCAAAGAAAAATTCCATGAAATTGCACCCTCACACACACAAACACGCACAGTGTAGTTGCAGAACTAAAGTAGCTAGCATACACAGTCATCAGCCTTCTGTGACATGCACCACAGATGACTCATCAAACATCATCTGCAACATTCCTGCATCAGGGGCCCCCTCCAACCTCTCCTGCTCTCCCAATTGAGCGCCTCTGACCAGGTCGATTCCAGGCATGTGGAGAATTTTCGCCAAGTGGTGCAGAAATGGCCTTGCTGACAGCACACCCAAATGAGATTCAAGCGGCAGTTCCAACACAGTGGTTTGGTTTTCCAACCCTACCTTTGCACACGCTCGTAGCGACCGCGCATTCACAGTACCGTCCCCTTCCTTTGACTGCACATTGTATGGCTCAGGTGCAGTTGTTTGGTTCAAGTTGGAGACATCATAGATGTAACTCTCATCTGTATCCAACCCGTTCCCTGCAGCGCAAGCATCAACAGGGTGTCATCACAAGCATACGCAATGAACTTCAGCAAGGACAGGAAGTAGTGACTCAAGATTACCACTGCTATTTCGCGTACTGCAAACATTCTCATTGCCGTCCTTACATTCAGAACTGAAATTCTTGAAGCACACCATAGGCACACAGCAGCGGAACAGGCACCGTGCCCTCTTTAAGCTGGCCTGAGTGGGTGTGTTGCAGCCGTGGCCAAGCTGTAGCTAGCTCCCTGGACCCAATATCCTGAACAGCAGCCCCCTCACTGCATGGCTGCAGCGCCCATGCACCAAAACTGATGGAGAAGATGAACATATATCGCCATGCCATTACAAACCTTGCACGAGCCCTCAACGAGCAGCACTTCTTCTCTAGAACCTGGAATGTTGAAGTATGTGCCAGAGTGTACCTGCCTGTCGCATAAAACAGAATGCCCGGCGGTGATCTGAACGGCGAGATAAGCAGCGAACGGATTGATTGCTGCGGCGTAGTCCAGGCAGAGGAAAGAACATGGGGGTGAAGCAAAGTAGCCCACGCACTTGCAACAGATCTCCAAGATCAGACGCTGTGTAGTGTTTCACATTCGTCCTCAAGATGACAGCATCGGGTGGCCACACATCCTGTGCAGGGAACAGCCAAGGCCCAGAGGGAGCAATGCCTTGCAGTGAGTGCAGAAAGTTGTGTGGAATCGGCAGCCCAAAGTTGTCCCCCGATACCGTGCCTTTGATGGACTTGACTGCGCCGCCCCATGGTCCTGAGGCTGCAACTACATGGTGGATATGCTTCCGTGCCCATGTTGGTCCCCAGAGCTTGAGAAAGTACGCAAGGACCAGATTGCCCTACAGATTTCAGCTTGTATTTCAGGCCGTTGTGAGACGTCTCTGATGTGTAGCGTATTCTGTGATTTCAAGCAGTCTAAGTATCCCACACAATTCGACCAAGTGACTACTGGTGAACATTCGGCAGTGTGGGGCATTCATCGGCGGTATGAAGACACCTGGCACATTGCTTGCGGCCCATTTGGGTTCTGAGTATTTGCGTTCTTGCCTATTTACTACTGGCTTCAGGGAAATTCTAGCTTGCAACAGTGTGCAAGGCAGCACGATCCGCCCACCGACAAGACACGTGGCTCCAAGTGGGTACTCCTTCTGGCTGCCCACAATACAGTTGAATGAGTAGCAGGGGTGAGGGTGCAGACCATTGAGTGAGCAACGATGACAGCTGGCTTGCCACCTGCTGTCGACACAGCCATTTCTATCAGCGCCTGCATTGCATCCGCGACGCCTTGCCCTGCAAGCCCATCTGCCGCAAATCTCCAGTCATAGGGAGCCCCTGAGCAGCACCAGACACTGTTATTGCATGCCCCTGGTGCGCCCTCTTGGAATTGAGTCTTGAAAATACCTTGGGTCAAATACCAGAGAGCGGCAGGAACACACCCCAAAGTGTGACACGCTCCCTGTATCCCACTGCCTCAAGGGCCCTGATCAGCGGCTTATACGTAGCTGTGAGCTTTGGATCAGCGGGATCCAGCGCAGTGATGCCCTCCAGCCCACCAAAGTCATGAGCCCTTATTTGAACACCTGGCTGGCCAGTGAATATGTTATTGGCTTCGTCATAGTACAACTTCAATTCATCAAATAAACACAACGGAGACAGGGCCTCACGAAAGGAGAAGTATATTACTCTCCAATCCGAAGTCCGCGTACAGTACCACTCTGCTGCTGAACTCCTGTTGAGCTTGCCGTCCAACACGCTTGCTGCGATCCCTGCCAGACGACAACACTGTGATAAAAAGATTCACAAGCACGTACTGTCCTCTGTTTCAGTGAACACGTACCAGGGACAATGACAACAGGATAAGTTGGACCTGATGCTTGGACTTGTGCAGCACTGATCAACAACAAGCACCAAAAACGCCACGCACAACCGGCAATAACACCTCTAGAAATCATACTACAAATGCTTCCTTACATGTACCAGCTGGATCACAGGGATAAGAACGACAGTTCCATCTAGACGGAGCCTTCAGGACTCGACAGAAGGTGCTTGCGCAAGCACTGCAAATTTTCAGGCAGCAATTATGAGCAGGACATGACCTCGCGTGCCTGTTTATGTTCAGCATGTTGCATGCAGCTATCAATATGGTTGAGAAGAAGTCGCCACGTCATGAGCAGGGTTCCAATCACGTGCCGTCGTTTCCACCGCCTCTCGCGCACAACCCAAAAAACCCCCATCAAGGATCACGCCATCCCCGAAGATATTGGGCCTCATCTGCGGCTTCAGCACTCTGGAGAACGGGGGAGCCACCTAGGGCAGCCCCAGCCAAAACGGCTAGAGAGCTAGAGATCCAACTGCAACCGAAAGGGACACTGGGGCAGCAGCACGCGAGTGCGTACGAGAGGAAGCGCGAGGGGCAGGAGATGACACCGGGACGCAACAAGGGACGGAAGTGGACACGGGGGAGGCAGGACAGGGAGCAAAGGGGGGGTGCAGATGTGGACACCAGGCGCACAAGGAAGCATACGATTAAGCAAAGAAGCCCTCAACACGCAGTCAGGTGCTGTGTACGCAGGAATGAGCAAGGTTATAACGATCTTGCCCAGTACCATGAGAAAGTGGAGCCATAGCGCTGGGGCCCATTCCACTATGGTCAGACGTCAGACCACAGCGCGAAATGGGCGAGAGTGCTGGGCAGAGGGAGGTGGCACTCGGAGGAGGGGCAGGGCGGAGTGACAGCTGCAGCGCGTGGGGGGGATGATCAGTAGCCGCAGGTGCTTGCGACATCAGCAGTGGGAACTGACAGGCCAGACAGGAGGGGCTTGAAGGCGACTCGAGCATACACCCCAGGTGCTTACATGTACACGATGTCTTGGTTGGTGCGGCAGGTCACAGTGGAAAGATCGTGCTGGCCTTGTTCAGCAAATGCGTGCTTGGCCACCGCCCCTGTGGAGGCAGCGAGCTCAGCAAGCAGGTTGAGGTGATGACTGGCGGGCTCACTCAGTCGGCCGAAGAGTTCGTCGCTCAGGGGCACGATGGTGATACGTGAGGTCTTGGTGAGAGAGACACCATTGCGGTAGTGTGAATACTTCTGCAAGTTATGCAGCTTTGCTCCAGCGCCGTCCACATGAGGAGCGGCGTTGGTGTAAGTGTCCGCACATGGGTGGATGTAGGAGACATCGAGGATGATTCCTGTCGTGGTGGAAACATCGCCTTGATATCACCATGCTCGGGAAAACCTCTGTAGCGTGGTGCCGGCGTCCACTGGTGGGGGGGGCGCGGGCATGTGCGGGAGGGTGCGTGGTGGGGGGTAGGTAAACCTGGCCGCAAGGTGCCGTTTGTGTGTATTCAGAGTTCGCGCCGTGGGATTAGAGGGTCTCTGGTGGTTTCCCCTTCAAAGAATTGCATCATTCCTCTGCTATGACGCTCAGGTCGAAGCTCGGAACGAGACATATGGTGTAGTCACCGAGCGATCTATGTTCAGGGGCTGCGTGCATGGGACCAGCTCGCCCTCACGTACTCACATTTTGTCGACCTCTCATCTGAGCCATCTAGCAACGGGTTCCAATTCAAGTGCGTCTCGTGACTTACAATGCAAAGATTCTTCCTGGACCATAATATGATCTTGAGCGAAGGTCACATCCTCATGCAGTAGTTACCAAGGCTGCTGAACAACAAATTGTAACCAATAAGAATTGGGGCATGACATCATTGGAACACAACTGTAAGAAAACGTGCAGGCTCACTAGGGCCTGGCAATTCATGTACAAGAAAACACACCTACACGCACACGCACACAAAACCTCTCAAAACTGCTCTGCCATGAAACCTCTCAAAACTGCTCCGATTCAACAATTCCCACAGCAAGGGCTCATCACATAAGCCCTGTAAAAAAGGCACAAATGCGCATCCCTGCTGGGCACTGGTGTAGGCAACCTCCAACGTTTCTGCGGCGCCTGAACAGTGTCATTCACAGGGAGTACACGCATGGGAGGCAACCACCATGCATTTAAGCATGCAACACTTGTTCTTGCTCACTCTCGTCTGCGTCCCCATCGCTCTCTGCATCATCACTGCCCCCCACGTCGCCCACCAGCTGGGCGCCAACAGGCGCAACATTTCTGTTTGCCGGAGGCGCCGCGTTGTCCCTTCCTGCGAACCCTCGCGCCACAACTGCTGAATCCTCGGAGCCATCCATGCCCCCGTCAGACCCATCCTCAAGATCCCCATCATCTTCTGCGGCACCTGCACACCCCCCACATCATCTGTGCATCACCAACTCTCAGGGTTACAAGAGATGAAGAAAGTGGACACCAAACATGCGCGAAAGCAACCCGACAGAAATCCGAAGGAAGCTGAGACGCCGACGACATAGAGAAAACGCATTGTGTTTCTCAGCAGGGCGCACCAGCAGGGACCCCCGCCCTTATGAACTCTGCCACTGCAGCAGCTGCCGCATCTGGAACTTCAGCAGCTGCCACTGCAGGCAGCGGGTTTGCGTGTGCCATCTCGGCTGCAAGAGCTGGTTGTAACCCAGCAGGGTCTGGTTCAGTTTGGCTCTCCGCACGCTGCATCGGGGCCTCTGTTTCCACAACAGCTGCCACTGCTGCTGATCCACCCCCTTGCTCTGCCAGATCTGCATCTATCGGCAACCCAGCAGCTGCAGCACCACCTGAAGTGCTTGCCCCTGCACCAGCAGACTCCCCAACACCAGTTATGCATGCCTGCTTTGGTCTGAAATCGCTGTCTCCTCTCAAGTACGGCCTTGGGAACTCCTGGCGCAGTGTATCGTGGACCTGAGTAAGTGTCAAGCCCTGAGACAGTAGCTCGTCCTTTCTAGCAGCACGTATGCGCTCCCGCTTGCTAGCCTCCTCTCTGCAACAGCAACTACAGTATTCCCCTTTGTGCGCGTGCACGATACAAAGGACTCACATACAGCAGCCTTCAGCGACAGCACGGCAACCTAGCAGGTGCACCAGTAGGCGCAGCTCAGCGGCAGGGTGCGAGGGCGGCACGCACTTCTGCTCGCGGTTGCGGGGCCGCTTCAGCGCCTTATTCACCACAGGAGCAGACCCCCATTTCGAAAACTGGAAGTTTTCCTCGTTCAGGCTTACAATAAACCTGTAGTTGACACCCTCTGCTTCGTCTGTGCTCTTGATGACCGGGTAGATTCGCTCCTGCACTGAAGCCCCTCTCAATCGCTGACATTTTCAAACGCTTCAAAGTTACCTTTTGCTGCAAGGTCTGCAGACGTAATTCAGCAGTCATTGAAGCATCTCACATACAAAGAATAGTACAGTAGAGAGGAGCTCTTAACGTTCAGAAAGCAAGCCTTCGTGGACAATCGTGTGGACACAGCAGCACCATGAGCAGACAGCTGATACGAAGCTCTACATCATACAATGTGTGGCTGGAATGCTGGAGACACAGAACCTGCTTGAAGCTTTCAATCCTATCTCTCCAGCCATCCACACTCAGTTCATCCAGCCCAGACTTTCTCCTGGAGTTGTACGCCTCATACAAGCACTCTGAGAGCAGCAGTCCGAGCTCTGGTGCCAGTGGGGTGCCAAAATTGCGCTGAGGGTCGGTTGTGATCTCAACGCCATTCCGGGGAGCAACTCCTCGATACACTGCAACAGCCATGCCTACCATCTTCCTGATCTGGTTCAGAAGGAAGCTCTGGCCGTGAATGTCTATACGGACCCATCTCTTGGTGTTTGGCGGCGTGCCAAAGTCATGGACACCCCCACAACACACTGACAGCATCATCCTGCACCCGGATAAAGCATGGCTCCATGTACAGCCTCATGGGCTTGAGGAACATACACAGTGCACACTAGTACACTGCCAGCATGCGACAACACATGGAGAAGCACATGGAGTGGCGGCAGAGGAGACCTTGAGGGCAGCAAGAGCGCAAGCATTCTCTCTGAGAGCTCACCGTTGCGCTGACATCTGCTGAGCTAGGGCAGCAGGAGTGAAGTTATGAAAGTTATGAACCCCCTCGTATTCTCCCAGCACTGCGTTCAGGCGCGCCTTGCACTCCGAGTCAAACTTGAACTGGCTACGCGTTGGTGGGGCCCCCATCTGGTACCCGGGTCGCAGTCTGAGCTGTACCCCAGTACGTGTGGTCACATGTGTGATCTCCTCTGCACAGCTCACCACGTTGCTAGATCACAAAGTCTTGCATGGGTCTGAGCATCAGGGATGGTGTGTGGTCAGAAGCTCACCTCCCTCAGGCGATTCAGCATCTGCAGGTAGCACCGCAGCATTACAAGGACAGGACTTTGGTCGCCATGACGGCTTTGCAGGGAGTAGATCAGGGTCAAACGCCCACTCTGGCAGCCAGTACTCATACTTGCGGCTGCTGCAGCATGTGCGTGCATCGAATCCAACATCTGCCCGCCTGCACTCGCCCAAGAGAGTGAGGCTGGACGTTCAATGTATACAGGGCCAAATTCAGTTAGTTTTCAAGACATAACACAGTTCCTGCTCACACGGACACTGTGTTATACACAGGTTGGTCTGAGTGTACAGACCAGCAACCAGCAGAAATCGCACTTGAAGCCGTAAACGAAAATTTGCTCAGGAAGTATGCCATTGAGCTGGGACACCATGCCAGTCCTGAGACTCATGTTGAAAGCAACAACTTGTCCAGCTGCTGACACACCCTTGTCTGTTCGAGCAGCTCTGCCCCACTTACAGGCCCTAAAATCCTCAGAAACAGTATCATTACGTGCAGGTTTCGAGTTTACGGTTGCTCCGCGAGTAGAGATTGCCCTTGCCTGAACGAGCGCCTTGTGCATCTCTGCTTCTATTGTCCTGACCCCGGGATTCACTTGCATCCCCTGTATACCGATGCTAATGAGCATACATAGCTCAAATCATGTTGCAGTTCACATGGATACGGCAAAAGCGCGTTCAGGGGGAGGATGAACGGGATCGTACATGGTAGCCGCTTCCGTTGTAACCAAAGAACATCGCAACTCTGAATACTTTCTTTGCATCAACACTTCCATTATCTTGTGTGTAGTCCAGATCGACTATACCAGGTTCTTCGGTCAGAGCTTGTGCTCTTCGTCCGTTCAGCTCCTCAGTGGCTTTCTGTAAGCCTTCCTGGAGCTCCGAAAGAGCAACCTGGGCCGCATCCATCTCCTCTGAAGACACAGTAACTCCTTCTCCATCATCAGGCATATTATTCCCTAGCAACGTGAATCTGTTGCGTTGCCGCGAGGAAGCTGGGCAAAGAGGGTGGTACACAATTGACTCGCGTGCTGCATCGTTGTGAGCCCGGAATACTACAGCTGGACTTCTTGATGTGTATCACGTCATTGCTATTGTTGTCTAGGTAGTTCTGCACTTCAACGTCCACACCATGGACCGAGATTCGTTGCATGCAGAGCAACATGCATTTGTTAGGACTCCATGAACGATTTCTTACATCTGGCCTCTGCCAACTGTGTGGAAAAAGGATAGCCGCTGCTGTTATGTTATGACATCCCCTTGTGTTTCATACAATATGACAGTTGTTGTGCACAAGTCCATAACAAAGCAAGTCACTACCAACGCCCCTCCCACCGGCCACCCCCCCCTCCGACACCAGCCCTCCCCCCCCCCCTGACCGCCTGGATCTCCCCTCTTCGCATAGCCCCTCGCACCCACCTCCGCCGGCACCGCGCACTCTGCAGCGCATAGGCATTCCTGAGCGTGGTGATATCAAGGCGATGTTTCTAGCTCAGCGGGAGATGATCCTCGACATGACCACCCCTGCGCGAACTCTTACAACGAAGCTGCTGGTGCCAACGGTGCGGTGGTGAAGCTGTGTGATTCGCAGGAGTACGCCAACTACCGCAAGGCCTTTCTTCCACCAAGACGTCCAGCATGAGCATCATACGACTGAGTCACGAGGTATTCGGGTGCCTGGCTGAACCCGGAATGAAACACCTCACCTCGCTTGCCGAGCTTCCTGCTTCCTTGATAAGAGCACCTTTATTGACCAAGCCCTGCACGAGTTAGCTGCTTCGGCCTGTCGCAGCAACCACGACATCGTGTATATGTACGCGACGGGCGTACATGCCCGGGTTGCCGGCAAGGGCCTTCTGCCGGGCCTGAAAGTTCCTGCTGCTGATGCTGCTGTTACATGCGGCTACTGATCGCCCCCCACCCCAACCCCCTCCACACTGCGGCTCCCACTCCCCCTCCTCCGAGCGCCGCATCCCTCCACTTCGCTCTCCCGTCCGGCGAGGTTCCCTCCCACGACCTTGCCGGCGCCCATGGCCTGCAAACCCCCTTCCTGCCCCTGGCTACTGCATGTTGCAGGCCCCCCCCTCCTTTCTGTGCAGCCTCGCTCCCCTTCGGCCACTCTTGCCTGCCGGCCCCCCCCCCCTGGCTCCATGTCCCCTCCCACGGCCAACCCATGGCAGCCCGGTTATCCTCCTGTTTTGGTCCCTTTGTCTCTCCTGGTGGCGATGGCCCACGGAGTGGAGCCATCTGTGCTGCTGCTGACGTGCGACACTTGTGTGTAGGGTTTGGCGCTGTCTCTTTGGCGAGTGAGTTGCTTTGCTCTTGCCTTTGTGTGTTTTCTGCTTCGTGGTGGGCGTTCCATGGTTACTTGTCGCGGTGCTGGCGTTCTTGGCTGGTTTCAGATGCTCTATGGTGGTGCACCTTTCGTGCTTGTGAGCCTCGCCCCTGTCGATGCAAACACACTACCAAAGCAGGATTATGCGAATAGACAATATGCACCCCAAACAGACCACGCACAAGGAAGCAATCTCTGTTCCCCAGCAATGGCAGCAACTACACACGTGCGACACACTTCCTTCAGGGAGTTTCAGAGCCTGTGCCCACAACAGTCCGTGAAGGCTCCCTCATAGTCACGAACTCCTCCGCAGATGTGGGGTGAATACCAATGGTGCTGTCAAAATGTGCCTTCTTTGCACCGGCCTTGATAGCAACCCCAATGCCCTGCAGCATAGCTTGTGTGAACAAAACACCTTCCTGCGTGCAGCATGCGGCAAAGATACAAACTTGAAACACAGCAAACTCTGAACGCAGCAGCAGCAACAAGATCCAACTCCAGCAGGCAGTGATGCACTGCTCCCGACCTGCCTCCGCCACTAAGAAGGAACAACGTGGACGTACTGACTGCACACGTGTAGGGGGTAGGCACCTGCATGATGTCTGCTGCATCCTCCCCGACCATGTGAACGCCCACAACGGAATCAGTGGCCTTGTGGACGATCATCTTCATGAGGGTGTGCTCCTGCCTGCCAGACAGGGTGTGCTTCATGGGCCTGAACTTGGACACAAATACATCCATTTCGCCAGAGTACTTTGCAATACACTCCTCCTCTGACAGGCCCACTGTGCCGAGAGGTGGCTGGCAGAAGACCTGCATGTTGCTGCGGGTGTCAGACCAGCAAACCAAGAGACGTTCACCTCACGACATCAAGTGCTACACACTCATCCGCTGTGCCCTGGGTGTGCGTTGAGAAACGAAACATGTACAGCAGAGTCTTTACGGCAAGGAGAGGGCATGTTTCGGGTGTGGCTGAACGCAGCCCGACAGGCTGCTTGCAGCACAGGGGCAGCACAAGCAGAATGGTGCAGCACGGGCAGACGTGAAGGGTGCCCATGTTACAGGTACCGGCGGCGACTCACAGCAGACGGAACAGCGCCATAGTCAGGCTCCTTCACTCCATCCTTCCCAAAGCAGTTGGCAGCGAAGGTCATGCCCTCCATCAATGCCACAGGCGTGAGCTCTATCCTTCCGATGACGTCACCCAGTGCCCAGATGTGTGGCACGCTTGTTCGCAGGTACTGATCCACCTTGACCACTGGCCCGTTCATCTCGACCCCCGTATTCTGCATGCACACATGCATGATATGCTTTTCATGAACCGGCTGATGACTGCCAGCTGTTTAACGCTGGGGAAGCAACAGTGACATCCCATAGCGAAAGCACCCCTGCAGCTCCACTGTTAAGGCAGCTACGCCGTTGAAGGCTCAGAAACAGAAACTCGCAGCTTAGTTTTGGACGGCAGTGGTTCGCAGCTTCCATGCATTGCACGAGTTAATACATTGCAACGAATCATGTCTTCAGTGCCAGAGGGTGCACCTCAAGGCCGATGCCAGCTGTGCGGGGTGTGCGGCCAGTAGCCATCATCACAGCATCTACAACAATGGACGCCTCCACCCCGTCAGCTCCCTTGTACACCAATGTGTACTCTCCAGATTGTTCCTTTTTGATGCGCACAGGGTTAGTTCCTGGGTGCAGGGTGGCCTTCTTGGCCAGATTCTCAGCCACCATCTGTCGGCACTCACCATCAAACTCTGCACAGCCAAGCCATCTGCACTCCACCAGTAACCCGGAGCATGCAGCTGCGTGCATGCGACCTACATGATTGGGCTTGGCCAAAGCATGCATCATGGCGGCGTTGTGTTGCTGCGACATGGCAGTTCAACTGCCCTGGGTGCTACAATTAGTGTGATGATAGACTCGACGACGGAAACATATCGTATGATAGTGCAACATGCCATAGCCTGAAGCATGAAGAACAACTGTGCAATACGTACTGGTTAAGGGCAGGTCCTTGCGGTAGAATAGATGCACTTCTGATCCAAAGCCTGCAAAAATGCCAGCAAACTCGACTGCAATGTACCCAGCCCCAATGACAGCGATTTTCTTTGGTTGCTGAGGCAGTGACAGCGCTTCATCAGAGGTGATGGTGTGCTCTCCGCCTGGGATATTCAGACGTGCTGGTCCACCTCCAACAGCAATGAGAAGGTTCTTTGCTGTGAGCTCCCTGAGGACTTGCCCACTCTCTGGATGCAGTACTTGTACAGTGTGCTCATCCTTGATGTATGCTTTGCCTTCGATGTGTTCCACGTTGTTATTCTTGAGAATGTTGCCGTAGATGCTGTTGAGGCGTGTGACTTCCTTTGCCTGCACACAGCTGAGAGGATACTACACGGAAGCGGCAAGCAAAGCTTAAGCACATCGGTTAATGATTGCATAAGTAATCGCAGGGGACCGCAGACCTTGTACTCTACTAAAGTGTTCCAACTAAACTTGGGAGCTACTGGTTCCCACCCGAATCCCTGCGCATCAACAAACTCCTCTGCGAAGGAGCTTCCGTACACAAGGAGCTTCTTTGGAACGCATCCGCGAATCACACATCTGCACACCAGAACACGATGCTTTGTTGTGGTCAACGTGTCGGAAACAAGGGCGTCAGTTGTCAGCAGAGACAACGAGTAAATACAATGCTGATGGGTGCGAACGTTCCACCAGAACCTCCAACAGATTCAGAGGACACGAATCCGAATGGGAGCTCCACGACAGCCACCTTTGCTCCATACTTCGATGACGCGAAGCGACTCGCACGTACTCCTCCTGCACATCACAGCAGGCTGATGTGACAAAAATCCTCTCAGAAGATGAAAAAGTTACAATGCTCTAAAACTCCCTTCAAAGGGACGCGACTTCCTTGCACTGCTGGGATACCGGACCACAGTCATGAGCATTGCACAGTCTGGCTACACAAGCTAGAGGTACTACGCACCACTGCCGGCACCAATGGTAACTAAATCGTACTCCATAATCTCTGGATGTGTCACGGCTCCGTGATCCCTGCGGAAAACGCTATGAACCAAAAGCCCGCCAGAATTCGAAACGTCTCTCTCAATCTACTGCCCGTAGTCTCGCAGACCTAAAACACAGGCAATATTCAACCCTTAGAGGTCGATGGAGGGTATTATATTATTCAGTGCGTGGATCCATGATCTCTGTGGAAGGATCCTCCCTCATGCCTAGTGACGCAATGATCTCATGAGTGACGTGATCTATCCTGTGCCATGCTTCTGGAAAGGCAGCTAGAATGCTGTCCAAGTTTATGCTCCTTGATCATTTTGACATTACTGCTGTTTACAAAGTTTGGTGAGGAAAGCAGGGTGTGGTATGTTACAATGAAGGCTGGTCAGCTGAGCAAGGTCATCAATGTGCAAGCATGCCACGGGAACACAAAATTGTCCAACTGCAGAGTAACTGCTTCAAGACTGCAAGTCAGTAGAGAGTACCATGCTAAGCAACCCCACCACTGCCAGTTTCTCTGTACACCGCCGTGGACAGCAATCGACCCCAGCATCACAACCATTGCGAGCGTGCCCGAAAGCAGTCCCTCCACAGATTTCCTACTCGTCTCATGTACTTTGGTCTTCCCATACTTCGTCCCCACTACTGCTGCAGTGGTATCCGAGACACCCAAGGCCACCAACCCGCTCCATCCTGGCATCAACTCCACAATGAATGGCTTCCCACTCAAGCTACCGGTGGGCTCTGCAATGGAAATCCACAGAGGCACAGCTATACCCATTAACAAGGACATATGAGACACAAGAAATACACCCTCATCCCTGGAATCGGTGAACTTCTCTACGATGTGATTCAGCTTGGTACTGATCCATGGCACACCTGTGCCACGGAGCAGCTCACACACCGACATCAGCAAGAAAGCCACTGCCAGCGCAATGGCTAGTAGTGGTGGATCAGCTATCAGAACTGGGACGAACATCGCCAGAGTCAGAATGTGGAAGCCCTTGCGTAGCACCACATGTGTGACCAACTCCCAGCCGGCAATCACCATCATACCAGGAACTCCTAGCACCATGGCTCCTGCCCATGCCAGCACTGTGTAAACCCTGCAGCTTTTTGCAAATACGTACTGCAGAGTATACACTGCACAAACCAGCATGACGCACGCATACGCACTGCCCAACACAATCACGCGCGCCAAGCACCTGCCCCTGGACGTCTCAGGCTCGGCACGGAGGGGATATGATTTAACTCGGGCGCTGTGCAGACGGACATCACAGATGTCGTCAGAAGTGCCGTTCCTATGGACTTTGCCATTCCTAGCATCCGAGTGGGGTCTCTTCGCACTTCGATGGGGAGGATGGCTGATCAGCTGTGACTTGTTGGAACCAAGCCTTGCACTCTTCTGTTCTCCTGCGGCTTCTGAGACTGGAGACCCACGCTGTCGAAGCTGGTATGGGTGGGAAACTGGTGGTTCCTGACTGCGGCTGTTGTTGCGTGAGGCCCTCTCTGCGTGGGTGATGAGTTCGTTCAACGGAGGGGCAACAGCACAGCAGAACAGGACGGTTGTGAGGGTGATAACGATGGGAAGAGTATCGAGCTGGGCCATCATCTGCGTTGTCGCAGCAGAGACATGGTCAAAGGTTGCAGGCAGCTCCAACCTTGAAGTCCAGGAGAAAGCAAGCCACATCAGGCTATTGACAGTTGCAGAAACAACTAGCCATGCTTCTCCTTCTGTGAACGTCTTTGGAAAGTGTACCAAGGAAACGTGATGACCTGCTGCCGTTGTGAATGCGCAGAGCAGAGCTGCAGCAAGCACGAATATGGGCGGACTCCTCCAAAGAACAGGCTTCAGTGTCAGGGCAACAACTGTTGCTGCCGAAACATCTCCAAGCACAGTGAGGAGGCTCCCAAGAGGTCCGAGGTCGCTGTAAGCACCTGGTCTGATGCAACGGGAAGCGATTGGAGCAAGGCATGATGCTGCCAGCTGGAACGTAAACAGCTGTATTGCGCAGCCATTTGCGTCCGTACTAAGCGCTCTTGCAAGTATTGTAGTCATATACATCGGCACAAGTGCTTGGCACAGCTTTGAGCCCTGGCTGCCGCATGATCGGGTCTGCCAGGCAGGATGCGGTCTCGATGAGTTCACGAGCAGCTCAACGGCTAGCAGTAGCTGCGCTAGAACCAGACCCGCGGTTCCTGCAAGCAACGCACGATATACTCCGATCTCACTAGGAGAATTGCAGATGATATGCTTGGCTCGGCAAACTGTGCTTCTCCAATAGCATGAAACGACAAGAGTGCACACTTACTACTACTATAAATTATGCACTGAATAATCATGAACAAAGAATGGAATTATATCAAACACGTGCCGTAATTGCGGTTGTAAGTCGCACCAGGTGCTTTCGTGTTCAGAAGGCACCGAGCTGTGTGTCCCAGGCTCACAATGATCACGCAAGATTCTGCAACTTCCTGTGAAATAGGAACACGATACACGTTGCGCATTGTTATACCTCAGAACCTTCGACGGACCCAACTTTCAATGGCAGAGTTCCATGCTCATATCGAGCAAGTCTGGACTATGTTAGACCAGGTCGCAGGCAGAAGGCCACTTGAAACTTGACGTATCGACATTACATCAGTTGAATTGAAGCGCAGGATTGTATGTTTCTCGTGCATCGCGAATGATTGATCTGTTAACTGCTGTTTGACCCTCAGCCATGCATGTTACATATATAAATTACAATATATAATAATGTTGCGTGCTTACAATCTTATGTAGCGTGTTACGTCGTAGCCCTTCTATCAACACATGAAGCGGTGAGCATGCAATGGCTCCTTTAGCGCCCTTGTGTACCCGGTCATGTGTTGCAAGCATGATCAAGGCCGTTCTCTTTTGAACTAGGTTGCTTGACTTCCACGCAACGACAACTCTGCGACAATTTAGAAGTCCCAATTTGTTGTCTTCTTGTTTTCGTTGAGTGCATGCAGCAGGACGCGTGACAGCGAAGCAACTGGAATCCTGGCGCATTCTCGGGATTGATCATTAATCCCTGCATACTGCCTAACGCTCCTCCTTGACTCCCTATATCGTTTGAATAGATTCATCAGACGTCCCTCGTCTCAAGTTCTCTTCGGCTTCATGGCCAGTCGCCCGACGGCCAGCGGAATGACAGCAACAGACGATAGAGCAGATGATAAGCCCGTTTTCAAGCTCTTTGACACAAGCCAGGGACCAAGGAAATGGTTCTATTACCTGCAAGACGATTCATCTATCATGGTAAACGGTCAAACGAAAAGGTCCGCTCGACATAGTTTGTCGCATCAGCCGTCTGAGACACTGTCCTTTTGCAGGGGCCGTTCAAACCTGCAGAAATGCAGCACTGGGTCATTGCAACACCAGTACTGATGACCCTCAAGGTTTACTGTACAGAAGCGGATGTTCCAGACGAGTGGGCATTAAACGACGATGCAGCCAAGTTCATGGCTGTTCCGTTGTCTGATCTTCTGATGGCTGCTCGAGATAATGCAGAAGCTCCCGTGTGGAGCTATGAAGAGGTTAAAGAGCACATGGTAGTGAGCGGTCACAAAGCCGAGGTTACAGCACACGAAAGTCAGCAGCGGGGTGTGAAGGCGACCTGTCATTGCTGCACTACAAGCCTACCTTGGCCCATCAATAGTTGCCGGCACAAGCTTTGAAAGTTTATAATTCGGTTCTGTGATATAAATGTCCTATGAGTGGTTTGTCATCATAAAACTGTTACGATTGGCAAATATGAATGTCATACAGGGCACTCAAGGAGTGGTATGGAGAAGTCGTAACACAGGCTGAGTGTGCAGGAGGTGCTCCAGCTGCAGCAGCGGAGCAGTTTCGCCCGATGCAGCAGGCAGGTGGCCGTGGGGATCAGAACTATGCGATGAGGGGGCCCGAAAGGCGTGATGGGAGGCACACTGGCCCACGTGGAGGCCGTGGTCAGGGTCGCGGCGTTAGGCAACCAGATGGCTTTTGTGGCCCTGTGGAGGGTAGAGGCACAGCTACTGGCAGCTTTCGCTTCGTTGCAGAAGCCCAAGGATCAATACCAGCTCAGCCTCTGCATGAACCCATTCAGCAACATGCACAGCAATCTATCCAGCGTAGTGGCCTGGGTGGGAGCGGGAACTCGCTGGATGAAAGCAATCTAGATTGGGGGCTACTGTCACTCGATGATAGCCCTATGAAACCCCCGAATTGGGCCCACGGCATGTCAACAAACGCCGCGTCTGGTGGTGGGTATGACCATGGAGCCAATGCCAATAGATTGCAAGGTATGCGCAATGAGGGTACGGGAATGAACGTTGGCAGGCCCGCACAGGGGCGCGGTGGCCGCATGCTTTTTGCGCATGCAATGGAGCATTTACAGGGATTGCATCACCATGGTATAGCGCCACAAGGTGGTGCACAGAGGAATAATGGGCGTGGTGGTGGCCACCATTTGCATGGTCAGCAAGGAGAGAGGTTCGCAGCAGCAGTGCATGGAGCTCCTGACGGGGGCCTGTGCTACCAGCAACAGTCTGGGGTGCCAGCAGAACGTGTCATGCAGGGGGTGCATGGGGGCGGTGGTCCTGACCAGTACGTGTGTCAGCGACAACTAATCGATGCACCCAACCACGGCCTGGGCGCAACTGCACCCTTGGGTGGAGTGCAAGGCATGGGCCATCGCCCCACGCATACCTCTTCAGGGGAGCCCCTGGTAGCAGTACCCATGCATGTACTTCAAGAGCACATGGCGGGTATGCATGATCCGAATGTCTCCGCGGGGAGGCTGGATATGGGGCAGGGCCGCGGCCATATCGGTGCATCGCACCTTCAACCGGCCACACAGGAGGCCACCAACGTGCAGAACAGTCAAACTGTGAATCCATACCAGGCAAATACAATGAACATGCCGAAGTCCCTTGTCGGTCAGAACAGGATTAACGAAGGGGGTGCACATGCTGGCATGGCTCGTTCCCCTCGTGGACCAGATCCTGATGGTGTTGGTTTCGGAAGAGGGAGAGCAACTGTACGGGCCGTGGGTGCTGATGCAGAAGGGCGTGCAGGTGGTCAAATTGGCCGAGGTGCAACATTGACTGACCATCAGCCATTCAACGCCCGTGCCGAAGCCATGGCTGGTGCATTCAGGGACATGTACGACTTGCCTAGACTCCTACCGACGTTTGACATCTGAAACACATGACTCCTTCAGTACATGACGGCGAGAGTAGTATGCCTTCTAACCTACATCTTCGCCTTGCATGTGTGCTGCTGCTTGTGCCAGCAAACACAGGCAAGCACTGAAGATACGTTTGTTCTGTGCAGGCGGACTCAGCAACACGTTTTTATGCACGACGATCGCGACAGACCTAGCAGACACGGGCGACCTAGCCATCAGCCCCATTCCAGCAACCGCAGCAGAAACAATCCTGCTGCTTCATCAGCAGACTTTCCATGCGAACCGTTTGAGGAGCCGATGGATGCTCGTGTGCCGAATGCTGAAGCTGCAGGGACTGTAGTAACAGAAGAGGATACAAATGCTGGATCTACGCCTAATGCTGCTGAACAAGACAGTGAATTACCACCGGTGGAGACAGTTGTTCCCTTGGATGCCTCCGACGTAGGAACTGCACCTGCAGAAAGTGGTACCGGATGTCCAGATGCTGCCATCTCATCTCCACATGTCGGCCTTGCACCTGCAGATGTGGACACGGTACCTCCGGAAGTCGACATCCAGCCCAAGGCTCTTATTCCACCTGCCAGCAGATCTGAAGATGCAAATAACACTGTATCAGAGCATTCTGGTGATGACGAAGGTGCCCACGACTGTAGTTTGAATGCTGATAAGGAGTGTAGAGCTCCTGCAGCAGACGGCAGGGATAGCTCAGCGTAGCTGCTGTAGTGTGTAGTTTTGTTCAAAGTCAACTCCGGGAAGATGTCACAACGAAGCGCGTCACTGGTGTCATGTTATGTCATGGATTCGCGTGTCTGAACTTAGTACAAGGAGAGTGAACACCAGTCCCGAACATTGCTGTGAAGTAGTGGATGATTCTGTACACCGACACAATTCATCTGAACCAGGCAAAAAGCGACAATCAAGAATCATCCCATATCAACTCTTGAATGCGAATACTCCCCTGCCACCATGCTCGTCATCCAATCCACAAGCTGCTAAGAAGGCTCCCGCATGAACAGAATGGTTCAATCGTGGTTTGCTAGGATGAGGGGCACCACTCATCTACAGGACCTCATGCTGACCAGGATCACCAAAACCAACGAGGTTTCCAACTTGCTGTACATCTCATTTGCGTTGTGGCTGCGACGGTGGCTTCTGTGCGTCTGAGCTGTTCAACATTTTTTGCAGTTCGTCATCTGTCATCTCCTCCAAGCGCTTGGCCATCACTGCGTCTTCATAATCTTTCAGTTGCCGCACGTAGGTCATGTCCTGCAAACCAAATTTTCAGCAGTCGGGTGGGTACTCCAGACCATCTCAGCGAACCATTCTGCACGCGACAGCTACAACTTTTCATGAACGAATAACCACAGCAGAGGATAGGTATGTTGCAATGTTCGTTTCATCAGCACCCACGAGAAGCAACTGATTTGTGTGGGGACGAGGAACGACACAGGCTCAACAGGGTGCTTGTAATTTGGAAGCTTGGATGGGGGTAAGAGAGCAGGATGATACGGAGAGCCTGTTTGGGCTTTAGAACAGTCATGCAGCGGGAAAACAGGGATGCTCTTCAAGACGGACAGGAAGAGCAGTTTGCACCGATCAAGGTTCATAAACACTGTGTGTCACACACATGTATTGGTACTGTGGAGGAAAGTGGTCTAAATGCTTGGTCGAACTCATAATCGATGCCCAAGATATCGGCCACCATAGAGGTTACCCATATTCGGCGCATGGCCCCAAAAACTCCAGTTCTTGCCTGAAACTAGTTGAGCTGCGGAAAGCGGAACATCCTTTACATATTTTGCATGGACAGTCTGATGAAGGACGAGATAGAAACGTGCTGGGTTTACTGCGGATGCGTCAAGTGGAAGAGAGTCAGTATTGTATTTGTGGGCGGTGTTTGCAGGGCGCACCTTGTTCATGACCCTGAAAACATAGCTTCCCACCCATAAGACACAAAGTCCGACAATTATGATTAGTTGTGTTATGTTTCCCGCCATCAGTGGGTCAACACCTGCAGCCTGGATGCCATAATACAAAGCATAGCCCAAAGCTACCAAACCAACACCGATGAGCACGACATCTTTCCTTGAATACCCAAACTGTGTGTTGTACTGAACTGCAGGCTTATCCTGTTCCTTCTCAGCTGATGCTATGCAACGACGTCTTGGCCGTGCCACAACCGCTAGTCCTGCAACACAAACCAATGCTTGTGGAAACAAGGTTCAAAGCAAGCGACAAACTGTCACACATATTCCATGTTGGAAAACGATTTGCAGGTGCACATGTAGTACATGCAATGGGAGCACCTGATGTTGGCGGTGACGCCGGTAGAACAAGGTTGCTGTTCCGGTGCAACACCAAGGGGCGGAAGCCCGTTGATTGGATCGTGTACAACAGCATAACTTCAAATGTTATATCTTCTGCTTGCCTCCGCTGGGAACGTTCACGAGCTCAGAGTGACAACGCAACCTGTGTGACACCTAGACTGCACTATCGAGATGCTCTCAATCTTGAACCTCGTCGTTGATCGCCACCTTTTAGGCTGTTGAGCAGGGTCCATGTTTACTTCTCCATTTCGTACCCTGTCTACTGAGCTTGATTATGATTAGGCGTACAGGCATTGGCGTGACCACAAGGCACAACCGAAAATGATCAGAATCTTCACCATGATTCGTCGCAGAAGTGTCATCTCCTCGCAACAGTCGCATGCAAAGACTGAGTGCACGTATCTTCGTGTGCAGCTTGTCCTCGTCCTCTGTGAAAGAATACAGCTTTCGTACAGTTCGAAGATATCTTATTTTTCTGTTGGGTGCTCCAACATGGTTTGTCACGTGTACATCGCCAGTAGCAATAGGGCATACGCTACGGAATTCTACGCGGGCAGGAGACCCTGCTGTACACCTCGGCGGCATGTGTCGATGCAAGCGGGCACTGGTTCCACCGCTGTTGGGACACGTAGCACCGACGGGAAATCTGTACAGGCTCAATCGTTGAGAATCCAGCGTCTGGTGGGCCAGGGGAGTTTTGGTGAGGTTTTTGAGGTACGTTGGGGCTCTCACGTCGTATGAAGTTGTCTCGGATCTTGGCTGGAGCCTCGTCGTCGGCAGCTGACGTGCAGTACCTGGGACACAGGGTTATCAGCGTCACTCAGTGTACGGGGATGCTTGTGCAGGGAATTTGTTTGGATAATCAAGAGACCCATCGAGTGATAATGAAGCGAGTGAAGAGCAAAACGGCGGTGAGTCATCAGCGAGCTCTTTTGAATTCATGTCGCCTCTAAGCAGGCCGCAAAGTCATCAGAAGCGCATCTTAGTACATACGTTTATAGAATGACTGAATGTATGGACGCTATCGTTGACGGATCGTCCGGTACAGCTGTGTTGCAACTGCGACTCTTTCAATTTCATACCGCGATCGCGGTCCTCTGCACCCGCGTATGAACAAGGTCATGCGCAAACTACAGAATTTCCACTATATAATT
The DNA here is from genome assembly GCA_032359135.1 of Ulvella scutata. NCBI lineage: Eukaryota > Viridiplantae > Chlorophyta > Ulvophyceae > Ulvales > Ulvellaceae > Ulvella > Ulvella scutata. The sequence goes on from JAUMHD010000005.1 coordinate 440,852, forward strand.
TTGTGCAGGGAGCAGAGGAGATAGGCGAGAACGAGCACAAGCTGAATGTTTATGTGCAGAAGAATGCCGCGGGCAGTTGTGCGGACTTCTTTGGGTACACCATTGTGGAGCGATCTGATCGTGTTCCTGACAAGCGCATCACTCCAGGAAAGTGGCTGGTGAGATTCCCATAGTCGGTAACAGGAAACCCGAGGAATGTAGCGAGTTGACCATACAACCTGCACCTTCCGAGGTGCCATTTGCCAGCAATTCGTCGACGAATTTCAATTTGATGTGCACAGGTGCCAGTTTGAACTGGCGAGTCTAGCAGTGTCAACTTCGGGCACTGAGATCCACTGAGATCCACTTGTGTCACAAAGGCTGCAACATGAAACGCCCTCAAGTTGGATATCGACAGCACCGCGGTGCAGTTTTACAGTACTGCGTTGCCTTGTATCGCGCGTCACAGTATCATTGGTAGAGCGTTGGCTAATCGGTTTCTTGACAGGTAATCTGTCCTGTCCAGCTGGCTTCTCACACACCTCACCACTGCATTGACAGTTGTACGCTGTACAGTTGTGGAAGTATCAAGGGCTGAAAACTCTGCGTGACTATCTGAGCCGAAGGGACTGCCTGACTGCACTAGCAGTTGATCTCCGGGTCCCTGAGCATGTGGTCATTCCCACTGTGATTGTCCAGCTCTTCCAGTGTGTCCAGGTGCGATCTATAGCACATTATGTTGTCTGTGGGGCCTCAATTCTGTGTCCTGAGCCTGCTGGGTGAATCCAGCAAATTGTTACCTGATCAGGCCTGAGCCAAGCTCCACAGCTCATGTGCAAGTGGCCATGCTGCGTATGGCAGCGAACGGTGGAGCCAAGCGTGATCCACATCCTTTGTCTGCATGCAGAAACTTCATGCTGCTGGGCTCGTGCACCGTGATGTCAAGCCTTCGAACATCATCCTTTGTGAGGAGGACAGCACCTTCCGACTCATCGATTTGGGTGCCATGGCTGACCTGCGTACAGGCATGAACTATGTGCCAGGAGAGAGCATCCTAGATCCCTACTACTGCCCCCCAGAGCAATATGTCCTGCCCACAGACACACCAGACCTCGCCAACACAAACCGCATGATGTCACTGGCAATGTCCACCATGCTATGGAACCGCCACAAGCCTGATCGATTCGACAGCTACTCAATCGGCTTGATTCTTCTTCAACTTGCAGTTCCTCAGCTTCGCATGAAGAGTGGGCTGCAGGTGTGCTTGACGGTGCCACAGATTCTGGCTGTACCACGCGACAGTTGCATGAGCCTCAGGTTCCAGCGCTGCCTGTACAGATTTTCCAGTGACCCTTGCATGTGTAACGGGATCTCTTGGTCACAGAGATTCATCTTCAGCATGTGCATGTGTGTTTGAATCTGAAGGCTGAAGGTGCTCATGCAATCCCAGTGATGGTGGCTGATGGCTGGTGTCATTGTGTGCAGAGCTTCCACAAGAGCTTCAAGACCTGCCGTTATGATCTCATGCGTTGGCGCACAATCTCAAGCCTCACCCCGCAGCAGACAGCAGTGCTTGACGCTAACGATGGTGCAGGATGGGACCTCGCAGCTGCACTCCTGCGGCCCCGCAAAGTGCAGGTATGCGACAGCCACCGTGAACATCACATCAGAGCATCATCGCTTGTTCAACGTTTCGAATATACCTTTGTTGTGGGCCTGTCCAGTAAACAGCCACAATGCATCTCCCAGTAATCATGTTCTCTGCAGGTTCTCAATGATGGACATGTGTACTTCACAAACGAAGGCAAGCAGAGGCCCTCCGCTGAGGCAGCGTTGCAGCACCGCTTCCTGGCACCTGCCTTCAACCCGAACCTGACACCAGAAGAGCTCGCGCAGAGCGCCGCATCCTCAGGGGGCTCGCGCAGCTGGCTGGGCCTCTTCTCCCTGGTGCAAAACCGCGTAACGAATCTCGAAGACGAAATCAGCCAGACGGTGCGCTGCCAGCTCGTGCGCATGCATTCATACCATTACATTGCATTGTTGCCGAACAACATCGAGCCAGAGCATCCCTTTTTCTATCTCAGATGACTATGTTTCTTAGCATGGTGATTCTGTTCGGACTGCAGCCCCAAGTCTGTGTGAGCAGTGTCGGGAAAAGGACTAGTTTATCAACACACAGGTACTTTTTGGGCAAAAGGGTTTCAGCATAGAAAATCATAGAGTGTGGGAATCCAGGCCTAGGTGGTGCGTGGTTGTGTGCTTCACAATGCCTTCGGTGCATGTGTCCGAGGGTGTTGCGTTGTGTTCCCTCGATACCATTAGTTTGGTCCACAGTGCAGAACAGTGTTGTGCAGCTCTGCCAATCGATTGCAGTTTGTTCTTCGGTTAGCATCTGTTGCCTTCCTGTTTCCACTCTTGTGGTCTCACTGCCTTCTCAGTTTACAACACATCTGAGTGTGCGCTCGACCGATTGAGCCCGTGACAACGCGTGCGCTCTTTTCGTTCAGGCGCAGCAGGCAGAGGAGACCTCCACCACCATCCAGAAGCTGCGTGCAAGGGTTGACGCCGGTGACGGCTCCGAGCTGGAGCTGGAGCGCGCCGAAGGCGTCCTGTCCAACCTGACAGGCTCTCTGAACTATCTGCAGACAGAGATGAAAGTTGCCCTCAGGGGTGCCCGCCGTGCCTTCCGGCAGGGATTCGGTGAGGAGTCAGAGTCTGAGGTGTGTTAAGCTTCTGCGCTTTCCGTGCAGTGATTACTTGCAGTTATTGGCTGTGTACACACAAACAATCAGCAGCTTGTGGGAAGCTCTGCATTTTGGGAGTGTGGAAGAAAAGACACATGCGCTCTGAGTCAAAATGTCTGAACTGTTGACACTGTTTTGCTGGATATGAACGCAGTTGCTGCATAGATGCAGGCTTGTGCCACTGCGTGCTCTCAGAGCTGAACGGGGTGCAGATTGAAATCCCAGCGCTGACGCCGAATGAGGAGTACGAGCTGCAGAAGAAGATTGCAGCAGACGAAACTGCAGCTGCGAACTCCAAGACGCCTCCAACAGCAGTCTCAACGCAGTGGAGCTTGGCAGGCGCAATGCTGTCAGGTATCCAGTCCATGGGCCGCGCTGTGCAAGTGTCTGGTGATGTGGTGGAGCGCATCAACCTCGAAACCCAGGCTGCCCTGGAGAAGAGGGTGCGCATTTCAAGTTTGCCTGCAATGTCCGTGTTGAAGCTGATCCCTGAATCATGGTGTGCTTGATGTTCAAGTGCTGGGTATGTTGCAGAGTCGTGTGACACTATCAGTTTAGCAGTATATACGTGCTGATCTCTGCCAGGTCGCTCTAGCATTTACACTGACCGTGCCCCCCTCTGCCTGCCGCCCTGTTCCTGTGTGTAGTCATCAGACAGTGTACGCAGCAGCTCACAATTCGAGACTGTGCTGTGATGCACCATGCCAGCTGCTAGACTGCACGTCTGTGTTGCAGAACAACCTCAACTCTGACGAGGAGAAGTTCATCAGCATGCTTGAGCAAGCTCAAATACGTGCAAGTGCACGCTGGCCTTCAGTTGCAGAGCACTTTGCAGCTGACCCCCGCTTCACAGCTATTCCTGAGGGCAACCGCTTTGTGCTGTTCCGCAGCTACATCCGGATGCAGCAGGACATGCATGCACTCAAGTTAGATGACACAGAGATGGAATACATGGTGCGAGCCACAGCATGTGTTCTCCTGCAATGGCTGGCAGCATCCATCATAATGGCGTGCCTACACTGTGCGTTGAGTATGACTGTGTTATGCATGTTCGCTTGCAGTACCTGCATCATGCATCAGGCGGCTCCAGGATTGTGGTAGCCGTCCTGAAGTGCTGTCCAACGCCCATGCTGTGTTGTGTGACATGGGTTCAGGATGTCATGTGCACCATGTTGCAGCCGACTGGTCCTTGCACCATGCACCCAATGACCCGTGATTCTGAAGAGTTTTCGAGACAAGGTATCTCATTGTTATGAGGGTTTCTTTCATGTGTGCAGCGGCGCCTGGTGCAGCGTGTCACCTCCTCTAGTGTGACATGGGCTAGCATCCAGAGGGCGTGGCAGCGGGAGGCCTTCTTCCGCGCCGTGGACCCAGCTGCTGCTGAAACTCTCTTCATCCGTCACATTGCCAAGCTGCAGCAGGATGAGGCAGCTGATGCTCGCGAGCGCGCTGCTGAGGTGCGGCCTGTTGCGTGCTTTTCGGCGAGTCCTTTTTCGTGTGCAAGCGGGCACTGTGGGCAGCTGCCGTCACTAGCCTGAAACCGCAACCCCAGCAAGACCTGACATGTCACCGCCACGCAGCAGGGGGGTCAGGATTGATGCATGCTTGAGTTGTTTGCTGCAGTTGTCGTTCCGTTCTGCATTAGAATCTTTGGAGCCTGGAGTCTCTCCCCGCTGCTCCTGGAAGTCCGTTCAAGGCAGAGTCCCCAGGGACAGCGTGTACGATCTTCTGGACACCTCACGCCGGGAGGCCATCTTCGAGGATGTGCGGGACGCCGCAGCTGCAGCTGAGGCGCAGGCGCAAGCTGCTGCGGCTGCAGAGGCTTCCCTTCTGCGCGCCCGCCATGAGCAGCAGGAGAGGCAAGAGCGCGAGGCTCAGCAGCGTGGTGACATCGAGGCAGGTTCTGATGCAGAAAGCGACAGAGATCGACAAATACTCAGCAATCTTCGTGCTGAACAGGTTTGCTGCTTTAGTCTGTAGTGATAGTCTGCATAGCGACTTCCCCAGTCCCCAGGCTGAGTCCCCTGCATCCTTGCTGCCATCGTCTCAGCAATTTACAGGAACACAACACCACTGAACCACAACTGAGGTATTATGTATCAACACGTACCCCGAGCATCACCACTTGCAGTAGCAAGGCTCCTGCCAGATACGTTTCACAGAGGCCTAACTTCCCGAACATAGACATCTGCTGCGGAGGCATAGTACCACCATGAACCTGGTGCTGCCTGCTCTTAGTTCGTTCAATTTCACTCAATCATTCAGACTCGCGGTTGCCCAAGTGAGCAGGGCAAGCATGTACAACAGTTACTGCTGCACTAAGCCCACACCTGCCATATACGTGCTGCTGCGCTGCCTGCAGGCTAGGCTGAAGGAGGAATATGAAAAGATGGAGCGCAAGCTGAAAGAGATGGAGTCGCGCCTGGAGGAAACCCAGACTGGCGGAAATGGGTGGGGTGCAACAGGTGGCACACAACCTGAGGAACGCATGCCTGCTGTGAGCAGCGGCAACAGGTCGCTGAATGGTACTGGAAAGTGAGGGGCGTCTGTTCGCGCAATGGGACAACATGTGTCCTTGGCGAGTTGTTTTTTAAACGTGTGAAAAGAGAGTTCTGCGGTGCTGCCCAACTCCCAGACGGCAAATGTACACCGATCTGAACCGCCTCGCAACAAGTTTAGGTAGCCCCGAGTAGCAGTAACAGTGTTTGGCCCATTCTACCATCAACGAAGAATAATAGCCGATTGTGCTAGACGTGTGAGTGATGTGATGATGATAAGTGGTTTGTAGAGTGCAGATAAGCGTTGTCTACAGCAGGTGTGTTGGAGTGCACAACTGGATCAAACAGCTACGTGCTGTTGTGTAAAGCAACCATGCGTGGACACGACGGGTCGAATGTGCGCTGAAACAACTTGGAAGTGGCTTTGTACGAGCTATGCTGATGTGCCATGGGCTGCACCATGTTGAGTAGATCTCACGCAATCAGGAATCTGTGCACAGCTGAGTCCTGATGGACTTCACGCATACCAAGCTTTCGGTACTTCTAATGCGTTCGACATGTCTGTTACTGCCATACTGGAAAGTGTGCTCGACAGGCAGCGACTCACATTAGCAGTGCACAGGCTGGTTCAGTTTACCAACAGGTGAACTGAAACGTTGTACCGGTCCAGTGCAACCAAATGTTGAGTACCATTTGAATTCTAGGATTCACACGTGCAGCTGCAGGAGCAGCACTTGCGTCCTTAATATATTCATTCGCCTTTCTCGCTTCATCTTCCACAGCTGTGCACTGGGTGCACTCGACCAGCGGAACCTTGAAGCACGAAACCAAGCTTCATTGCAATAATACGAGCACGTCGAGTGCTCAAAATGGCGCATAAGTGCGACAGCTTGATCACAACTTGCAAGGGCAAGGTTTGGGAAGACCCCGCTGTGTATGGCATCAACAAGAGGAGTGCCCACGTGGAACTTAGTAGCTTTCAGTCAGTACATGATGGGCTGAAGTATGTTAACCAAATTGGACGTGGGCTAGCAGCAAAGCCCCAGCATCGGGGCAAGCTGATGCTGACGGGTGCCTGGAATTTCAAGCTTTTCCCTAACCCAGATCATGTGCAAGATGATTTCATCTTTGGGGACAAGGTAGAAGACTGGACTAAGGTGAGCTTCCATTCTACTGCCTCATGGACGCTGACCTCAAATTTTCACGCTCAGCACATTGTTTCTAGATTCTTGACTCCCTCCACACAAGATCCAGGACACCTACATGTCTCTGTGCTCGAAACTCCAGGTGATTCTGACTTTGTTGCGTGCCTCCTGTCACAGTGGAGTGCTGCAGGGTTGCGGGCAAGAAATCTGCTCTGACCGAGAAATCTCAGTCACAGCAGAAATCGCTTTCTGAGCGCAATAATCAGTGTAGTCCATGATAATGAAAAGTGTAGTCCATGATGTTTGTAGGCTAACGTGCATAGTAAGTGTAGTCCATGATGTTGGTCTTGGGATTGAGCCGCGGGCCCGTGAGCGGTAAAGTGCTTTTGCCACAAGGTCCCGGGTTCGGAGCCCGGTCCGGCCACAGCCACCTCTCGTCTTTTCTTCGAGCTTCTGATCTGGGTGCGTGAAGGGTCTCTGGTGGTTTCCCCTTTAACAAATTGCATGAATTCCACCACTGTGGCGCTGAGCTCAAAATGAGTATGGCGTAGTCCCCGAATAATTTAATTGAAGTTAATGTTTGTAGGTGAACGTGCCTGGAAATTGGGAAACCCAAGGCTTCGGATGTCCAGTCTACACAAATTTCAAGTACCCCTTTGATGTCAACCCCCCCTATGTTCCAGCTGATAATCCCACAGGCTGCTACACCACAACGTTTGTGCTCACGCCAGAGACTCTGGTAAACAGCCATCTATCTTTGGTCTTCGATGGGGTGGATTCAGCCTTTGCAGTGTGGTTCAATGCCACCTTTGTTGGATACAGCCAAGACAGCCGCCTGCCAGCAGAATTCTATGTCTCTGACATGTGCCTTGAAGGGGAAAACATTCTAGCAGTTCAGGTGTGTTCCTAATCGAACGTTGGGCCCTCCTCGTGCTTCCACAGGTGCAGCCTTCATCGTGCTTGCCAGCACGTCTGCCCGTTGAACTGCATGAGGTCTGGTCCCTTTAACTGAAGGGTATTGGTTCGCGTCGTCTTGGGTCACATGTAAATCCAGCTACATGCACTATTGCATAGACTCGAGTGAGCTAGTTCACAAAGCACATAGGAGGGTCAGCTCGCGAGGAGAGATTCAACGTCATTCTCCTGTTCCCACGGCAGCCTTGCCCCAGAAATTTCTGGATAAAATGCTGGATGTGGGGTTTTCGGGGGGATTCGTGGCACTTTCTGCTGTGGAGCTCGCTTCGGTGCATCCACCTAGGCAGGCTCTGACCCCTTTCCAAGCACTCTAGCCGTTCCAGCTCTTGGGCGGACGGCTCGCAGGGCTGTGGCTAAGGGGTCAGGGATTCACACCCCCCTTCAACGCTGACATCAGTGGATTTCATGTGTGTAACAAGCCGAACGCAGTCCTGACACGAATTTGTGAGACTGTCCAGCGACTGATCGATAACCAGCTCTACCGTATAGGTGATGAAATGGAGTGACGGATCGTATCTTGAAGACCAGGACATGTGGTGCCTGTCAGGAATCTTCAGGGATGTGTACATCCTGCTGCGGCCCAAGGGAATGCACATCACTGACTATCAAGTGCAAACGCCGTTGACAATCACCAAAGACGGGGTCTTGGAGTCTGCAGCTGTGAAGGCTACCGTGCATGTGTCTGCTGAGGTGCCGTGCTGCACAGCTGCTTCTGGTGGCACCTGTATACTTTTCTGTGCAGCCACCTGTGAGCTTCTTTTTCCTGCCTCTCTATAGCACCAAGCATGCACAGAGCGAAAGCTTGCCGAGTTTCAGATCGCAGCCTGACAGCATGTGAGCAAAGTGCTGTGTGCACATACATGCTGCCCAGTACCGTTGTGCTGATGACTACTTTGCTCATGCAGGATGCAGCCAGCCTCACCGACACTTCCATCAAGGTACACGTGTATGGCCCAGTAACGCTGGGCTCTGCTGCAAAGACTGATCTGATCGCCACTGTGGAAGGGCCGGTTGAGGTAGCCTGGGCTGCCAATGACACAACCGGCCAGCCCAATGCCCAGGCTGCCAGAAAGGGTGGCCGTGCTTGCCTAGAAATACCCGCAGAGTCACTGCAAGGTACTGCTTCAAAGTATCTACTGCCTGCAGTGCCTCTGATACACTACCACGATGCAGCTCTTTGCACATGCGGGAACAAGGAAGTTGGGATGCAGGGAAGGTTGCGCCATGGAGTGCGGAGGAGCCTGCAGTGTACTGCTTAGTAGTGGAAGCCTACAACGCAGCAGCAAGCACAGTGTGGCAGGTGGAAGCCACCCAGCTCGCCTTTCGACATACAAGCATCGTGGACGGCAAGCTGCTGCACAATGGATCTCCCATCATGCTGCGGGGCGTGAACCGCCACGAGCACGACCCATACAATGGCAAGGTGCAGCATCTTACAAGACTCCTTGGATCATTGAAGTAATTGATTTCGTGCGTTGTTTTTTTATCCGCAGGCAGCTACCATGCCTCTCTGTGCGGTCTCTGATGCTCTGCAATGCTGCATTCGCATCCAAGTGGGTACACACCTCGCTTGCTCCATGAAAAGCCGTGATCTGAAGCCGACCAGAACTCAACGAAAACTTTGGTGCTGGGTGAGTTTTCAGTTTCGGGCGAGTGTTTCAGATGTTTAAGAATTCGATGTATGAACTGTAGGTGGCCATGCGTGTGCAGGTGATAAGCGAGGACTCGATGGTGGCCGACATCCTGCTGATGAAGCAAGCCAACTTCAATGCCGTCAGAATGTCGCACTACCCCAACACGCAGCGCTTCTACCAGCTCTGCACTGCGCTGGGCCTGTATGCCGTCGACGAGGCCAACCTCGAAACGCACGGCTTCGACGCCGCCCTCTGCAAGAACTACCTGAACCCCGCCAACTCCCCCGTCTGGATCCCATGCATGCTCGACCGTGCCGTGAGGATGTTTGAACAGAACAAGAATCATGGGTGAGCTCCCGGCCACCGCACCGCGCTTGCACGTGACAACGCTTGCCTGCGGTTTGTGCATGCTTGTGTGCATTACGATGTAGATTTCAAGTGTGAATAGTTCGACAACTGTGTGTTGAGCCTGGACTGTGAGGTCTCAAGATGCATGCGGTGGCAGCGAGGCGGAGTGAATGGCCGACGTGTTTGATGCATGCAGTTGGCAACAACTTTTTCCTTCATGCATGCAGGTGTATTGTTGCATGGTCGATTGGCAACGAGTCTGGCTATGGAGCAGTGCATGCAGCGATGGCGGCGTTCATCAGGCAGCGGGACCCCTCCCGTGTGCTGCACTATGAGGGGGGGGGCTCCTGCACCGCAGCCACCGACTTGATCTGCCCCATGTATGCCCGCAAGCAGCAGATAGAGAGCATGGCGAGGCAACACGCCGACCGGCCCATCGTGCTGTGTGAGTATGCGCATGCCATGGGCAACTCAGGGGGGGGCCTGGCGGAATACTGGAGGCTCTTTGAGAGCAACGACCGCTGCCAAGGGGGCTTCGTATGGGACTGGTGCGCCTCTGCCCCCTCTTAGCCCTCCTCTGATCGCTTCTGCCCCGCCTTCCTCCGCACTGCTGGTGCTGCCTGTGGGGCCACCGGCCAAGCATACCACTGCCACTGCCACTGGCCATCATGCGACACGCGCGCTGCCCTGTTGCGCCGCCCTCTGGTCTTTGCCCTTGTGCTGCCGGCCAAGAATCAGGCGACTTAATCATCTGTGAAGCTGATCTTGGAAATTCGTCGCCTATGAAATGTCTGGGGCAGCTCTGAGAAGGGCTCAACAGGAGTGCAGGGCACATGGCTCACGCTCTGCACTCCTGTTGAGCTCTTCTCAAAGTTGCCCGAGACACATTAGTTCATGTGTGGCGTGGGGGGATGCACGGCATGCACGGCGCATGGGTGCACGGGCCGGCGACATGATGATGCAGAGGCCTGCAGGGTTGACCAAGGCCTGATGATGAAGGAATGCATGCCTGGGTATGCGGGTGTCGACTACTGGTGCTACGGGGGGGACTTTAGGGACGCCATCCACGATGCGCAGTTCTGCATCAACGGCCTCATGTTCCCCAACCGGGAACCCCACCCCTCCCTGCACGAGATTAAGCACGTGCAGGCGGCTGTGCACATCACGATTGCGGCGGCTGCGGGTGAGCAGGTGCGCGGACCGCTGCTGGCCGTCGCAGTGAGCAACCGCTATGACTTTGTGAGCTTGAGCCATGTCAGCTTCCAGTGGCGGGTCACGATGGGTGGTGCTCCGGTGCACTTTGCCTCAGAGAAGCCTTCAATAGCTCCACAGGTGAGTGCTCTGGTTCCTCTGCCAGCTGCCTTGCGCGGCTGTGCCCCATCACCCCCACCTGCCGCTGTGCAACTGATGTGATTCCTGAGAAATCCATTCAATGCCATCTGCCTTTGCACACTTTGTACAATGCATGCTTTTGTGGGAGCAGGGGTGCTTTCACATAGCTCTGAAACCTGCTGGGTGTGCCTGAATTAGGCACACATGCAGGAGGTGGGGGTGCCTGTGCCGCCTGCAGTCGTCACCTCCACTTCTACAACAGCTCAACTGGCTCTCCAGAGTGTAGAAGTGGACCCAGAGGGCGCTCAAGAGCAGGCCTGGCATGCCATGCCGGCGGCTGACAGCATCAATGCTGCAACTCCTGGGCAGACCATCTCAACCCAAGTGGAGATCACTAAGGACCAGCTGCAGCATATAGCGAGTCTTGTGCTGCCTGGAGCTGATGTCTTCATGGAGGTGTCTGCTGCTCCTCCTCAGAGCATCACAGGCCTCGTGTTGCATGTGTCTGCCTGCTGCACGCCTTATCATCACACTGCTGCTGTGGGGGACCTGCTCAGGATGTTCTGCAGGCCCGATTTAAATGTTCAAGCTTTTGGAGCTTCTGCAGGTGAGAGCAGTTACACGTGAGAACTCGTTCTGGGCTCCTGCGGGGCATACCATTGTGTGCACGCAGCTGGATGTTTCATCAGAGGTACTGGCGGCTATTGCGCTGCACAAAGGTGGACCCCTGGGCCACAACACTCAGGGGTCGTCCAATCCAGGGGCTGCTGCAAAGCTGTATGTCGAGTCCTCAGCCACTGCTCATCTGGTGAGCGTGCACCATGGTGACTCTGTGGACTGGGAGGCAACTATCGACGTCGCCACCGGCATGCTCAGCAGGTGCTGCTGCTGGTTTGTGTACAAGGCAGTAGCGTGTCCCCTGCCTGTAGCAAGCACAGCATAGCTTTCTGTCGCCATCCCTCCCATAATGTCAGCTGCTGCGCTTGCCTTTTGCAGAACCGTTGCAGTGCAGATGCATGCGCGCTGCTCTGCGGCTGCTTTTCACAACTTGCAATGCTCCCCCGTGTTGCTACGCCCCTGGGTTGCACACAATGAACAGCATGCTGACGTTGAGGCTGCGCAGTGAGCAGGGCCTGGTTGCGGGTGTGTGGGGGGGTGTGGCGGCCGCGCCTGACGCTGCCGTATCACTTACGCAGTGTGCTGTGCAGCTGGAAAAAGGGTGATTGCACTGTTCTGCAAACTCCAGCAGAACTGTGCCTTATGCGTGCGCCAACTGACAATGATCTGGGGGGCTCCGAGGGCACCTCACACGCGGCCCGCTGGCTTGGCCTGGGGCTTGACCGTGAGCTTGTGCCCACATCGTGCACAACCACAGTGACAGCTGCAACGGACAGCCATGTTGTTATAGAGGCATGCCCCACTCCTGTGTCAGCAAGTGCGAGAGGCCCACGCTTCCCCCATCTGCAGCTTATTGCGAGTGTCCTATTCTGCTCTTATGCAATGTGCGCGTGCAAGACGGTGAGATGCTGTCAGCAAGGAGCTGTTGATGGTGGGTTTTTCACACCTGGTAGTAGCAGCAAGTCTGGGCAGTGGTGCGCAGGCGGCAGTGGTCATGGCAGCCACTGGCAAGAGAATCGTTGGGGAGACGTCTGGGTCGGGAGGAGCAAGCCTTGAGGTGGGAGGCGCACATTGGTTCGCAGAAGCGCAGGGAGAGGCAGCCCCTGCTACCGCGCAGGAGGACATCGATGGCAGCATAGGTGTCACAGTGCGCGCCTGCCCCCTTGCCCCGCCTTGCAGCACTGGTGTGCGCCTGATACACTGAACGTGATAAAAAGCACGATGCAAGGCAGTCTGCAGCGTTCAGATGCTGAATGATTACCTCGTACTGCTGCACTGCGCTGCACGCCTGCAGTGTAGTGTGGAGGCAGATGCATGTGGCTGCGGTGCAGGTGACGTACGAGTTCAGTGCATCAGGAGTGGGCATGCAGTGGCAGGTGGACATCTCACGGTTCATGCCAACGCACACGCATGGCCACATCAACTCACTAGCACGCATTGGCACGCGCCTGCAGCTCCCCGCAGACCTGCAGATGTGTGCATGGATGGGCAGGTGTGTGATCTGTAAACAAGAACGTTGCCATCATCTGGGCAGAACAAGCCGGCTGCCGCGAGGGCAGCCGGCTTGTCAACCTCCTTGCTGCGGGCACACATGGGTCTTGCTAGCGGTGTATGAAGTGACGCTTGCAGCAGGGTGTGTGGAGGTCAGTGTTGACCGTGGTGGTGTGCAGGGGCCCGCATGAGAACTACATCGACAGGCAAGATGGAGCTCTGGTGCGGTTGTACTCTTCTGAGGTCAGCGCGCTGCATACCCCATACATTGCTCCGTCGGAGAATGGTGGACGTGGGGGAGTGCGTTGGGTAGCACTCATGCCGCAGAAGTCAGACCCTTCAGCAGACACAAGCAGCTGCCCGGTTGTTGTGGCGGCTGCGCAGCCCGTCGTGTCGGCTGATGCATGCCAGCTGTGGCCCGCAGACGAAACCAACACAACACACACATCTGGAGAGCAACCTGATTTCTGTCCCAGAGACTGTTTTCATTTCTCTGCAAGTTGTCACAGCATCCAGGACCTCATTGCTGCGAAGCACGACCACGATCTTCCAAAGCATGGGCCCTGCTACTTGCATCTGGATGGCATGCACATGGGCGTTGGAGGGGATGACTCGTGGACACCCTCAGTACGTTACCTTCTGACCAGAGTGTCCGCAGCTTGTTTTTGGTGCTGTATTGCCCCCCCCCTTGGGTGAGGTGTGATCGGCAAGGATGCAATCTCTGCAGGTGCACACAAGGTACCTGATACGCAAGGGCGTGTACAAGTTCGCAGTGGCGTTGCAGCTCCTGGATGCTGATGTCAGCTTGGAGGGGATTGTCCAAGCTGCATCACACATGCAGCTGCGGTCAAAGTCTGCATGAAATGGGCATTGAGTACGCGGAACAGTGCATGGGCATGTTGAATTGGTTGGAAGGTGCAGAAGCTTGTGTCGGACCCTGTTGGAGAATGCTCAAACCTTTACAATGTGGTCTGACTGCCGCATCCTAAAAGATGCTAGCTGTGCAGACAATTGTGCGAGACAGACGAGCGCGACTTCGCACACCTTATTCGGTGTCAGTGAAGTTGCGCAGTGACTAAGACCAAAATCTGGCTCCCGCCCTCGCCTCCAAACCATTGAAACCCAAACATGTGGTTGATGCGCCTGCTACCACTGTCAACGCAATCCAGAGACAGTGTCTGCTAGTCCTGTTCTTGGAAACAGGGCAGCGGTTTCCTGAAGGGTTGCTATCGAAGTGGTGCAAATCTCTATGGTGCAAAGAATCTGAAATACAGCAGTGAGTATTTCAACTGCAATTGTGCTCCATAGCTACCCATGCGCCATCAGCATCACATTTCATCGTCCACCTCCTCGTCATCCACATGCAATTTCTCTATCGCGGACTTGATGAGGTTCTGATCTGTGGACGTGGGTTTGAGGTCAAGCGCGTGGCTGAAGTGGATATGGGCAGCATCTAGCTTCTTCAGCTTTTTGTACACCTTGCCCATCTGAAAGTACACAGACGCTTCCCTTGGCGCCATGTCCTGCACATGCGGTCCACGTCATTGTGCGCTGCTTTGCGCAGTGCTTGAGCTAGTGATCCTGGCTACGTGCACCTTGTAGATGTGCGCTCTCCAACAAGGTTGCCCTTCAACAGCAAGTAAAGACACGCAAGGTGTGATTACTAGTCACAGTTGGCACCTGCAGAAGCAAAGCTGTAGCCACACTTGATGCTGGTGTGCTGCAATGCATGGCTACACACCTTCAGTTTCTCAAGTTCCACAACAGCCTCATGCAGCTGCTCCTGCTGAACAAGCACTGATGCATACTCGTAGCGTGCGAGTGGGTTCTGTCCATCCAAGCGGATGGCATCAGCAAGTGCGGTGAGGGCCTCTGCGCTCCGGCCCTGTTTGTGGTAGGCCATACCAAGATAGCACATGAGCACTGAGGATCGGGGGTTGATGTTCAGGGCATGCTTGAAGTTGTTGATGGCCATCTCATATTTCTCCTGGCGGTAGTATATTTGCCCAATCCCATACCTGCATGTGCGGAGACAGTGCATTTCTACCTGGTGTTGAGGTGAAGCCAACGGATGTTGCGGCGAGGGATGCATGACAACATGCCAGTTGTGCCTGTGATATGATACCTTTTTCGTGGTGACTGGCATGAGTCCAAGAGGTCCGCAACTTGCTCTCAGGAGCACTGTTTGTCAGTTGGGGGGAAGTCCCATGCGATGCAAGTTGAGTGAGTAGCCGTGTGTCAGAGCCAGTGCCAGCAGCCCTTGCATTCTACACACCGGAGTCAAGCTGACGCACCATGCTATATGACCACATTCATGGTTCATGCAGTAAACACCATCAGAGCACCCACGACTTGCACACTAAGATTGGCAGAGGGGGGGGCTTGCACACGTGTGTATGCATGGGTGTGAGTATTGCGAAGCAGCGATGGAGTGGGCACACCAGGCGTTGTAGTGGCGGGGGTCTCGTGTGATGGCATTGCGGTAGTATGCCAGAGCTTTGTCAAAGTCTTCATTAGCGAAGTACTCATGACCGCAGAGAGTGTATGCATATGTGAAGTGAGGATCAATCTGAAGCGCTCGCTGGAAGAACCGCAGCGCAGTCTCATGCTCCTTCTGCAAGGAGAAGCAATTCCCCATTACACACCAAGCCTGTGGGCACAGTCGGTCCAGTGACAAAGCCTTCTGAGCCAGCCTGCTAACCTCCACCTGCAGGCCCAACACGCTTCTTGCACATGCTTGTCCCCTCTCCTACACATCACCTGAGCGGCAGGCCGCTCCAGGAAACACATCTACCTTTCAGGCTGAATATCCCATGATCAAACAAAACAGGACTGCGCTGATTGCCCAAGCTCAGAATCTTTCGCTTGCACCCCAGCTTAACAGTAGGCACGCCAATACTTACCCACTTACTTTAAGGCAACTAGTTTATCTCATTTTACCATCTGAAAGGGCAAGAATCGAAACAAGACAAACATACTAAAACAACACTAAAGTCACTTGAAGGGCACAACAGTATCAGATCACAAAATTGGGCTGAGGAGAACAAGCGGAGACATCACGCAGCAGGCGGCACAAGGGGTACAAGTTTGTGCCCTTTGCTACTAGACCTATGGGCGGCTGGGTATAGCAGCCGTAGAGATGTTGCGTGAGTGGGCAGAAGCTGCTGCTAGTGGTGGTGCCTTTGGGTGTGACGCGTACATGTTGTGGATTAAGAGGGAACTGTCTGTTAGTTTGATTTGCGGTAATGCTAGATTGTTCAAGCAGTTTGTAGGTTTGTTGAACCGTGGTATCGGGCAACGCTTTGTGGAGGGCATGGATGTGCCTGTGCTTGTTGATTGAGTGTGTGTACTTAGGTTCTATGCATTCGGGCTGAGTGATCGCTGGTTCGATACCTATCATGACCTTATGGTTTCTACTTTTTTTATGGTTCCTTCTTTTTAACACACACACACGCGCGCGTGCACACACACACACACCTCTTTTTTCATGTGCCACAGCACTGTTGAGTACCACTCCAGTCCCTCCACGCGGTTCGGGTCCTGCTCAAGGCTCCATTCAAAGAAATACCGAGCCTCGTTGTAGTTCACCATCTCAAAGTGGGCCTTTCCCATCTGTGTCAGCACCCAGGGAGTCTGATGGTGCTGACATGGCAACAAGTTGAATGCCTCCACTGCTTCAGCGCTCTTGTATTGCATCAGTAGCCTGTGCCCAGTCCCAAGGCTGCGAAGCAGCTTCACCACAGACACCTGCCCCGCTCTACTGTTCCTGCCCACGGTGCCCACTGGTACTGCAGGGGTCACCAGAACAGTTCCTGGATCTGTTTGTGTGATGGAGCCCCCTTCAGAGGCTAAATGACGATCCTGCATGCGATGCTGACATTCAGGGAAACTGTGACAATGGCTGGTACCAGAATACAGAGCTGAGTTCGCAATACTGAGGTAGCCAGAAGGTGGGTATCTGCGTAAGCAGATACTTCGAAACTGGTGAGAACACTCTGTAAACATTTCAGTCTTTCTGTGTGCGCGTGAGTGTGCCTGAAATTTCAGACCAACATAATTTCTGTACCAATACACAACTGAAAATATATCATAGGGGCTTCTGTTGAAGGTTTCAGACCTGTTGCTTATTGTACTGGCATCGTCGAACGTGAGGTGTGGTGCCGTATTTCTATACAATATGTTGACTGTGATCTGGCTCGCAGCGCTATCATTGTGTTTCGTCACTATCATTGCAGTTTGGCTAAGAGTGCTGGGAAAGACTTCCGTGATGGCCACTAGAGTGAACTGGTGGGTTTCTGAGTTAGCTTCATTTGAGTATTCGGGGTCTTGCCTTATTGCTGCCTTTCCGGTTTGCGAGACAGCCGGTCACACAACTAACGATGTTTTTCATGCGAACACTCAACCACTTGACATCACACCTTGTCCTCGTCTCCTTTCGCTGGGCCACTGCCTACTGCAGGGGAGTACCTTGGTGGGATCTGCACGCCAAGGAGCCACCCATTTGATTGCAAGGAAATCAAAGTTGGGATTCAGTGGTGGTGAACGCAAGTTCTGTTGCGTTGTGCCGTTTCATTGTCTCTTCTGTGTGCAACAACGGAACTGTTTGAACGCGAGCGCTGCACAGGGCCACACCTGTGGGAATCGAAGGCTCATGGATGAGTCTGAAGGCATCTGAGAGCTGGTGATGGTCGAGTTCATAGGCTCTGGGGTGCTGCGAGGGTCGGATGCTGCCGCAGGTGATGCTGCGTCCCCCTCACCTTCAGCCTCTACAATCGGCACTCTCGGTACTGCGACTGTGCTGATGGTACAAGCTGGTCGAGTGCAAGCCTCAGGCATCTCAAGCAAAGTTGTTGCGGACTCAAAGGCACCTACAGGCGCATGGAAACACTTCAGACCCTCCGCAAACCAGTCGGAGCAGTAGTTGGGCTGGACTAGCTTCAGGAGCCTACAGCATCTCATTAGAATGCGCACCTAGTGAGCATAGTTCTTCAAAGGCACTCCACATCATTGGATTGAGGAGTAGACATCGCTCAAAATGTGATATTGCCTTCTCATGCCGGTTTGACAGCTTCGCAATTCTTCCAAGCAGGAAATGCCCATAGGCCCCGTTGGGAACCTGCGAATTTTGAAAATTGATTGTGAGTGTTCTTTGGCGAGTGACAAGCCCCCCCCCCTGTAGCGATACCATTGTCCCGCAACAGTGAGTGAACAGGATTCGTACCGAAGCTGCTTCAGATTCCAGGGCTTTCTCAGCTTCACCATATTTGCCCAGTTTCATGCAGCATATAGCAAACATGTATCTGCTCTGATTAGACGTACATCCTGCATGCTGGCATCCTTTTGCTCGCATGCATTTCTGTGAGTGAGGCGTTCAGGGACATTCTGCAAGCAGTGTCCAACAGTGCTGCACACCTCGCAAGATCTCGTATGCTGGGTATGCCTTATCACACCAAAAGTTGCACACTCCCAGAAGGTATGCGTTGCTCTGCAGGGACAGTGGTCATCAGCTAAGGGATGTGCAGGCGCAAACAGTGAGTCACGCTAGCCTGCCGCTAAGTCAACAGTTCGAAAGCAAACATATCAGCAAAGCATTGCACCTCTTTGGGAAATTCAGCGTGCAGGCGTTCAGCCATGAACCGGGCATTCTCCATCATGTACATAGCCAATGAATCAACGACCTGGGCCACCAGCTGTGCTTCGAAAGCACCCACATTTTCAACACCTGCTGTCATTCTGTGCTGAATTAACGCCCTCACTTGTAGATAACGTTTGGCTGTTGCTCAAAAGCGCACTCTGATCAACGAAACTCTGTCGTACAGCACAAGGAAAAGCCATCTGTGTCACTCGCCGTGGTTGAAAACGGTGCATGGATGATGCTTGCATCACGAAGCTTGGCTCATCGAAGAGATCGTAATTACGCGTAACTCGCGTTTGAAGTTTGGACCATGCATTGTTGCCCAAAACACATGTACACAATGTGCAGTGCACTGCAGTGGCGACTGCATTTGCTCTGAAGACGAGGCCGATTACCAGGCCGATGACGATCAGATGAGTATTTGAATGTCCAAAAGCTTTTGTTCATTGCAGCAATCAGCAACGTACAGTGTGTGGTGTTCAGTGGGACGTGCCCAGGGATCATCGCGTGTAGCAAAGATAATGTACAACGACGGCTACGATACAGACGATACTGATGAGCTGCTTGCTTCTAAATGCTCGTTCCAGCCCGTGGTGGTGGTGTGCAACGGGGCTAAGCAGAAGGCGTCGGGGAGCGCAGCCATCCAGAGGGAATCTGCAGCTCCATGCACGATAGTTGAAGACGAGGACTGGTTATTTTCTATTGCTGCAAGCTCCACAAGACCCGTTTCAGGAGGTGTGTGCGTCTCCCCAGCATGTTGTCCAGCGTCGCTTCAGGTGACTCCGAAAGTCCTTGGCGCAGCTAACGTACACCACCAGGCAGCTGCAGGATGTTTGGTCCCAGTTGTTAGTAGCATCAATAAGTTGTTGTGATGGAGAGGAAGTTCGCAACCAATTGCCTATGGAACAGGTACACAGCCCAACAGGAGGAGACAGCAAGAGCACTCGATGTACATCAGTAAACAGGAGGCACAAGCTCGCGTGGAGCTCTCACACGACGTTCCTGAGAGAAAAGAATCTGACCTGCCAACTTCGGGCAATGATGAAGATGGCCAGCGCTGCAGGTGGGCTCCTTTCGTGATTCTTCAGGACAGCGGTACATCAGAGAAACTGTAAACATACGTCATGCGTCTTTTGCAGGTCATTTCCCCTAGATAGTCCTGGTGTAGTGACTCCCGCTACCGGGCCAGACAGCGGAGCGTGATGCGACATGATGCAGTGCGAACCTCACTGCAATGAGGAATGTATTACAGGTGCAAGTCACTAATGCTGTATGCAGTGTGAACCTAGCTCTGATCAAGCAAAGAATGTTGATGTTGAGTGGCGGAAGGAAGGTTTGTGAATGTGAGCTGCAGGCTTGCGTTCAGGTATCCTGACAGTCAGGTTGCATAATCTGGCTCGGGCGATTCCCTGTCAAGTAAACTTCTTGGCGCTCTTGCAAGGCATGCAGCCGCCGTTTCAGCGCCACCCATCGTTGGTTCCTGCTTTCTGTTAGTGTGTTGGAGCAGGCAACCAGAGGCCCAGAGCTCTTTAGTGCTGCATTTTCTGTCGCCGCATGCTGGTATGCATTTTCGGCGTCTCTCAGTGCTGCATGCATCTGGTGGGCCACAACCAGAGCCTTCTGCACGATCCATGAAATGTGAAGTATTGGTCTTGTATTCAAAAAAATTTGTGTGTGCCTGCCGCAAGCACCTGGTTATGACCGGGATGGAACCTGGTGTCGCGGAACGTACCAACGTGGTTTGCATCCAGTGCTTTGGGCGCAATGCAAGTGTGTCACCTGCACTTGTGAAGCTCTACTTCAGTGGCAGTTCTACTGCAAGACCTCACTTCTGGGGTAAGAGAGTGTGATAACGAACATTGGGAACAAACCTGTGGCTGGGTCCTTATCTGGCACAGTATGTAACACTGCCTGGCTTCCGTCGTCATGCGTGCCACCAGATTCATGACTAGAAAATGTTCTGTAATGTGTACACCAGGTCAGTGGACCTCCTGTGGAAGACTGCTTGATTTCATTTCAAAGGAGAAGAACTCCCTGCTAGTGGGCATAATTTCGCCTGCTGGTGTGCAAGTAATCCACTAGCAACAGTGAAGGCTAGAGCGTACTGCAAATTCTGTTCCTTGAGATCGACGTTTGTATGTCCATCTGTCTGAACGGATTGATGTCTGCTCGGAGGCTGGTGTACTGCACCTATGCACTCCCCGTCCTGCTGTGTTCTGCCATTTTCAGCTGGAATCCCCCTGTCCGATCCCATTTTAGCTTGAATCTCATCCTGTTGTGCGCAGCTTGTCAGCATGTCATTAATGTAGAGCTGAACTCGCACAATAGTGAGTTGTATACCTGTACATCCTCCATCTGTGCTTCCATTCTCTTGATGCTATTGTCACACGATTGCTCAAACTTCATTACTTCAGATACCTGTTCATCTATCTGACGCTTGAAAATATCGTGCGCAGCAGCCACCCGGTCTTCAAGTACTCTCAGCTTGGCACTGAGCTCTTGTTCACTGATGTGCAGCTTTTGTGAAGCTCGTGATGCCTCCACCTGAACACTGTTGCATTGCCCAGCCAGCCTCGAATTGCTGTCCGATAGCTGCCGAATCTCATCTTCCATTACTGTAAGCTTCTCCCGTGCAAGGCACAGCTGATGCTTCGTTTTAAGCTCCGCTGCAGAAGCCTGGGAAGCCTTGAGTTCAAGCTCTGTGGTTTCGCCCTTGTGCTGAAGCTCTTTTGCCAAGCATGCAGCTTTCAATTCATGTATTTCAGCAGTAACATGTTGATACTTCGAAGCAAGTGACTCATTATCAGCTAGGAGCTGTGCCTCTCGCGCTCGCCAGGACTCTCTTGGCGTCTCTGCAGCGTGATGGCTCCTCTCACTGTGGCGTAGCTGTTGGCGGGCGCTTGAAGTTGGTGGTGTATGGAGCACACCCTGTCCCGAATCCTCATGTGCCTGATCCTGAGTTTTTTGTGCTGATGCTTGTGCCTGAAATCGTTGCAGGGCAAGCTGAAGGTGTAAAATCTTGGCATCCTTTTCGCTCTTCTCCGCTTCCTTAGCGCTTGTCAGCACCGCGAGCTCACTTCGAGCATTCTCAGCATCCTGCAGAGTTGGATAACAGTCAGAGCCCTGTTACAAACTAGCAACACTCATCACTCACCCGGCCCCTCGGTTCAGGACCTGACGGAAAGCTTCGCATTGAGCTTTCAGAGGTTTCTCTGCTTCCTGTGTAATGTGTGCACGAAGGAGCTCCACATCTCTGCAACATGAGCAGTTCTCAGGCGTTCAATGTCATATGTGGACGAGTATGGCGCAGCATGAAGACTTCCAGCACCTCTGAGACAAAATGCTGGAACGTGCACTGTCGAATGCAGCTTGCTTCTGTTCCAGTTCTTGCCTCCATCCATCGCACAGGTGTTGGTATTGCTGCTCAACCTCGTCTCTCTCTTGTTGCAGCTTTACATACTGCTGCTTCAGGACGCTGAACGCCTCGTACAGTTCTGTGTACCATGTGTTGAGCTACATACCTCCAGCGAACAATTTAGCATGAGGCGAACTAGGTCAAGAAGGTCTCAGGAGCTGAGTACAGTGCCTTGCCTTTCGTGAATTGCCTACAAGCTGCTCGTTTTCAGTTTGCAAGTCCTCCAATAGACCTACAGCGTCGTTAAACTCTTTGACGGACACGTTCTCACTCATTCTTCGCTGGGAATTCAAGTCCTTGTTCGTGAACACACGACAATGTAGCTCACATGTTGCAACATTGGATATTCTTACGTTCGAGAACGCTGAGGTGGTGGTCAGGAAAAATGTTTTTCTTGGTCTTTTGCATGCAAGTGTCCAACTGAGCCGTCCGATGTGGAGAAATATATCACTGGCACAGGCCCAATTATCGTACCGAAGTGCATATCTAGATACTTGTTCACGACCTTTCGTGTCCGGCGACACAGTAAAAGTCCTCGAGCAAGAGAGCGGCTGTGCTGTCGTCACAAGACAACGCCGCAAAATCACAGCAAGCATGCTTCGGCAAGGAGATTCGAGAGCTTGGGATAGCTTTCTTGTTGTCTCTGCCTAAAAGTTATAGCCGTTTATTGTCTGCTCTGGTGTAGCTTCGATGTTGTGCCGGCAGCTCGTGCCCAAGTTGGCAGAGATCGTTGGACGGGTGGGGCCAACAGTTTTCGCTGGGGCAAAGTATTCAGCTGATATAGCTGCTGTGCCTCCGAGTACCCAGCAACTGCCTCTGAAGAAAATGCCAACAGAAGAACTGCAACAGTTGATCCAGACCACCAGGGCCGCGAAAGTGGGAAAACCCAATGTGCGGCGAGACATAAGAGCAGATCAGAAGCTTTTACAGGGCCCACCGCAATGGGAAAAGCTTGATTGTCGAGTTTATCAGCCTTTTCAAACTGAGGACATTGCAAAGCAAGATATTTTTGCAGTTGTCGAGGCAGGACATGCACAGTTCAAAGGTGAGAAGAAGTCTATCCTTGTTAGCGGAACTGTTTGTGCATGTGTGAACAGGTCCCTGGCCACCCCTCACCAATGCCTCGTGTGGTGTCATGATGTCCTTCTTGATGCAGTGGTTGCGGACGACAGGATCTTCGTGCATAAGCTAAATGATGTCGAGGTGGACGACGTGATTCAATTTAACAGAGTTCTTATGGTTGGCACTCCGAATGACACGATTGTGGGCCGGCCACATGTGCAGCAGGTCAGGGTCTTGGGCAGCGTAGAAGAGCATTTGCGAGATGCCACAACTTACATATACAAACGGAGGAGGGCAAAAGGATATAGGAAATTCCGTGGTTTCCGTGCTGTGCGTGTCCTTGCTTTCAAGCACCGATTCCATCGCTTCCACACTGTTCTTTGCTGACTGTATCTTGGCAGCTGAGAGGCTGTTTTCACAATCTTTCCTTTTGCAGGAGCTAACAGCTATACGCGTACTAGGCATCTTGGGTGTTGACAAGTATGGCATCACTGTGCCACAGTGGCAGGAGGATTTCAGCACTCCTCTCAGGGAATTACCAAGTTTTGGGAACCAAGTGCGAAACCGCAGAAAGCGCTTGCGTGCACAGCAAGTGAAGCAAGAACGAGACCTGGTGCAGCAGCACTTGGAGAGTGTGTCGCCAGATCAGTTTGGTGTACAATCGATGTCCTTAAGAGATTCTTAGAGAGGCGTTCTCCGATTTCATTGTTGTGAGTATCATTATTTCGCGGCCTGGTGGGTGTGGCGAAGAGTGTGCTACTTAGTTTTACAATTTTAATTTGGTGGCCATTATGAAGCATGCTCCACGTGCAAGACGTCGCATAGGTGTTTACTTCTCAGTATAAACAGGTGTTTTTCTTCACATGCGTGGTACTCTCCCACGTCACTTGCTTCACTCACAGTCTTTGAATGATGTCATCTAATTCTTGAAATCAGGCAGCGTACATGACAGTTGTTTGGTGAAGTTTGCATGCATAACACATCACCAGCGCACATTATGTCACCGTTTTGTTGTCTTGGGATGTGTGCTTGTGCAATTGTCCAACGTGCCAATCCCGGACAGTGGCCATATGAGCCGGGTACGTTCTTTCTGGACTACTTGCGAATTTGGCATCACTTCTGCTGATATGGTGGAGGTTGCATGACCTGGGCCTGAATTCATGAATATTCAGCTGAGTTGTCAGCATGCTGCAGCAGTCATGCACTGGTTCAATTGTACCACAATACAGCCAAGCAGAAGATAAATACCTGGACACTTTTGTTATACCAGGTCAACATGTTCGACTGCGCATGTTCGTGAAAGAGAAAGCCTGTCGTTTCTGATCTCGGGCGTCGGGGCTTGGTATCCTTGAACTACAACGCGCTACAGAGCAGTGAGATCATAGCAGGCCTGTAGACTGGCTGTAGCCTGCACATTCAGCATCACCCGCGCTACAGCATTCGCTTCAACATGCCGTTCTCAGCGTTTTCGAGGTGTGCGCACATGCTGATCACCAGCTTGCTTGCTCCATTGCTCTTCAGTGATACAATCATGTCTGCAGCAAGAAGATATCCATGCCTGATGGGGCAGGTGTGCGGTGCATCGCGTGGGACCAGAGAGATGGATGGCTATGTTGTGGTGCTACCAATGGGCTCGTCAAAGTCATCAAGCTTGAAGATGATGCAGCAGGAGGGCAGGGTAAAGTATCCACTTTCACTCTGGATGGTCACACAGACTCGTCCAAGAGTGTTGTGGCATGCTGTTGGAACGAAACCCACAAGAAGCTCACGACGTCTGATGAATCTGGGCATATCGTTGTGTGGGCAAAGAATAAAAGCCAGTGGCAAGAGGAGATGGTTAACAACCGCCAGAAAAGTGTAGTCACAGCAATGCAATGGGCACCAGACGGCTCACGAATCTGCATAGCATACAAGGATGGGGCTGTGATTGTGGGGTCAGTTGACGGCACCAGAATTTGGGGAAAGGAGCTCCAAATGTCCCTTGATAGAGTAGCATGGAGCCCGTCCTGCCAGAATATTCTTTTTACAACGATGGAAGGAGACTGTTTCGTATATGATGCTGATGGAAACCAGATTTGCCAGATGCAGCTGAAATGCAATGCGACACGAGGCCGCAGTCGAATTTCTGGACTGCATTGGTGCGCACATCTCTCTCTCTCTCTGCACCAAGAACCCCATTTGATGTTTACCAGGGGCCATCATCTGCTCACCTGTTACAGGTCATGTGCACCGCCACATGGCAACTTCGGGCGCCAGAAAGTGCTGGCGCTTGGCCACGTGAACGGATCTGTGCAACTGATGGACAGCTACCAGGATCAGCAACCGATCGTATTCGATGCTGGAATGCACATCAGCTGCATCACATGGAACCCTACAGGTGATGTGTTGCTTGTGGCCGGAATGCTCGTTCTGAAGGACACTGCGAGTGAGGCAAATGTGCTGAACTTCTACACATGCACTGGCGAACTGTTGCACCAGATGCGCTTGCCACAAGCTGGACAGTTGCAGGGTGTGGGCCTTCTTTGCATGCTTTATCGTGGTTTCTGTGGAGAAGCTATTGAACTCCACCACTTCGGGGCAAACTTGCAGTAAGCAGCCTGCAGCATCTCGTGTGCAGGAGCCTCCTGGGACTCAGCTGGAGGAGGCAGCAGACTTGCCCTTGCGACAGACACAGCACTCTTCATTGTGAGCGTGAAGTTACCGTACATCTGGGCAGTGTGCCAATCGACCTTGGCTTACCCACATTTCCTGGATCCCAGAGGTGCAAGGATGTGCTTTTGGGATATTACCACGCATGAGGCACAATCACGGCAGTTCAAACCTGTCGTGAAATTAGAGGCCAGTTGCAAGCATCTTCTGATAGTGACGGAGGGTGACCTCGCGGGGCAGTATGTGATGATGCTCTGTGACACCATTGGAACAAGTCTTGACACTCGCCCGATCAGGTTTCTTCCGCAGCATGTAGCGATGACAGCCACACATGCAGTGGCAGTCAGTGGCAACTCATTATATGTATGGAACTTTTGCAATGAAGATGTGTGTTCCGATCTGGTCTCCCTGCCTGTATACCACACCATCTGGCACTAACGCTGGGGTGTGACAAATGCAGGGTGGTATCAATGTGTTGGAGCATGACTACTCGCCTGTTGGATTCTCTGACAGTGTGCTGCAAGTGGTTGATGGGGTGTCACAGGTCCTGGGTGGTTTGGAGGCGTGGCCACATCAGCAGGATGCTGCTCAGAATACTATTACAGCAGTATCAATGTGTGCACAATATATGCTAATTGCACAGCCAGCCAGTTCCGAAACTTGCAGATTGACTCTTGTATCCTTGCCAGATTTGCAGTTTCACAGCACACGGTCAGTGTCCCACAATGTGCAGCGAGTGTGGATCAACATGGATGGATCTCGAGTTGCGACACTGGACCATCAGGTGAGATGTTGACGCTAGTGACATCATGATTCTCTTCACGGTGCTTGGTGCTATGAATGCCTAAATCTGGTTCATTGGTATCGCAGTCAGGGCATGTTTAGGAAACTCACTTGCAGGGGTGCCTCAAAATAATGTCCTGCAACTCAGGAGACGACAGCACCATTGTCACTCGCTCCGATGTGTGGGATATGCAATGGGCTAGGGATGACCATGCAACTGTAGCTGTAATGGAGAAGTCGAAGCTTGTTATCTTGCATGATGGAGAAGCAGAGGATCCCATTCGCACCAACAGCCACTTGAGCAGTTTCGGTGATCTGGAAGTGCAGATGATAGATATGGTATCATTGATGACAAAGCCTCTGGTACGTTCACAGTTGCTGAGCATATTACTTGGTGACAGCACTGAATGGAACACCTCACACAGTGTCACTGCCACAGTTCCCCGGCGACAAATGGCATCTACCCATGCCAGGCACGTCCCTATGAAGACCAGTACTGTGGTGCAGGAGCCACCCAGCACGCTTGTAGAAACGCATAGCTCGCAAAGTCTGCGGCATGTGCAGTCACTGCTGACCAGCAGTTTGGACGAAGCTTTCGCTGTTGTTGAGAAGTGTCCACATCACCGGTTGTGGGGAATTCTGGGGAAAAAAGCCCTGCAGAGACGGCAATTCCAGCTGGCTGTCAAAAGCTTTGTGCGGATGAATGACTACAAGACCATTCAGTACATCAAACAAGTGGGTCACAAGTGCTCACCAGTTATCTTCCACGTGTAACCGGATGGCAGTGCCATAGCAACACTCCTGCCTTCTGTGCAGATTGAACAACTGAATGACAGCTGCAAGCAGGATGCAGACATTGCTGCGTTTTTTGGCCAGTATGATGAGGCACAGGCAATTTATGAGAAAAGCGGGCGATCGGACCTGGCGCTACAACTGTTCATGCGGTTGGGGCAGGTCGACAGAGTCGAAGCCATGTTGAAGGTGTGCATTTAGTGAGATACCTGAGGCAGCTTGAACTCTGTCATGACTCCTGAGAGCTGCACTACTGCCGCTGCAGGCTAGCAAGGACCAAATGAGGAGCCAACGGGGCAGCGCTGGGACTGCAGAGCCGCTTGAAGGTTACAACGCCCTTGTGAAGGATAACCTAATAGTTTCAGTACAGTCACAACTTGGGCAGCACTATATGGACAAGCGGATGTGGAAGAAAGCTGCAATGTTCTTTGTTCAGAGCAAGCAAGTGGATAAGCTCGCAGAGTGCCTGTTCCGCCTGGAGGACTATGACATGCTCGCTGATGTGCAAGCCCACTGTGCGGATCATAGTGACGTCCACAAATCCCTAGCACAGGGATACCAGGCAATTGGAATGTGCAATGAAGCTGTGACAAGCTTCTTGAAGGTGTTGAACTTGCTTCTGCATGCATTTAGTAAGATAAGATGCAGAACACTGGACCATTCTCAACTTGCCATTTCCCAAGGTCAACAACATAAAGGTTGTCCGGTTGTGACAGGCAAACATGCCTCAAAAGGCCGTGGACTGCTCCGCCCAGCTGAACGAGTGGGCCTTGTGCGTGCGTGTTGCGAATGAGCACAGCATTCCTGTGGAAAATCTTCTCAGCAGCCGTTTGTCTACTCTGAAGATGCATGGGCGCAAAGTGGATGAAGTGAATCTGTACAAGTCAGCTGCACAGCACCATCTGTCGGCGTTGGCCTTGGCTGATCTCGCGAAGAGCTCTGCAGTGTGCCCTTGCCCACCATTGTCTTTCAGTGGAACGTATCTCAGAGCATTGTCCACATGGATGAGACTTGGTGGTCAGTCATGCATCAGTGAATGCGCAATGGAATGCCTGCATCGTCATCCAGAAGCATGCACCTGAACTCTGAACATCCTGTCGGGATCCAGGCACAGCAGGCCTCACCAGTTCGGACTAAGCAACTCTACGTACTAGCAGCGTTAGAGGTGGAGAGGGCGCGAGATCTGAACGAGCGTGAACTGGTGCAATCTCATGGCCTTACACTCCTGGGAGGGGGAATAGCAGCAGGGAACACCACAATGAATACTATTGCGCAGAACACATTGCAGGGGTTGGTAACACAAGATCTTGTGGAGGGTCGGGTATGTCGGCATACGCACTGATACTTCTTTGCCATGTACAGGGATCTCTAAGGCGGCCGTACAACTTGTAGGAACACTCTGCACGTGCAGGGGGAAGAATCGATGGACAAGGCTTGGCAAGGTGCTGAGGCGTACCATCTGTGGTTGCTTGGCCAGCGACAGCTGTTGAGTGGGAACTACACTGCTGCACTGCGGACTGCGCTCAACACCCGGCGCTACACTGATGTACTGGATGCAAGAAACGTGTACCTATTCCTGTTACTTGCTGCCTTGTGCGCCGGGTTTTTGAAGGTTGCAGCGAAAGCACTGATGAAGCTGGAGAGCATGGAAGAAATTCCAGAAGCAGATCGGAGCAGCTTAACAGTTATAGCTACGGCAATCTTCGTGAATCAAGCTCCACAGGTGAGCTAATACCATATCTACTGCGTCAAGTGTCGTGTCTGCGGGAGTTGCAACCTCAGAACACGCAGCAATGGTTGGGGTGAGCGTGCAGGATCCTGAGGACATCACAGGGGAACATGGCGGGCTGACAGCCCATGAATCGGCACAGATGCTCGCAGGGCTGACAAATGATAAAGATTTGACATGTATGACCAGTGGACAGTTGATCAAAGGGCGGAAGCACTCTTCTCCAGCAAACAGCACAACAAGATGTACACGTTGCCGCCACCAAATGCTCTCCTCTGAGCTGAAAGGAACAGCAAGCAGCTCGCTTTGCCCCCTGTGCCATTTCCGTTTGCATGCGCCAGCGAACAAGGTAATGTAGGAACAGTCAGTTGGACAGAGGTGGTTGGTTGGTGTGTTCACGCAGGCTTATCTTCCACTTGTGCTGGATCATAGTTCGTGATGATTGGCAAGGATGCTGTCATTCGCATCTTCAATCATGTCGAACATCTCTCTGCAGCATCTCACAGCGTCCAGCTGTCAGACCAGGCGCTGCATCATTCTGCCACAACACTATATCTGTGACAGGTGTAAACAACCGTTCAAATACATAGAACATCATGCTTAAGTAGGATGTCTGTGGTGGTCTGGATCTTGTGAGATACGCAACTGCGAGCGAATGTGAGACGTGTGGTGACGTGTGGGTACGCGTTACGTAAACTGGACATGAATCGTCATACCAGCTTGTGCCTGTTCACACATGCTTCATACATGGCAAGCCTTCGCTGAGTTGCTACAAGATGCTTTCAGCCGAGGCTTAGCTGGCTGTAGCATAGGACATCGTGAATTGAAAGTCGTGTAATTTTTATTGGAGCCAGCGGTGTCAATCATGGAGGAATTTGACAACAGTAGTGATGGTTCATATTATGAACAGTCGTATTCTTCATCTGCAGACTCCGAGGACGCCGGCTGCGAGACGGGGGATGCGTATCGGGTCATCACTTCATCTGCTTTGAACAAGCTTCAGGTGCGTGACGCCAGCTGGACAGACACTCATTTTCAAGCAGATATCACTTTCATTCATGCATGATAAGCAGCGCTTTGGCTGCAGGCCAAGGCCATTGACAAGTGTACCGCTGCTCTAGCATGTGACAAGTCACAGGCGGCCGTCGTGTTGCGGCATTTCAGATGGGATTTTGATCGGTTGATGGGTGTGCGTTCGCAGTGCTTCAGGTCCTTCCACTTGAGTGGTGATTTCCTCTGCTTTGCCAAGTCAGCGCATAGCGGCTGCTGGCGTCAGTCCTGACACCTTGTAAGAAACTTGCAGAAGCTGTAGCGGAGCGAGACAAAGACAGTGTTTTTACAGCCGCGGGCGCTGCTACAGTACCTGACTGCCAGACTTCCCTTGCACCAAGTTGCCAAGCTACCTGTCCAGCATGCTTGGAGGAGTTAGGCGGCGGCGATAACGTTGTCACCATGGACTGTGGACATGCTGGCTGTAGGGAATGCTGGCTGCAACACATTCAAGTTAGCATTGATGCAAAGCGCACCTGCCAGCTGCCATGCATGGCGTTCCGGTGCAG
The DNA here is from genome assembly GCA_032359135.1 of Ulvella scutata. Taxonomy (NCBI): domain Eukaryota; kingdom Viridiplantae; phylum Chlorophyta; class Ulvophyceae; order Ulvales; family Ulvellaceae; genus Ulvella; species Ulvella scutata. The sequence goes on from JAUMHD010000005.1 coordinate 471,240, forward strand.
CACCATATGCAGCCATCAGTACGGTCCCTTCAGCTGTCGCCAGTGCGTATTTGTGATGCTCGCGAAAACCGTGTTATTGGCAGGCACAGCAGGTGCCGGCCGTTGCCCAGCACAGCACAGCTGTGCAATGGCTCAATGCGTGCCCCCTTGCACACACTGATAGCTTGTTTCCCACTCATGGGTTTTGAGTACAACAAAATCTGAGCTCTGCTATGTGAAGGCTAGATTCGTCTGGTTGTATAGGGCATAATTGGAAGAGGGCAGGGCTTGCAAATGTTTTGCAGCACCGCCATGTTTGGCACGGAACATACCATGCAAATTGGTAGTCGTCGTTCACCTACTGTACCTGTCATCAAAGGATAGAGTGCTGTGATGTCTGCTCTGCTGTCGCAACCACATCGCACGCAGTCACCCACAGCAGCTGGATGCGGCACCAAGCACAGCATATGGTACAGGGTGGTAACACAGCTGCTGGCAGAGGCCAGCCAGGAGCTACTGCACAAGTATGAAGGTGCAATCCTGAACAGCTACATAGAAGACAACGCAAACGTGCGCTGGTGTCCGTCAGTGCCATGCTGTGGCCGGGCGATCGAAGCACTGGATGATGGGTACTGCGAGCCGAAGTGCGACTGTGGGCACAGCTTCTGCTTCAAGTGTGGGTGCCGCCCCCATAGCCCAGCTACTTGCACAATGTGGCAACAGTGGGAAGTCAAGATGTGCGACGATAGCGAGACGAAGAACTATCTCAAGGTACTGCCATTCTCTTTTCCTTGTCTGCCTATCACATTGTGAGGTTGTAGGTGCCTACTGCTCCGGCCGGCATGCAAGACATCCCTTGTTTGTAAAGAGATATTCTGCAATGTATGGACAGTAAATCATGTTCACCGTGACGCAGTGTGTGACAGCTGACAGAGTTTCTGGCGAGGTGTGCAGCGCCATGGTTTTTGTCGCCTGCAGCCTTTGTGGCGTGAAGTTGCAATGTTGGAGTGCTTGTGAACGTGCAGGCCCACAGCAAACCGTGTCCAAAGTGCACCGTGCCGGTGGAGAAAGATGGGGGGTGCAATCATGTAACCTGTGGCTCTTGTAGACAGTCCTTCTGTTGGCTCTGTGGGGCCAAGACAGGCACAGCACACACCTGGTCTGCGATAGAGGGGCACACGTGCGGGGAGTGGAAGACCAAGGCAGACCGCATCATTCAGGACTCGAAAGCCAAGCATGAGCGCTACATGCATTACTACAACCATTTCACGGTAAGTCTCTGACTGCATCTGGCATTGAATCATTTCTTGATCAAGCTGCTTAGTTTGATGATTGTGATGCTTTCGATCAGTGGCTTGTCCAGTTATCAATGATGATGTGCAGGGGCATTTGGATAGCTTGAAGAAAGAGGTATGCAACCATCTAGTTTTGTGCTTCTAGTCACCCAGACACCTGTGGTATTTTCTGTTGACGCTCGTTAGACGTTTGAGAAGCCCTACATACAACTGTCCCTGGTTGTAGCATTCATTGAGTTCATGCTGGCAGATAGATCAAACAGACGATTCAACCTGTTTCGGTGTGTAGACAATGGGGGCTACACTGGCGGACTTGATCCCAAAACTGAAGACACATGTGTCAGGCCTCGTGGACTGGTCCTATCTGTCGCACGCCAACTGTGTGCTGATAGAGTGCCGCCGCGTACTATCAAATGCATACATCTTTGCTTTCTTCATGTTTGACGCAGAAAGCTTCCTTGAGGTGCGCAGCTGCCTGCTTGCCACACAACATGTGCTGGGCAGTTATGTGTGCAGCTTCTCAGTCCAGATCCAAGCACGTTGTCGTGCGCTCTGTCACTCGTACTTGCAAGATGCCCATGTGTGATGCAAAGCCGGCACTTGCGCCTGTGTGCGCCTGTGAGATGTGCGCCTGTGAGATGTGCGCCAGTGAGAGGTTGGAAATTTGTTTCGGTGAGTCAAACGTGGGCACATACATGCACACTGTGCACCGTCTGCGTTGAGCTGCTGTGTGCATTTGTGCAGACCATGACTGCGCAAGAGAACGAGAGGCTGCAGCTGCTGTTTGAGGACAGCATGAGCACGCTGACATCGTCCGTGGAGGGCCTCTCGCAGACTCTCACCAGCGAGGTGGCTGGCCTGGGAGTCGCAGCAAGAGAAGCATGTGCAGAGAACGATCCAGGAGCAGCAGCTGCTCAAGGCATCAAGCGTGCTAAGGTTTGCGTTCAAGCCTTCAATTCTACTGCATTGCTTTTTTGGCCGATTTGTGCGTGTGGCAACTCAAGTGATATGGGATGTGCAGATTGACGCTTCTGCGGCCCCTGTTGAAGCTGGAACCGATGCCAGTCGGCTGAGGATTATCAACATAGCTGTTGCAGTGTGTTTTCTTTTCTGCCACCCTTCCTCGGTTTGCCTTCATGATGCGTTTCGCGAATGCTGTCATCTGTGTATATATAACCGCAACGACTGTGGTGCAAGTATGATGCTGTTTGCACAACGCCAAGGTGGCATGCCATGCGTGCAGGTGGAGAAGCGCATCCACAATTTGTACAATTTAATCGAGAAGGACATCATCAGCACTGTACATTCTCAAAACCTGCAGATAGCGCCATATTCACCTGTTTATCAGTAATAACTGTCTGTAGACTGTCTTGATGGGCTTCGTTAGGGTTCAGCACATTGCAAGTCCTTGCCTGTCAACGTTCACCTTCGATTCGGCCAACCAGATTCGCATCCAGTCGATTCAATTTTGTAACTATGGTGTCTTATCATTGGTCCATGTTGAAGCTGTTTCTTTGTTGTGGTTTTGGATGTCTGCACAGCCGTATGATGCATTGAATTCTGTTCTGGACGCACCAGTGTGGAGTGCTGGATGGGCCACTGGGTTGATTCATGGATTCCTCTGCAACGTTGGAAGGTCCAACATTCAAGTCACTGAATGTGTTCAATCGCGCCGCAAAGACACAAGGCGATCACCTGTGCAAGAATGACGTGGTTTGCAGACCTGCGCGGGGCTGTCTGCAGTTGTAAAGCACAAGGCCCTAAGGATGTATTGGCCTGAACCTGCTGGTACAGTAGTCATAGCAAGTACTCCATGCATGTATGCTGCCTTACTGGGTGAGGACATCCACGCTGTGGCCTATGGGCAAGCCCACTCCAGGCGCAACCGCTTTTTGTCCAGGTTGAGACCAGGGGTACCAAGCTGTGCTTCCTACATGGTTACAACACATGTGAAACTTACATCGACAGTGACGCAGTACTCAAGCACAAAGCTCGCAAAGACATAAGCGCGTCTGCGACAACAACCCAAGCAGCAACCACCGCAGGGTCGAAAGCAGCACAAAGCAACAAGCAGCCTAAGCTGGAACAGAAGCCTAGAGCGCTACAGAGACAGCACCAAGCGCGCCTACACACAATCGTCACATGTTAGGAGTGCAATTGCAAAACGCCCCGGCGCTGCAGAACAGACAGCACGCGGGCCAGCCCCGCCGGCGAGGCTCCACCTGGGGTGGCCCCCGCCAGGCGCGACTAGGAGTCCCCACAGCGAGGACACCCAAGCGGCCGGAGGAGGCAATGGGAGGGGGGAGGGGCGCTGGAGGATGGAGGGGTTCCGGAGGAGGGCAGGGGTTCGAGGGGGAGCGCGGTGCGGCAGAAGGGGGAGGGGGCCATCAACATGGTGCATGGAACGGGAACGCGGAGCGTCGAAGGATGAAGAGGGGTCACGCACCGTGGGCACTGGAGGGGTTCGGGAGGCCGCGGCGCTGGAAGAGCCGGGGGCTGGCAGATCGCTGGGCTAGAGCTTGAAGTAAATGGGGGGGTGGCTCCCAGGCCAGGGGGGGGAGGGCAGAATGGGGGATGCAGCACTGAAGGGGGGAGGGGGTGATCAGTAGCCACAGGTAGCTACATATGTGGTAACCTTCATTCATCCTGTGCTATTAGGGTATGGGAGCGCTGCAGTCACACCTCCTTTCAATACAATCCTTGTTTCGAAAGACATCTTCAGCGCGCCTCCGGCGAAGACACTGTCTCTCGTCCTTTTCAATTGTCTTTCAGCATGTCGATGTTGTGGGAAGCTGGAGTGGCTACCTCCAAACTTGGCCGGAGCACAAGATGCCATGTTCTGACTGAAGGAAGAAGAAGCAGGCAACAAATCACTTCTCCTTCTCACCTGGTGTGCTGAGCTGCCGATGGCCGATCGACGATTACCTGCCAAGGTCATGTGCAATATTTTTTGCCTCAAGAATCGACTGTATCGTCTGCTCACACATTGTGCTGCAGCCAGACTGGCAGTAGGTTCAGGTAGGGAGATGTGCTTTACAAAACAGTTCAAGCACTTTCTGATGTAAATTATCAGAATGTGTTGAGGTAATAGTATTCGCGAAGGTATGCCCCCCCCGATCTGCCTCAACCTGGACAGTTTCCCTCTATCTCTCGTACCCCAGTGATGTACAGGGACCTCACTGTGAGACGTATGAGCACGTCATCAGACGCTGTGTTTGGTGGTATAGACAATGTGCGTCCCCCGGGATGCGCATGCCTACACTGTATCAACGTCAAGCTCGCTGACCAGGTTGCAGCCATTGTTGATCTGCTGGATGACGCTGTGGCTGCTTGCCCCTCCAGAATCCAAGGGATGGCCTCCGGCTCATTGCAATTTGAATCGCCTTGCTGCGACTCACGTAATTCTTCATGAACTGAACCCCCCTGTTGCAAGCTGGGACCAGCCTGGCGCCCCTGTAGCTCGGGGGTGGCACGTTACACGTTGAGGGTGAGGCTGATGTAGTACATTCCCCTCTCGATCCCCAGCCCAGCGGACTTCTCCCCTCCTCAGGTTGCAAGAGTCTGCGCGGCAGCATGTCGAGCATGTCGGTCGCCTCAACATTTCGCGCAGTGCATGATGTGGACTCGCTATCGTCCAGGGCACAGTACGGGAGAGTCGTTGAGGCCTGAGCTGAAGGGTGTACACAAGGATATCCCACTTATCTTGGGCAGCTAGTGGGTGGCAGATTGCAAGGGCGCTTAAGAAGGTTGTGCAGGTGCGAGCTGTTGTCGTCAAGGAAGCTGTTGACTATTGAGGCGAACATGTGGTGGTGCCTGCCACAACAAGGCCTGCTTCTGTGTGTTGAACCGCGCTCAGCTGCAACGACTGCAGCTGTAAACCTGCAGGAAGAAGCCTGAGCTGGCGCGGTTGCGAGGCTGATTGTTTGAGTCGCGTCAGCAAGGTGTTCTAACGCAGGTGCTGCAGAAGTGGCTGGGCCTATGATGCAGTCGTCGAGGGAGGCTGCGCATGCCACCTGCTCAGATGGGTGGCAGGTTGGAACTCGTTGCAGAAAGCCCTGCAGGTGAAGCAAGACGTAGGGGCCCAAGGGGGCTACCCTGCTTCACACCCTTTCTGGACAAGACGTGTGGGGTACCTTTGGGGCCCCTGATGAAAGACTCGTGATGGGCACCGCATGCCCAAGTGAGGAAGGGGCGCATGCTCATGGACCCCTTGAAGATTCAGGCAGGGGACATGCTGTTGAATGCGTTTTTGCTCTTTAAGGTGAGTGATAGGTGGCCGACTTGAGAAGTGGGTGCTGAACGGACAGCGTGATGCCTTCGGAACCGCCGATATACGTACGCTCACCTGCAGGGGAGCCACACTCGGGCCCAGGTTGCTGCAGTGGTGTGCTTGCACACCTCTGCGCACTGTCGTGCTCTGGACATGTGAAGCGCACAACGATGGGAGTCGTAGCAAGGCCTCGCCGAATGCTTAGCGGAGGATGCCTCTTGTGGGATTGCGTAGCGCTAGCGGCAATTTCTTGCAGGAGGCGGCCAGCAAACGTGTCGTTGACGAACTGCAGACAGGCACAGCAAGCAAACGGCTGCTAGGTACATCGACAATGAGCTCGTACGTTGAGCTTGTGAGACTGGGTGCTTTGGCTCGCCTTAGGCGGTCCAGGAATGGCCGAGAAAGCGACCGTGTCAACACGAACTGAAGGTCGACAGTGGTCGTGTATGGGAGGCGCCTCATGAGGTTGGAGGCCGGCAAATTGTTGGTCCACCTCTGGTGTCATCTGTGCAGGGGGGAGAGAGTCAAGGGACCCTGATGCCCAGCTGACGTTGGTAGTCTGCAGCAAGGAGTGTATTTGGTCTGGTGGAGGGGGGCGAGCATCGCTGGGTGTGGGCCAGTGCTACCAGGCCGGAGGTTTCCATTGTCATTTAGCAGAGCGAGGCCAGAATTTGGCAGTGCTGATCGTCTTGTAATAATGTTCAGTTATGTCGGCACCCAGGACATTGGTCTGTCTAAGTTGGTGGATGTTTTGTGTTAGTTGCTTTTGGCTATTTGGGTTCATGCCTATTCACGGACCCCCTTATTCACGGACAAGTGGTGGTACTTCATGTGAGTTCCTTTTGGCTATTTGGGTTCATGCCTATTCACGACCTTCGATATGGTTTGTAAGGGCTTTAACGTGAAATTTTACCCCCCAGCATGCATTGCCCTGTGCATCTTACAGCTGTGCCCTGGTGTTGTCATGCGTGCGGGTGTACCTACAGATGTGACTCACTTGAGTTCACCAAACAAAATCTGCACCATTTCTGCCTTCTTTTGCTTGTTGCAGCATCTAGAAGCCTCCCGCAGGACGGCATGTCATGCTACCGAATAGTGGAAATGCGTCACCGCATCTGCTACATGTGCATATTTATCTTCCTCGGGTTCAAACAGTGAAGGCTACGTAGAGCATTCGCGTCGTTGACAGCCTTGCCGGTTCCCAGCCAGCATGAGACTTGCTCGTCTGCACAATGAAGTATCGACCCAGCAGCCGGTCGGATTAGAAGAGCGCACTGTTTTCGTGTGTGCGATGCATCGAGTCGTCAGGCTGTCGGTTTCCGGGGCCTCCAAGGCAAAGCTTGCGATGCAAGTAGAAAAATGTGCCTTACTCAAACTCTCACGAACACCACAATCCCGGTACATGTTCGAACAGTGCGATACCTTGCAGGCTTTCTGGGAGATGCTCAGGTATCTGTGGCAGCACCACTTCACCCTCAGGACATCTTCAGAAAGCATCACCAGTATGGAGTTTTATACCAGAACTGGAGAGCATCTGCCCTCAAAGACGGCGATATTCTAGTCGTTAGAAATAATCACTCGTTCTTTGCTGCAATGCAACCGGGTATTGGTACTGTCAACGGTATCCTTGGTGATGAAGGGGAAGGGACACAAGAACCCCGTGTTTCTCCAACGTGGGCTGCACAAGACGAGGAGCATTCGTTCCGATCGAAAGCTTTGCAGTTCTTTAGAGATCCGAACAGCAGTCGGTGTGCACATAGCCTTACTGACGGAACTCCTGGTGACTATTTGCAGTATCAAACCCGTGGTATGACCTTATCTGAAATAACCTGATGGGGTTGTTTCAAGAGTTGTACAGGTGGGCAAAGGCATGGGCGACGTGGTTCTGTGCACTGGTGTTTGGAAGCACTTTTGTGGTAATGTCGGAGACGCTGCCACGTTGCCAACATGATGCAAGCAGCTCAGTATGCAAGCACCTCCCACTAATGAATAACCTCCTGACTGGCATTTTTCTTCTGGAGCTCGTCGTTAGGATCTCTTGCTTTCCTAGTGTCAAGGACTGTCTCCTGGATGGCTACACATGGGTTGACATTGTGGCTCTCCTACCAGACTGCTTGGAATTGGTATGCCAATCACCACGCCCTACATTCTTCTTGTCACCGATGCCACTGTGCAAGAGGGCATGTGTGTGCCAGCTGATATCAGCTCGAGCTGTGTGGTTGCATGTACAGCCAAACAGAGTTCTGGCTCATGGGAACCTGCTGACTTCAGGCTTTGAACCGGAAGATTTCCTTGTCTCATATGCTGAGGGCTGTGCGCTTGCTCCGCATGTCAAGAATTTTCAAACTGTTCACAAGCTCCGCTGACCTCGTGATGATCACCCTGTTTGAGTCCATCTCCACCATCTCCACGATCGTCGTCATCATCTGCATCTCAATAATTATGCTGGGGGAGTTCATCTTCCTCGTGGAGGGTGTACTTGTAGATCCCATCACCAAGGTTTGTGCACCCACCTACGCTGGAACGGAACAGCTGTGTTTATGTGAGGCAATGCACAGTCTGAGAACTGAGCTGCTGTTGCAGCTGTACATGGTGCCAAAGTCATACTTGTGTGACTATGACGCAGCTAGTATTGGCCTCGATTTGGAACATAGCCCAAGCAATACATCATATCTGGCAGGGGTTTGCCAGCCATCAGCGTCGTTCCCAGCGACTTCAGTCACCTGCGCAAGGAAATTCTCGGTGCGAGCCCGGTGCTCGCATGCAGCTAGTTTCTATTATCGTGTGGAGAGCAGTTCAATGAATGGTAGTTGGTTATGATGTCTCAGACGAAGGATCTTACCCTGCAGGCAGGTGCAGAGTCGTGCCGACACTACTGGGATATCTCCCCGTTTCAAAGTGCACTACATGGCTGCTGGTACAGTTGTGTGACCATGACCACCACTGGGTACGGGGATATGACCCCGATGACATCAGCTGGAGCGATGGTTGGATATGTGACTATGTTATGCGGTATGGACACCCTGAGATGTGTTGCGATTTAAAACCGTTCGTTATATGGTTCTTTTTTGGAGGTATACTGGAGAATCTACAGCATGTCAAAAACTTGGCTCCTGGATGCCACAGCGCGACAGTACGATGACATATGTCATAGCATATTCTTTTACGGGTGATATTGTCGATTACTTACCACAAGCATCTGGAAGAACATCCAATGGGTCGCATCTACACGTACATACAAAGCAGTCATGTGCACAGCACCCCCAAACATCATAGAGCAACTGGCAACGTTGCGTGCCTCTGAGCGCAAATGTATGCTGTGTCATGTATCTCTTACTCAGCAATCAAATCAGACGTATATCATTCTGTGTTATGGGCAGCAGATCAGCTGACTATGCAAGGTTCCGAAAGTGTTCTACAATATTGCCAACAACTACAAATCCAGCAAACAGGTTGTGTCTTGGATGTATGCGCGCTCGTGCACAACACTGTAGTCTTTCCTGTTGGAAATGTCACATCAGGGTCCTGTGCGTAGTTGTTGCATTGTTAAGTACATGTATAACAAGCTGCTGAGTAACTTGCATCTGCAGGAATGATTACGATAGCCCTCCCTATCAGCGTGATTGCTTCGAAACTCTCAGAAGTGTACAAGCGACTCAAGTTGAATACAGAATAGTGCTTCGAAGGGACTACAGATCGACTGCATGCTTGGCATTCGGATCTTTTGCAGGTCTGTGGTGCAGTCTGCCAAAGTTGATCCGCAGTGCTGGATATTTCAGGCATGGAACACAACTGAGGCGAAGTGGCAGCCACAATCGTGTCTAGGTTGAGTGAACAGATGGAAGAATGGGTCATTTTAGAAAATGCAGGACAGCAGTTGATGATGTCCTCTTTGTATCTATGATGCTTCTTTGCCAGGATACGGTTCCTTTCCTTCAGCAAACAGCAGCAGATTGTTACTAAAGTAAGGATAAGCTCAAAGTACACCGAATCTGCCCACCACTTGTTGAAGATTGGTCGTAACAAGTCGGGAACCTGCCAAGAGACGTCAGCACCTGCACTGTTTGCATGAGTTTACATGTGAGTAGATAGGTAATAACGCCCGAAACTCATGCTGACCTGTGTGCGGATATACATGTACAGTACCATCGATGAAACAGGTGGGGGAAGTTCGGTTATTTATGGTGTTGTAGTGGCATGCACACTTGTGTGTTGCTGGCTGCTTTTGTCTGTCCAGTTTTCCATTGATGTTCGAGTACAGGAGTTGTGAGCTTCCTAATTTTCCACTGCGTTGATGGTTTCGCTTGCGTGTTTCATACTGCCTGCACCTCTATCAATGTAACCAAATAAAGTATTACTGAAGCAGTTGTAATGCTTTGTCAATCTGAATGAAGGGTGTGAAGGAATGAAAAAAAGCGGCACGCCAGAATGGGCCCATATAGGTGCACAGAGTGACGACCAGGGGTAACAAGTGAATCCAGCTGCAGTTTTGAGCGTTGGCCTACAGTGTCGAGAAGAAAGCGCCCTAGTTATGAAGGTCCTGTCGCATTGTGCTTTGAGTGTAATCATGACGACTAATGTGTGACCCGAGGCTCATAACGAGACCTGCTGTGGCCGGGGGGGGGGGGTGTGGTTGGTGCCATGTCAGAGGGTGAACATTTGATCGGGTTTCAGAATGGGGTCCATGAATATCAGAGGCAATTGTATGAGTACGATGATGAACTGGGGGCTTCGGAAGTGAGTACACTCATGAGTGTGAGCAAATTTGCATGCGTGACTTGTTTTGTCAGCAGAAACATTGGGGGTGGCTGCTCGTCAAAATGATTGGAAACAGACAAGACATGTCACTTCATACACGCCAAAAAAACTTGCGTGATGTGACTTTGACGAAGTACTGCAAGTACAACAGTATATATATGCTCAAATTGCACTCCCCTGCATAGCCAGAACCTGAAGCAGATCGGAAAACTGCATGCCTGTAAATCATGACAGAATGGATAAAACGAATGTTGGATACATAAGCTGGAGGCCTGCTGAATTGATCCCCATTTCCTGGCTCTTCCATGTAGTCACACAGACGTGCGACAGGTGTGCACCTGGACACTATGTCTCGTCACTGAAGAGCCACGGGACGGATCGATCAGGAGTACACCTGACCTCAAATACGCCTCTCATAGTGAATTGAACAAAGCATGTGCGCAACTCTCACCAACACGGGCAATTTGTTACTCTTGACGACTAGTGAGCTCCTGCAAGCCATGTTGCAGTTCAACACACTCCTTATCACTGATATCTACCCATTCTATGCTATCAAACATTGTTGCAGCCCTACCAATCTGCACACCAAATCTGACAGCAATTTGGCATCCTGTGCATCCAACTCTGAGCGGCCCATCATGAGGTCTCCATGCAACACTTCGTCACCAGCATGCACGACGTGGCCGCCTGGCCTTGCTACAACTCTGCGGCCTTTTAAAATATGCCTGCATCTCACCCGAAGGGAAAGGGCTATGAACAAGCCCAGCTGTGTCAGGTACTTCATGTAGCCTGCGGCACACAGTCCCATCTGTCATCTTGTAAAGATGTGAGGGATCATTGTACATTGCAGAACAGCCATGCCCAGTATACAACCAAGGTCATCCACTATCGCAACGGTCAAAGTAACCATTGCTGGGTGATGCACAGAGGTGAAGCGCACCATGCGTGCTGCACAGTTCAAGGTGCGGTTCCCTCAAAGCAGGTAGCCTTCCGACGGCTACTGCAATACATTCACTCATTGGGACAAACTGTGTGCCAGACGTGCCATAAGAAATATCAATGTAGGTCAATCGTGTCAGCTCCAGTAGTGAACAAGCCACCTTTCCAAACTGCAACTCATGACACTGTGGTCCTGTCAAAGAGAGCTGTTCTAATGAAACAAGCTTGCTGATAGCTATGTTTGGGTGTCCATTTGGCTTTGCGGCATACATGCTTTTCACTTGCACTACACAGAACCCTGCCAGGGACAAGGCGGTCAAAGACTTCATTGAGGCAACGCATTCTGACAGTGTCACTGCACTCAGCTGTACAGCTCTGAAGTTCCTCAGGTGGAGGATCTTCAAACCAGAGAGATTGCATAGAGTCTGCATGAACTCTGTGACTGTGCTTGTTGTGGTGCTGAAGTTGGCGGGGGGCTCAAGGTGCAGGTGCGAGGCCAGCAAGCTGCTCCCACGGACAGAAGGGGATAACCCGTACTGCTGTTGAAAGCAATCTGGTATCTAGCTTTCAACTCTGGTGCACACACATCTGCATTTTGTTGTCAAACTCTGAAGCGGTAGAGTGCCTATGCCTGCTGTGGACCTTGCAAATTGGGGGGCAACCAAGCTGACAGATAGTGCAGTGCAGATCAGCACGGCCAGACTGGGCCGGCAAGCGGCAGCCTCAAGTAGTTGGTGTGAAGTGTCCGCACACACAAGAGGCACTTTGTTGTTCCATGGGCCAGTGAGTACAAGGGATGCGATGAATGTGCTGGTGGGGAGCTGCTGCGCGAGCAAGGTGCACACATCACACACAGCAGGGTCCATGGGCGAGCCTAGATGACTCAGAGTTGAGAACTGCAGGCTGACTGTAGGGGCATCTAGGGCACTGTCCATTGCATCCACAACATCCAAGGCTGATAGATCCAGATGTGTAACATGCTCCAGTGCACATACAGACAATGTGGCAGAAATTCACGGTAGCCTGTGACAAGCACTCTGCATCCCGAATGTTGATTCTTTGCAGGCCAGTACAGAGTTCAGATGCACCCAACATTCCAGGCAGCGGCATGGGCAAGCCTGATGAGAAACTGAAGTATTGCATTGCGACACTCGTGAAGCAAGTTCAACCGTCTGCCCCTCCGTGATGATGGCTGCAGCGTCTTGGGGATCAAGTGGATTGCGACTGATGTCCAAATGGGTAATTCTAGCCAGGGCTGAACCTGCCGCTAGAATCACCTGCATAGCAAGTACAAAAAAACACCGGTTGACAGTGCAAGTTCTGAGGCACTTGCATGCGGGAGCAGGCAGCAACTACCGTAAGCCTTGATTTGGGACCGTATGCTACATGCTGTGCGCTGTATTGCATGAGGAAGCAAGTGTGCAAAGTGACATAAGCCAGGACGCTAGGCAGGACGGACTTGGGCATTAAAGCGCTGTTTGCCAGAGGCATGGTGCGGACACTGCTAACATTGGTGCATCGGAGATTACGCATGGTAGAGAGCAATCATTGTAATCACCAAGACGCCTGTGCCCTCAGCACCTCCACACAGTATGCACTAACCAGAGCTGTGCAGCAAAGGGCACAGGAACCAAGGCAGCGCACCTGCGCATGATCGTGCTCCAAGCCAAACCTTGATAGCACCAGAGACGGAACCCGCACACGGCCCCACAGTGGTACGAAGGTCTTGAGGATCTGTAGAATTGCGTCTGAGTGATGCTGGGCTTGCTTTCTTGCTCCATGTGGAGAATGATCCATGGTCAGCTTCAAGCAGTGCTGAGGGGTTACTGCTGTCTCTTATATGCGCAGGAAGGAGCACCATCTCTTTGAGTGACCGGCGCTCCAGTGCACTGCACAGCTCTGAACCATCAACTGCTGTGCTGAACTCATGGATAATTCTAGATGTGTCACCATCGCTTGTGTTCAAAGATTGCAGCCCCGGAAGGAAGCAGAGACTCTGTTGCACAGAGCTGGCGTGCTCATAGCACTGCACGTGGGCAGCACTGCGAATGGTTTTGGCAATTTCCTCTAACAGTATCTGAACACATTCTTCATCGCGAAGAAAATGTGCCGTACGGTGTTCCCGACATTACATTACTTAGGCATTAGGGTTTGCAAGGTCGCACTTGAAGAACTTGTACTGAGGATTCCAAGGAACGACACTCAGCTCTTGAAGAAGGCAAACTAGCTCAGGTGCACCATGCTGACAAGCTGACGGGAATCGTTGCTGTCCCCTCGCTCTCCAGAAAGTCTCAGAGGATGCCGCATACAAGTGCTGCAAACAGCATCAGGAATACGAATGTCGTTGATGTATGCAGCCCTATCACCATCTTCGTCCTGGAGCGCAATGACATTACACAGCATCCTGATTCAATCTAAACAGCAAAGGAATCGGCGAGGGGAAGACAAGCAGTAGCTGTGGCTAGGTGTGGCCTGTACCAGGCTTCGAACTAAATAGGATCACCCTCGCGCAGGAGCACAAATTCTTATTATTAAAATTGTTCATATATACATGTCATTTACTACGTGGTTCCTGTGTGATCGAAGTCGCATGCGATCGCAACACAATTCGACATGCATCATTAATGGCCATTATGCATATCCCGGGATAATGGCCATAATTATGGCCATTGTGGAGACGTTGTGGAAGCCCCAGAACAAGGGAAAATCGAGTCACACGTTGCAGACCTTCAGGTCAATCAGTACTTGTGTACCAGCGCGTCCACTGTTGCCACACCAGTCGTCACGTACATAGTACTTGGCTGGGGACATCCATAAACCACGTTAGTGGAGGACGAGATACTATTAATTCGGAAAGCTGAAGAGGAGGGGCTGGCCATGGGTCGCATAACCGTCGATCTTCTTCGAAAGGTGTGACTGAGCTTTGCTCAGGCATTGCTCCTACTGATTCATGGATGCTCGTTTAAACCCGAATTGCGAGAGGCTGGAATTGATGCCGCCTGACTTTGCCCCTGCTACAGCGATCGGAGCATAATGAACGCTGTATATCTACCTTGGAGGAGCTCGCTCTCCATCAACAGCACATCGAGAAGATTGAGCTGCTGAATCAAGCTTGTAGACATCTTAAGATCCTCCTCCTGCAAAACAATTTGATCCCCAAACTGGAAAACCTGCATCGTATGAAGCAGCTGCAGTACTTGAATTTGGCGTTGAACAACATAACCAAGATTCAGAACCTGCAGTCCTGCGAATCTCTGCAAAAGGTAGACCTGACAATGAACTTCATCCCAAAAGCTGGGCTGCTTTCTGTCTATTCACTTGAAGCCAATTATCATCTTGAGGAGCTTTATCTGCTGGGAAATCCCTGTTCGGATTGGCCAGGGTACAGGGACTATGTCATTGCAATCCTGCCCAGACTTCAACGCCTGGATGGCCACACAGTGAAGCCATCTGATCGTATTGTTGCAAAGCAGGTACAACACTGCTTTGCATCCTGGATTTGTGCACGTTCATTGCGGGAAGTTCCAGCTGGAAATCTCATTGGGTGGTTGCAGAAAAAGCAGGACCTTCATGACACACTGTGTCGAGAGTTGGTATCAGAAGGTGTTGACGTTGAATCATGGCAGATAATTGAGAACGACAGTCTGGAATATGCAGCTGATGAAGAACCTGTAGACCTAGGATACATAGATCCACACGATGGTGCTTTCAAGAGGCCTTGGTGTGCAGCTACCAGGATCCTGGAGCACCGAGAAAATGAAAAATTGGAGAGGTTCGATACATGAGATGATGAGATACTGAAGGTGAATTGAGAGCCCCTGTTTCCATTAACTGTGCACTTTCGCGCAGAGAGCAGGAGGCCAAGAGAACAGGGCAGCAGCAGGCCTTTGGCAGGGAGAACCAGCAACGTCCAAGGATGAGTGAGCTTCCACCAGTGACAGACACTTCGGTGCTGACCCAAAGGAATGAAGGGGATTGGGTTTTCACGCTTGATGTGAGTGAGGATGACAGCTGCATAGAGCTAGCAGTGGCAGTCCCTCGCCATCTGGATACAGCCCTCGTACAGGTGTACATACACTCAACCTCAGCGCCGTGGGCACATATTTATGAGACATCCCCTTGGCTAACATCCAAAACTGGGAGCGGTAATGTAGGGTTGCTTAGAGCAAGCGCCAGACTGCATAACGCCAGCTATTGGTGGTCCTGCAGGTTGATGTGCAGCCCAGATGGGTACGTATGCTATTGAAAGGGCGTATACTGCAGCTGAAGCTACCTTGTGACGTCTGTGCAAGTCTGGCGGAGGCTCGTCGCTCCAAAGCAAGTGGCACACTTGTGTTGTCTATGCCACGTGCGGACCCTGAAGCAGCGCTTGATATCACTGCCATGCGACCCAAACAGGAAGGTGTGAAACAATCCTGCCAGTCACACTTCATAAGCCTTTGATCAATCTCGGCCCTTGCTGAGTACCGGTTTCAAGTGACTGGAAAAGCATTGTTTTCCTCCCGTCCTTAAACTGAAGAATAGCTATTCATCCCTGCGTGTTGCATCACAATTGTAGGCAACGCCTATGATCTATAGTTTCTGTTCATGGGCTCTTGATCGCTGCAGACGGGTACTGCAACTCATGCTATATACCGTGGTGTGGAGAGGCAAGCAAGAGCTGGGCTGCTTTTGTAGGTAGTCGCAATTCACGTACGTCATCAAGAATGTCAGGCAGGCTGCCGTCTCAGAGGAAAAGCAGCACTGCAACAAGCTTCACTCACACACACGTTGCAGCTAGTGACGTGATGAAACAGATCGTGACGGCACCTGTGGCTGTATGTGGAGATCTCGATGATTCTCCACCGCCCCTCTAAGTTTTTGCTCTGGTGTATGTTATGAGATGGAGTATTGTGAGACCATCTGGTGTCTGGTGAAAGAATATTGATTTTAGTTTGTCCTGGTGAATCTCGCAACAATACTCGTTCCATTCAACAAGGCTGTGATGTGAGCTATTCGACTACATGTGTGACGCTCTATGCCCACCTTCGTTGGCTGTAACAGCTCTGACTGGAAAATTTTCTGTCTTCAGCACAGTTTTGGTCAAATCGATCGATCGAATCCTGGCCACAAGCGATATATCGGGATATGCATTCACCGAGGCTGAATAGTGCTTTCCCAAGCACGACAGATGCGTGCACGTTCACATACATACAGATTAAAACAATGTTGTCCAAGCCTCCCCTTCGTGAGAGATTTTCATCCTTTGGTTGTGCCGAAGTTAGCTGTGATCGTGGAGAGCCATCGTGCAGATTGTCGAGGTCTGTCACTAGTAACTGCGCTTGAAATATCAAGCTGCAGAAATCATAAGTATAATGACAAGTGTCTGGAGAGTCCAGAATACTATGTTTGCGCGTCAAGGTCGCGGTTTCTGTCCGCCTTCTCCTGGTGTCGCTCCGTCCAGACGTCCATTGTGCTGTCAACGTTTGTGTGTAGCACGAAGCAGTAAAACTACTGCTGCTTCATGGGAGATACTCAGTGATTCTCTGGCAGTGTTCAAGAGCGCACCTGAACAGCTGGTACGTCGCTGTCAATTGCAATCCAGATGGGGCCCCCAAACACCTCAGCCACTGCTGTGCACCGCCCCAAAATCTATCCAGCCCCTCCCCTTGTCAAATGACCGCCAAAACTGAGTGCAGAAGCAAGAGGAGAGCAAGGGAGTAAAGGAAGCTTATGGTGCGCAACCCTCAACTTCACGAGGTGTGCACCAGTGCACAGTACATTCAATGTACGAAAACAACGTCTATGACAAAGCAATGCAGAACAGCTGAAAGCTGATGAATTCATAAAAAAGTGGGGAAGTGCGACAGATGATAGTTTTGCTCGTCGACCAGTGGCCATCCCTGAGTTGAAGATGGTTGGTGTCAAAGACCCTGGAGCCATTGCCGTGGCTTCTGTGCGAAATGACCTCGCGTTCTTGGTCACAGTGGTGGGTGTCACCAGCATACTTGCGGTTCTAGCAGGAGCAATTTTGCCAGGTGTGCCGTGCTGCCACATGTCCTGCGCAAGCCAACTGGTAGCCACTGCCACAATGACTATCTATTTTTTTTATGAGGCCAGCTGTATAGTGATATGGCTGTCTCGTGCTGTGCTTGCACACTGGAAGACGCCGTTCCATGGACAAGCATTGCAATTGTTTACACAGAGACTGGCTCATGCAGGTGACTGGGGGTTCTTTGTCAGTTACCTGACGGGGGGGATATCCATCGTGGTGCTGGCTATCGGTGTGGCTTCCGTATTTCATCAGAGAATTTTGTCACCATGGTGCTGGACGCGATAGCACTTTGCATTAGAACAGAATGCGTGAGGGGTGGTACTTTCTTTGACATTACCTGTGGTCCAGGTTCAACCAATCCAGGAGTCCTTGGATTCGCGATAGATAAGTTCAGTCAGGTGTGGCCCTGCTCATGTGCAGAATTTGCTTCCTGCCCATCACGTTTATTGCTTGCGTGTGAAAACACAGACTTCTGTTTGTGCAGGTGTTCCCAGACTACCGCAAGCGTGTTCTCAGACATGAGGCAGCCCACTTTCTGGTAGGGTATTTGTTGGGTGTGCCAGTCACAGGATACAGCCTGAGCATTGGGAAAGAGCACGTGGACTTCGTGGAAGCCAGGATTCAACAAAGGCTGTTCCAAAGCAAGCTCGAAGCACAGGACATTGATCAGCTGGCCGTTGTGGCCATGGCAGGGGTTGCGGCGGAGGCTATGGAGTTTGAGGAGATCATGGGGCAGACTGCAGATCTGATGGACTTGCAGCGCCTCCTGAACCGCAGTGCAGACAAGCTGAGCAACATGCAGCAGCAGGATGCCACGCGGTGGGCAGGCACGTTTCCGCACCCTTCGGATGGCAACATATTTCCCGATGTGCCTGCCTCAACGAATATGCTGGTGCTGTGCTGAGTACGATAGATTGCCTGAATATGCCTACTCAGGTGCTCGCACAACAAACCTGTGCGCAGGTTTTGTCATGAATCCACACGAATTCCAGATCACTTTAGTCCGAAAGAGCTGTTTGCCGTCGCTTCTGCTGTTGTAGATGAGATAGGAGCGGCTCATGTGCAGCTTGAAAAGGCTCAAGCTGCACATGTTGTTGGCACCATCGTCACGCAACCTTGATGGGCATGCCTCTCGCCGCTGAAATGCTTGCACTATGCAGTGTGGCAGGCGTGCCTGATGTTAAGAAAGTACAAGGCTGAGATGCAAGCGCTGGAAGATGCCATGGCTTCAGGTGCCCCTGTGCAAGACTGTGTCAAGGCGATTGAAGGTGCATAGTTGGATGGACGACGCCCTGAAGCAACTGCCTCCACACTGTTTTGGAAATATTTCCCTGGCCCGCTGCGATTGAATGAATTGCAAGATAAACTCTGCGGTGAGGTCTGCACCTAGCCAACCACAACAGGTTCAGCATCGTTTCTTTTGTGTCTAGCACTTGTGGTGGCTTGAGGCCGTGGATCGACTCTTCAGAACCAAAACTATTCGACACATGCACCGTACTGTAATGCCATCCTTGCGATGCGCATCTGGTGCACAATCTGCTTTATACAACGGCCGCTTTGTGAAGCAACACATCTTTCAGTTTGAGCTCAAACCCACAACGCTAACCATTGAAATTGCTGGACACTGTAAGTATGCTTAAGTCTAGAAAATCAAGCTCACGTGAGCAATGTTCGTGCTGTTCAGAAAGAGTTGCAAAATTCAGCAGCTGCTTACGGCACCGCCTCTCCTGACACTCCTGCAGTGCCCTGCTCCTGCTGATCTTGAGGCGCAGGCATCCATTTCTGTGGCCGCAGTACACACAGCGCACACGGCATCTTTGAAACAACTGAATCTGAAACGCTACCCAAGCCAGTCACTCGATGAGAAGACTGGCCCAGTGCTTCCCCGTTTCCATGGCTGCCTAGCACACACAACGTTATGGCCTCTGCTCTGCAGTACGCAGCAATTGCTTCCGCAACATCCGCAGCTCCGCCGCCACAGTGAACGACGCTATGCTGCAATTGACCTGCTACATAACCGCTGCCCTGCAAGAACTCCAGACTGCTGGAGCACACCCGCTCTGCAATCCCCACTGCAGATGCAGTGTTCTGCTCTACATCCATTTGCGCTCCAGTTGCCTCCTCCATTGATGAATCGTCTGGGTCCTGCATTCCATCCTGCCTTGCCAGAATCGCTGAAGCTACTGCCCGTTGAGAGTAGTGGACAGCATACCACATCGTTGAAAGGTGGATGGCAGCACACCCTGCTGCACTTGCACAGCTGCGAGCCACGCACATAGAACAGCACGACACAAATGTAGGGCGGGGGGCAGTGCGAGTGCGCACCGGCAGCTGCTGTGATGCAGCAACGCACACCAAGTGCAGCTCTGCACCTGACGTACTCGGGAAATGGCGCACTGCGAAGGATAGAAGAGAGGCTGAAAGCACAGAGCCGTCAACACATAAACACACACGGGTTGGGGTGTCCATTTTCATCGCAGTGGCTCCCTGGTCCCCCGCAAGTTCAGCCCCGGGTGCATCAGGCACGAGAATCGTGGCGTATGGAGAATTTCTGATGCAGTATTCGCTGACGGTCCCTAACCCTGTGGACCTCGTGACGTTATCTGTTGCCCCAGACCCTGTGGTGCTCATTATGAGCAGCACATGCTCTTTGAGCCTAGTATGCTGCACCAGTGATTCAGCTATTCCTGCACATGTACCAGATCCTGTTGAGTGGCAGACTTCCTACTCACAGGCTGCCTGAATCTCTCAAATGCGTACCTGATGCACCCCCAACAGCTGGTAAGCCATGATACATAATTTGGCCAGGTGCTATTCTGAGCTTCGCACACTCTTCCGCAGCACCAAGTAGAACGTTTGTCGCCAGTTCAGTCTTCGCTGTGTTCCTTGCAACAATATTCTGCTCTTCACCTCCACACTTGTCGTTGCCAGGGTATCCACTAGCGAAAACATTACTAGGGCCTGCATGCAACAGAAGTTCACTGGATCTTGTTGGCAGTCAGCGTTGTGACACAGTCTTGGTGCTGTATCTCCCACCACAGCAGTATGCGCCTGGCTTCTGAGGGAGACTCCAAGGGTATACTGAGCAGAATAAACATACTTTCGTGAGTTGCTGCTATCGTTGTGATTGCCAGTCGACTACACGGCGATATTAGAAGGTGGTCTCTGGCGAATTGCACAGCTGCCATCGCGCGCTCACTGCCGTCTACCGCACACATCAGATGAGAGCCCTCCATCACTGGCAGTCTCGTTTTAATGACAGAACAACTGTGTGGCGATCTCGCGTGCACCTGCGCTGTCTGCGAGAAGCCGAGAACGCAGCACCAAGGAGGAAGTTCAAGATAAGAACGATGTATAAATGCTGACAAAAGAATGTGAACACAAAGACCAGAAATTGCTAGGGATGATGGCAGCTGTTTCGGCGCTTCGCAGGGCTTTGCACGCCGTTTTGGTTTTGGGGCTACTTTGGCCACCACATGATGGATCGTTTGGAGTGTCCATGAGACGTTTATCGATTCAGTGGGAAGAAACACTTGCGAGCTGTTTACAGCAAACTGTGTGTGCTGTACATGCCAAGGAAATGGGAGTGCAACCAGGCCTGTGATGACAATACACATAAGCCGGACGTGCATGTGACATTGATCCTGACTTGTCCCACTGAAGTAAGAGGCGCCAATTTCCTCTTCTCATGCGTGCGAAGCGGCCGAAGTGGGACAGTGGTGGTAAGTTCTTTTTTTGAACACTGACATACCGACGGCATTGATACCGACAATTCGATTTCCCCGGAAGCAGTAACTTGATACCTGGGGGATGTGTATGGTCCACGATTCTGCGACAGACTGTTCTCAGTTTTTGCAGGTGACGGATCATCTCCAGCTCCCCCAAACCCACAGCATCTGCGCCAGAAAGCGGAAGCAGCTGCTGCAAAGATTGTAGCGCAGATCAAGGAGGACAAGGTTTGTTCCTAGACCTTGTGTGCATTCTGTTCGCTTCCCTGATGCTTTTGTCCGCTTCGATCTCTCCTGCAGCACGTACGTTCAGCAGTTTGATGGCCCAGGACCCTGGGCCATCAAACCAGGAACATGAGCCCCGTCGGCTCAATACGTATTTTGTTTGCGCACCAACCTCAAAGGGAATATGCAGGCTCAGTCAGAAGACGTCTTGATTAATGACCAAACTATCGCCATACGAGACCAACTGACGCGCAGAGCAGCACTTGTGTATGTGGAGCAGCAGACTGGCGCATCTGTTATAATCAAGGGCCGCTACTATCCTCCTGGGGCCTTTCGAGATTCTGTGAATCCGCCCCTGCACCTGCACATCACGCCTCAAAATCACTTGGGCACGGTATGCGCCACATCTGCTCGGAGCCAAATGCACTTGCGAAAAGTTACCGTTGATCTCAATGAGTCCGAACTGCAGGATAAAGTTAAGCGTCGCAATGCTGTTGCTCGTGCAGCTGAACATATTCGTGCCATACTGCGAGGGGAGGCAACGCTGGCAAGCCCTGTACCCCCTTACCTGCCGCACGGCGCCATGCAGCCACCACCTGATCTAGCATTTATGCCACCACACCAAGCCTCGATGCCCCACATGGAGCAGCAGCCATACCTGGGCATGGCGCGTCCACAGTACATGCATCACCACGGCCTGCCCGGTCCAAGCATGCAGCCACCTGGCCTTCACACAGGGATGCCGCCACAGCATATCATGCATGAAGCAGCAGCAGCAGCCGGGGGCCCTGCAACAACCAGCTCACATTCGTCAGGTGCTGGGATGTGGCCTCCCCCAATGGCTCATGCCGCACTATCTGGTGAGAGCATATTGCATGGGGATGGGCATCAGAGCAGGTCTCAGCAGCAGAATATTCCACCCCAGATGTCTGCGGCACCACAGCACCGCACGATTCCCCCTGTACGATATCAGCCACCATCTTCTCATCACACAGGTTCCTTTGCGCCTTCAGGGGGTGGGCTGAATGGACAACACGTCGCTGACGCTGCGATACACAGCAACAGTGGGTGGCCGCACACAGTTGCCCCGCATGAAGGGCGCGCTGACCGTGCAAGCAGGCCCCCAGCACAGTCTCATCGGCCATGGGATGCACCTGCCCACCCTCCCGACTATGGTCAGGTGGTTGTGCTGCCTCTTGACTTCCCGATGCCTCCAGGGTTTGATGCTGTAGGCCATTTGCGTGGCCCAGACAACAGCTATACAGCCCACATTGAGCAGGAGACAGGTGCCAGAGTGGAGGTGGTCGAGCGCAGTGGGGACACGAGCTCGCCACAGGTCCACGTGGTCGCCGAGGAACCCTGGAAGAGGAAGGCAGCTGTGGAGCTAGTCGAGTCCTTGTTTTCGACTGTGAAAGCATCAGCTGATGCATGGTGCAGGCTTCCATGCCACAGCGGAGCAGCTCCCAGCAACCATGGCCACGCCCACCTTGCCCATGCCCAGATTCCTCTTGCACACGTACCACCTGACCAGCTCCTGGACGGACAGATCAGGGCACCGCAGCCGGATCAGGCACGTCATTCCAGCCCCCACGGCGGCTTTTCGCAGCCGCAGGGTGGGCTGCCGTTCCCAAATGGCCAGCAGTATCCACACCCTGGCTTATGTCTGCCAGCTTGCCAGGTGCACGTACCCGCACCTCCAATTGCAAAAGTACCACCCATGCGCAAACAGGGGCCTCCACCAGGCCTCAACAGCAGTAGCGGTACGGCGGGTCAGCCCAGGCATGCTCCCCATCTGGCTGCCCAACCACCTCAAACGAGTCCCAGGCAGGAGGGGGGGGACAATGGCAGTGCGAGCTGTGGCGCTGCGCAGGAGAAACCTTTGCCAAAGCCTGCAAAGCGGAAGTTCCGAGAGTTCAAGGAAGAGGCAAGCGCACCACATGATCAGGAAGAGAAGAACGCGGAGGTGCGCAGCAGGCCAGCAGCCCGCTCAACACCCTGTGCGACACATGCAAGCCCACGCTCTGGCACCCTGCTTGTTGCCAACAACGTGCAGAATGTGTTCCCTGTCGCCCTCAGCATGCACGCAGCTAGTTGCTCAGGAGTGAATCACGCAGTGACTGTCAGCTCTGCAGGGTGTTCAGTTGCCCTCATACTATAAGCACCTGCGTGAGGGTGCCAGCAAGCACCCACCACCAGACATTGCGAGGCGGAAGGTTGAAGAGGGCGAGCCTACGCCTGGTGGCCCCGGGCATGAGCCAGTGTATGGCCCACGCAACGCACCTCCTCGAGCGCAGGCTCAAGCTGGCCCTTCCGACAGTGACCCGTATGCAGACAGAAACCTGGGGTTGGGTGCGCGCGGGGGGCTGGGCTCAGGAGGGTTTGCACAGGGTGAGTACAGAGCCAGCCTTGCTACGTGTGAGCAGCAAGCTGTTCCACCTGCAAACAGAAGAATCCAGGGCCTGTGCTCTGCAGCTCCTTGTACATTAGATTTTGTTGCTAGCTGCACCGTGCGCTGGGGTGACGCTTTAGAAGCCATTGCATAGTTTGGCGTGCGCCTCCGCACGCTGCAGTGCAGCTTGCGCTGCACTGCCCGTTCTCTGCACTGGCATGACACCTCAACAAGGATGCACCCGCTCACGCTGGTTGGTTTGCCGCTGCAGGTGCACTGGGTCTGGTGCCCTATGGAGATGACTGAATGGTTCTTGCAGCTGTGTCTAGAGCTAGCAGCTGCCTGTCCTCGATGCTGCAATGTGTGCAGGCGATTCCACAGGGAGCAACCACAGAGGCACTCCAGAGAGCCACTCCGCGTTGGCCTGGATCGATTCAATTATTATGTGATAATATGTCATTCATGGTTTGCTGTACAGGCATGAGGCGCCGGCTGACACGTCATGGGCGTGCCTCCAATGTTGTTTCCATGTCGAGTGCTGGTGCGCGTGCAGTGGGGACGAAGTTTATGCACGCACACCTGTATATTTCTAAAGCACTGGAGCTGAAGATGAATCGTCGAGCATTGGTGGCAATGCTCTTGCACGTTGAGTGCTCTGTTGTTTGATACAGCGATGCAGGGGTAACAACAAATGCACTTTCACTCGCACAAGCAGAAATGTCATTCTCTTAGCCTGGGTGGTCGACTGGGTGCAGGGGCTGTCGGGATGTAGGTCCTGAGGCATGCACAGCTGGCGTGGCATGTGGATGGCTGCTTGTGATGCAGCCATACAGTTCTTTGTGTACTTGCCAGTATTGAGACTTGTGTAGGCACCATGTTGTGCGGTGACGCTCACAGGTGAACCTTGATGAAACGTTTGCACTGATCTTTGATTCTGCCTCTGGCATCGGCGTTGCCTCTTGTAACAAGTGCTGGTGACTGCACTTGCGTCTGCGCACATTTGACAGACCTTGCATAGACAGCGCATTCGCACATGAGCCATCTTTTCTTCTTGCAGCAGCATCCTAGAGCCTGGGCACACAATTGAACGGTGCAAATTGCATCAGTCTCAGGGTTCTCGCATCACAGTTATTTGCAGCTGCTGTGAAGCAGTGCCCTAAACCATTGCGACGTGGTTGTGTGACTGCTTTCCCCTACCCCCTCCACGTACATTTCTCCAACACACTTCCCCTTGTACAGCGTGTACAAAGGAACCTCGGGCTGTATAGCAAACAGTGAGACAAAGTTTTGCAAAAGGCTTGGAGTGGCCAGGCAAGTGCTGGTGGCAGTGATAGAAGGGGAGAAGGAATCCATTTGCGTGCGTGACACGGTGATGTTTGCAATATCTTCCTTGGTTGGCTGGGGCGTTTTGGCAGTGGTCAAGTGAGGAGATTCGCGCCCAATGCACGGGCCTTTTCGAATTCGACTGTTCTCAACTTGCTGACAGCTGCGAATGCTCACAGCAGGCATGCATCAGCCGTCCTCACGTTGCCGAAATATATACCAGCTGACAGCGTGTGAGATAGTGTGCACCATATGTATGGACGTTCGAGAGTCCGCACTGCGCTTGCCTGTTTCGTTCTCCGCCCATCCATCTCCTGATCCTCGCCTTGGTCAGAGGTTAAACGTTGCGCCCCTGATTTTAAAAATGGAGCGAGAGGATTTATTTGAAGCTAGAAAGGCTCTCAGAGCCGCTCAGCGGTAAGGCACATACTCGGAGCAGAGTGGTGCTTCCATGTCAGCGTGCACTCAAAGCATGGTCGGTTTGCAGAGAGGACTCTGATGACGGAGAGGAAGAAGGTGCAGAACTTGGTGAGGATCAAGCACAAGATGGGGCACCACTTCGACCGGGAGAGGAGGCTGTGCATGAGGATGGCATCCAGCCAGACGATGCTCAAGCAGCTGCCACAAAACGAAACCGGCCGAAGCTGACATATGAGATGTTAACGGTATTATATCCCTTGTACTGCACTTCAGTGGCTCTGCCAGCACCACCACTCACTGGTGTCACTTATTCAGGCTTCAACTGGCATCCCAACTGTGTTTGGGACCTTCCGTGAAGCGCTCCACAGGCAACGTACTGGTCGCAAGGATCCAGCAAAGGACCTTGGAATATTGCTAGATCTATATGAGCAGTGGCAGAAGCAAGTGTTCCCTCACACGGACTTCGACACATTCTCGAAGAAAGTAGCAGGCCTCCATGGAAAACCAGGAGGAAAGCAAACAGCAGGAGCGACTTTGAAGGTATGTGTTTCACTCATAAGTTGTATCGTCACATCACTTGTTGGGATGTGCAGCTGATGGGGCAGTTGTGGCATGCAGGGAGATGTGCGGGAACTCAGGGAATCAGTAATTCAAGTTGCCCTAGACAACATGATTGAATCACTTGACACTGGAGAGCCCATTGAAGGCGGGGCGCTAGACGAGGGCATGGCACAGCAGTCACACCCACATGGCAGTACCGGTGTTGATTACCCAGATGCCTCAGCAGCTCAGTCTCATGCTGTGCAAGCATCGTTTGACCCTCTACGGGAGTTACCTGTGAACAACAACAGAGAAGAAGCTGAAGGGCTCACAGATTTAAGTGTGCCAGATCTGGGCAAGGGTGCGTTTGACGAAGACAAACTGATGAGAATGCAACCGATGCTTGCCGAGGATGACGAGGAGTTTGACGACATGTTATGCTAGTAACATGCTTCATCCTGTGCATGAAGTGCGTTATGTAGTGTAATGTCAGAGTCCTTTGCAGAAGTTGAGACAGTCTCAGTCAGCACACATATCATCCTGCTGGTGAATCTCCCAGATGTGATTTCATTGAGACAATGCCTAGAATCGTGTGCAAACTTTCGGGGTCCTAGACACTACCCCTCAAAAGCAGTATGATGTACACATGTGCGAAGGTGCTCATGGTGCTGCTGTGCTGGAGCTTGGTTCGCTTGCTGCCCGTTCATCGCGGTCCATCTTCTCCAGTGTCTCCTGCACACTCACCAATTAAGAGGAAGGACGAATGACAAGTTTTCATGCAAGTCCAAAAGTAGTAGTTTTGGGTTGGCAATGCACTTTCAGTGGTTGTCCACATGACAGGAGGGCGTCACTAATCACATGCGCACACATGGCCAGGCGGGCTTGTGAGTTGCAGAACTACATGTATTGTATAGCGCACTGGGATACATGCTCGGGTATGTCTGACACCCGTCCCAGTCCCCTGAACTGGAATGATCATGGCAGCAGGGCTGGGAAGCCCACCTGGAGTGCTTTCTCAACTCGCTGTGCTGCGAGATCCTGTTGGTTTGACCCATCAACGTCCTTCCCAGAGCTAGCTTCTAGAGCTGCATTGCCTACTTCTAGAAATATTGTCCCCATATGCTCAAGAGCAATAGCCCTCTGTTTTAACTCGTCCCTGCTGCACTTCTTGTCATTCAATGCCTGCACATGCGGCAACAAGTTGCACGCTACTGCTGTAAGGTCTGTCACACGATTGGCGCTGCAGCTGCTTGACTTTAAATCTCAAGTCTCAGGCCGTACCAAACTACATGCTTTTGCCACAGTGTTCTGGATATCCAGAGCATTTGTGGCCCACATCGCATCCAACATCAACTTGAGCTGCTCTTTCTGCGATTCACCGACGTCAGTGGGCTCTGCATTCTTCTCAGCAGCCTTCTGATGCTGCATCACCTTCACTGCTGTACTCACAGCAGACCACGTGCTGCCAATTTTGCTGCCTTGCTGTCTGCACCGCAGTATGCTATATCATGGACTGCTGAGCAACATGAACGACAGTCACCAGAGTGCTGCCGATCACAGCACTCTCCGCTCACTGTACTATGCATGCAGTGCATCATGAGATAGATAGACACGCTCAATCCACCGCACGTCACTAGCTGACAGGACTCCAGCTGCGGGCTGTGCTGCAGGAATCACTCCACATGAACAAACTGCAGACTTGCAGACACCAGCACAAGTGCATGCACTCTGTGCCAATCTGTGTCACAACAGGTTGAGAGCACCTGAAGTATGCGGCAAAGTTGCCTTGGGCTCTCTTCGCTTGCAGTTTGTAGACCTTCCCAAGAGTGGTGAGCATCATTGGCCCATACTCTGCTGTGGCAAGCTTCTCAGTCGCGAGGTTCCGGATGTGCATGTCAAACATCTCGTTGGAATCCCGCCACAGGGAGTCTACGTACACCAGCAAATTGTCTTTCACTGTGTCCACACGCAGCCCTTGGACCTTCTCGACCTGCATGCCACGTGTATGCGTTTGCTACCACAAGCAACT
The DNA here is from genome assembly GCA_032359135.1 of Ulvella scutata. Taxonomy (NCBI): domain Eukaryota; kingdom Viridiplantae; phylum Chlorophyta; class Ulvophyceae; order Ulvales; family Ulvellaceae; genus Ulvella; species Ulvella scutata. The sequence continues at coordinate 499,169 of JAUMHD010000005.1, forward strand.
TGCGCTACCGGCAACTGCACCACCCGGCAGATGGCGTACGCGGAGTTCACGATACCAGGAGTGAAGCAGAGATTACCAGTTTGATGGAGGCAACGACAAGAGGTGCCTTTTGGCAGGCTGAATCAGAAACTGAATGCGAGGTGCTGTCCAGTTAACAGCGCCTTCGGCAGTTTGCATGCAGCAGTGAAGGGTGATGCGTTGTAGCTTTCTCAAATTGATTGGGCGTTCCCTATCATGCGAAAGGTAGGAGTATGTCCTTTTTTTAGGTACTCTAGCTGCTCCAGAGAAGCAGAAAGGTGGCATCAGCGCACCTGCTCCCGGGTGACCTCGCCTCCAAACCGAGCCAGTGTGCTGATCATCAGCTCTCCAACAAACTCCTCAAATCGCATGCTCCCAAAGAGCATGGCGAAGAATTCGCCAGAGGACATGAGGTCTGTGTCACCGCTGACATCCTGCTTCGCATCATACCGTACACGCAGGTCTGGATTCGAAAGTACTTGATACGCCTGCACCTCACACACTCACATGCTAGCAGCTGCCGTCCACCCCAGACCTTCAATTCACACACGAACTTATTGTCCTTTCACAACTGTGTGCTGCTTGACGGCTACCTCACTGCTTCACAAATTGCATGCAATCAGGCAGGCAAGTCAACACTCAGCGCCTCTCCATGCCAGTGGGAAATCCATGCTGATGCAGTGAGGAGGCTTCCGCAGGGAAAATTGGGCACAGGAACTCTCTTATGCAGACCAGTAGATTTTTGGCACTGTTGGTTTCAGATGCATAGGAATCCGTTAAGTGCAATCCAGTGGTGAGGATTTCTGGTATGGAAGGCACAGAAAGCAACTGTTCACACTTTCTCTGTGAAAGAAATCACAGACTCTGAAGCTCTGTCACAGCGCATACAATAATTCAGGGGATGGAGCATCTCTGCAGCATACCTCACCAAGCTGCTGAAACTGCTCATTGGCAAGCTCATCATCTTTCCTCTTGTCTGGATGACACTGCCGCGCCTTGACATAGTAGGCTTTCTTGATCTCTGCTTCTGTTGCCGTTGTCTGCAGCAAGAAACGACTTCAACGCTGCCTCAAAATGCAGGCAGTCCATCAGCAAGTGCAGCACAAATGCGCAACACGGCCATCCGCTCAGCAACGGACCAATGCGCAACACACCTCTCCCCCACTCTGACCCCGGTGCTGACATGACACAGTTGACCCAATGCGCCTTATTCTCACTCAATATGGCCGTGATGTTGCAACCGGTGTCAAGGCGAAGGCTGCAGGACCTGCAGCAGGCCTCATACAACAGGGCATGGAGGTATGGGCGAAGAGGAGACACACCGAAACACCCAGGACATCATAGTAGTATGGGAATGTCTTGCCATTGGCTTCTGCCTGAGTCTTCTGATACCGTGCGCGTGCATCTGCGTATACTGGGTCGTCAATAGCCACGGCATCGGACGGCGTATCTACCCACTCTCGCTTCTCTGCATCCCACTCCTTGCCCTGTGCCGCTTCCCGAACTGCCTCAGGGGTATTTATTGCGCCACGAGTCACTGCAAGCATTCTATACGCTGACCTGGCTCTAGCTCTGACAGAACATGATGTGCTGCGAGAGAGGCTGGAAATGAGGAGTGCAGACGAGTGACATGGAGGGGCCCGCACTCTGGTACGCTCCAACCCCGACGCCAACAGTTGGTAAGACGACTGCTCCTACTACTCCAGAAGCCTGCACATAGCAGCATGTGCTGCAAACAGGCTGTCCCACCCCCAGTTCAGGGCACGAGTACGCCACACAGACTGGCAAGGGACTGTGGTTCAAACTTCGCATTATCTTGCATGATACTGTAAGAGGCTATCTGACGGACGTACCAGTCCCTTGGCAGCACCAACAACTCCCTCTTTCCTTGCCCCTGCTATTGGAGCGACGACGAGCCTGCACAGGTCTGTGAGTGAATATAGGATTTCTGTTACTTCAATGAGACCAATCCACACAGCCAATCTCATCCTTGCATGCATCTGGATATAACCAGAGGCGAGGCTGTAACTAGTCTCTCGGGGGAGAAACGTCAGTGATGCCTTGCGCGGGCGTCATACCCAACACTATGTATGCATGAGGTGAAGCCAGCGCCTGGTGGACGAAGGCAGTACAGGTCGGGCAACAGAAAATGCTAGCAAGCCTATGCGGCATGCATAACAGGTGTCTGACTGCCTGTCCCTGGCTACAGGGGCCTACTACCCATGGGAAGGGAAGTGCTCTGCCGCTGTTGCGAGCAGTATGCACAGGGTGGGTAGCTCGAGCTATTCGATCTGAAGCACAGAAAACTGACTGGCCTGAATTGTTCTGTGCTCATGAATGCTCGATGCTATGCGATGGCAGAACTCGGCATTCATTTGAACCTGTTAGGGCAAGGCCACATCGCACGCGGTGCAGTGTAATTTTACACTGAAACTGTATTCATGGACCGTATGAATGGAGTTTCAGTGTAAATTTACGAGCAAATTTACACTGCACCGTGTGCGATGTGGCTTTGCCCTTAGAATGCAAAGCCTAAGCTGCGTGCATGATTGGGCGGCATGCGATTTTCCCCATAAGTCGATGCAGAAACCACGCAATTACCATGAATGATGCTCACCACAGTTCTGCAGGCTCTGAACCCAGGCCAGGCTGTTTCCTAACAGGAGCATGTCGTTGAAAAAAAAAGGAATATTGATTTGAAGCCGACATGTCTACAACCTGCCTCTCTTCACATGCAAATCGCACTATACACTGTTCATTACCCGAGGAAGACGACAAGTGCCACACAACCAATATGTGTCGTACTAATATACTAATATACATATTGCCAGGTACTGCTCAACCGCTCCAAGCAACGTACCACATCCTCAGACTCTGGGCAGGTTCGACAAAACAAAACATTCATAGCTACAAAACATGACAGCATGGTTCTGTTGCATACTAACGTGGCGAACGCAGCGTACCCCGCAACTCCAGCAAGGACTCCTTTTCCTGCAAGAACATGCGACACTTGTCAGGACATCCAGGAAGCCGGGAGGCACCTATAAACACTTGAGCGTACAGTGTGCAACTGTGGCGCGCATAGGCAAGGGGACCAGGTGATGTGCGTGCAAACAGTAACAGTACATACCGATCGACTTCATGCCGCTTGACACACCAGCCTTGAAGTCTTTGGGTTTGCGGGTGCTGAAAAAATTATCAAACTCCAAGTCATCCTCTTCATCAAGGGGTGTCTCCTGTGTAGATGCTCCTGCTTGCGTTGTTCCGGATGGACCTGCCTGTGCAGAGCCACCCTCCTTTTCCGGCTTGTCGTCCATACCAATTTAATTGGCAGGTGACCTTGGATCTGTATTACAAGAGGCCAGGAATACAAAGAATCTCTACCAACGCTTGGAGCGCTACCCAACGATATCCAAGCGCAGGGAACCAATGTTAATGTGGATGTTGGCGCGTTACGTGACAACTCTGTTGAATGTGAATGTGCCCAGCCATTCTACAAAGTTCTTTTTCGATGGGCTGTGGATTCATTGCGCAGCGTTGCATGTCCCATGGGATCCCGCCTGCTCAGACGTTACGTACCCCCCTTTACGTGGTGTGGCTACAGGGACCTTGCAAACAATTCAGCGGCTCTCACGAAGCACAGCTGTGTAGCATAGAGCCAGTGTACATTCCCAGCCTCAGTTTAACCACAGACACTGTAGGAAACCGCAAAGGTGCAGTGTAGCATTCACCACGGCAACTTTTGGAGCAACAAAGCGATGACTGCGTTCGCAATGAATGCAGTGGCCCATTACAACACACAGCATATCTCACGTATCTCACCCACACCTAACACTGCTTCTGGAGCATGAACCGATACACAGCCTTGCCCTTGTCCTTTGAGTGCACCTCCCGTTCTGTGGGGAACCCCAGCGGATTACTCTCCAGCAAGCCCCTGTCAGTGCTGCTACTGGTGTATTTGTTGTGAGCTGTATCACTCCACTCTCCCTGTCCGATACTACCACTGCCACAGTGAGCTCTGGGCCGCAGCAGCAGCTCAGGGTCCCGTAGGTCGACGTCTGCGACGTCTGTGCTCTGCTGGAGGCGCTGAGGTTCGGCCTGCTGGAAGGTGTCAAGCATGTAGTGCAGCACGCCACGCACGTCACTCTGGACAAACACCAGGCCTGCAACACCACTGTGGGCAGGTTGGCACATGTATGCGGGCCTCGAACGACAACATGAACATGTAGCAAACCTACTCTGCAATGTGAACATTGTAGAGCAGCTACATCTCTACACCACTCTTGTTTCTAACACTCACTCTTTAGAACTGTAGTAGTTTCTGCAGAATCGATCGAACTTGTTTCTGAAAACAACAAAGCCAGTGAGAGGTCGCCCCATGGAACCCTCATAGGACGGCTTCCTATCAAACATGGCATGGCGTACCAGACAGTGGTACCTGAACTCACACAACACATCACAGCTGGAAAGCAAGCCACAGTGGCCAGCCACAGTGGAAAGACACTATGTAGGAAGAACCTCACCACCAGGGCACAGCACGTCAGCCACTTCGCTGCAGAACTGGGGCTGCACGGTGTGCCTCTTCTGGTGCTTGCGCTTGAAGTGGGGGTCCGGGAACTGCAGGAACACACCACCGAGCTCCCTGACTGCCTGTCACACGCACACATGGCAGCCACAACAGGCTATCAGTCGAGTACTCAGCGAGCCCAGCACCTGGACAGAAACGAGAACGATCTTCCCAGGGTACGACTGCAGCATGCTCTTCATGCTGAGAGTTGCATTGGCGACCACAAACTCCATCCGGTCCTGCATGTTGAGAGCCTGCGCCCACCTGCACATTAAAACCAGATGGTGTGCATGAAGAAAGCCTTCCACTCACCCGGTGCTTCAACACTTCCTAAGGGGGTGCTTGGCTTCGCTGTTGCTTGCGTCTGCTTTATTGGCATATGCATGTGTTAGACGGTGTTGCACTGAGGGGAGCAAGCACCTTTTGGCCCTGTCTACAGTGGGCTCACGGATCTCTAGACCCAGGCAATTGAAGTGTGGGTACTCTCGGGCCATCTGAAGAAGAAACCGGCCATACCCACAACCGACGTCCACAATGAGGGGCGCCGCAGGGTCGTTGAATACCTGTTCCCAGGGCAGGGGACCGTGCCTGATTTGTAAGCTTGTCTTGAAGGGATTTACATGCTGTCTGACCCTCACCCGAGGTGCCTGCCATTCCTGCTTGCATATTGTGAGAATGATTGCGTTTCAGGGACACCACACCCGACAACACTGACGGTACAAGGACGGGATACGTACGATGTCAAGCTCTCTTAAGCCAAGTGAAGCAAACGCTTCCTTTGTTCCGGGATCTCCCGTGAATCTGTGTGCCTTCTGCTTTGTGCTGCTTCTTTGACATGTGCTGACAAACCTCACAACCTCGGTGTGAGGAGTGGTGCCTGCACGCTGCACTCGAAAAGCAAAAGTACTGGCTACTGTCACAGCGCTCGCCACTGCCGCAGCCATGTGGGGTTTCTACTCCCTGCTGGCGGTGGCAGCGTGGTGCACCACCTGTCTCAGATACATACAATTCTCGCAAGAAAGCAAACCCGAACTCTATTGACAACTTGTGACCACATCCAAAATTCTGACTGCACAGTTCACTAGTCCAATCTCCCAGTCCATCAAACGGCATAGCTGAACATGCAGTGCGTTGTGTGCGGTGTGCATGCACATCACCACAGCGCATGCGGTCATACACAAGATCTCTGCCACTTCTTCTGTAACAAGGTGGTAGTCCACGCGGGTAGAATGGCCAGAGCTACAATTGGCGGGCACAAGAGCCTAAACAGTGGTCTTCAGTTGCGGCGGTGAAACAGTGAACAAGTTCTGCACTGAATATTTCGTGCACGGACTGGTCTTGCGCCTCCGAATATATAGTTCTGTGCCTGCACCTAAGACCTGAGAGCATCTCAACTTCTGTGCATACGATGAGCACCATCAACCTGTCTGACTTGATCTCCCTGCACCGCCTCTCGCTAGATGCTGACCTCCGCACTGCTGTACTGCAAGAATGTGAAGCTTTATCAGCCGAGGAGTGCCCGAATCTGTGGATTAGTGCTGAGGAGGTCCCAGAGACACCGACCTTTGCTACTCAGCTGCTTGTCAACAAGATGCATCAACTTGTCATGTCTTCACGGTTGTCCTTAGGCTTTCTCGGCGTCGAGATATGGGTTCAGGTGCGAAGTTTATATCTTTTTCGAAACCATGTGTCCCAGGTACATACATCCGCCCAGCCAAGCACAACACAACACCCCTGCGTGCAGAAATACGAAGGTGGCAGAGGCCTGGCGTTTCACTTCGACAAGGACGAGCACGCTTTACGGAAGACAGGCGATATGGCACATCCACAGTTCTCCTCTGTGGTTTACCTGACCGGGACACAGACGCAGCCCAGACAAGGTCAGAAATCCCAAGATCGCGCCTGGCCATGCTCACTTCATTCATTTTTCAGTGACACGTGCACATCAGCCCCCTTCCTGCAGGGCCCACCACTGGGCCCCCCTCCTGCACCACCGCACTGAGCTCCTCCAGGTGTGGAGTTGGAACCTGCAACAGGAACACTACGTTGCTGTTGGTGCAGTGCTAGGCATTGGGCTAGGTGATGCATGCAGTGGGTGTAGCTAGCCCTAAAGTTCGTCTTTCAACCACGCATGCCGTCCGAACAATGGTTCTGCGAACATTCTTTCCCCTCGGGGGCACAGTAGTGCCTGCATCTGTTGTGGTTCCAGATTAAACAATTTTTTGCAAGCGAATTAGTGGTACAACATGGCCATAAACGAAATCAGTGGCCTTCATAGATGTACCTGAAACGAGGGCTCACAAGAGGCGCATGTGCAGCGCCGACAGTGGTGTGCGCACAGCAGTTCGACAACAGCAGCAAGGTAACCACCCCCGAAGACCCCTGCTCGTCTGTCATTGTGTTCCCACGCGCAGACAATGTGCTTGTGTTTGATGGCTCCTTGGCGCATGGAGTCATCCAGGGGCCCCCAGCAGGCACACGCATGACCTTGCTCATCAACTGGTGGGATCAGTATCCACAGGTGCTACTCCCCCGCCTGCAGCGCGGGGCTCGTGCCCTGTGTCTCTTGTTTGCCGGTGGGCCGCTGGAAGCGCAGAGCCATGCGCGTCGCCACCTCCGCCACACCCCTGCGCAGCGCGCTCTGCGCTCCACTCTGTGAACATGAGGCACCAGTAGATTACATGTTCCTTGCCGAAGATAGTGAGTAGGGCGGGCTCTGGAGGTTGCATGTGATAGTTCAGGAGCCTGTGATGCTTCAGGACATCCCCCCCTTGAGCAGGCAGCTTCTGCAGAGGCTGGAGGTGGACATGCCTGAGGCGGCGCAGCTGCAGAGGCTGGAGGCCGCCGCACGCACCTGCACCGCTGAGCAGCTGCACCCCGCCAGCATGGTGCTGTCGCGGTTTCTTCAGGAGGGCAGTGCGGAACTGGTGCGATGCTTCACAGCCCAGCATGGGAGCGGCCGGAAAGTGGTCTGTTCTGTTGCCATTAGGGTTGCTGGGGTCTTTTCGGTAGTGTGGTGCGGAAAGCTAGCAAACAGCCGGAAAGAACTGCATTCCTCTTAAAATACGGTAGCTGTTCTGAGGTAGAAATATTCAAGGTGAGGTTTTGTCGACACCGGTCGATTCAAAGCACATTTTCTGCGAGTGCTGAAGTTCAAGGAGGGCCTGTTTGCTTGTTCCACATGTGCAATTGCACGCGTTACACGGGGATGTGGTCCTCTACACCTCCACCCGAGTCCATTTGACCAGATGTGGCAGATGGTATGTATGCAGCTTGGGAATTTTGTGGGGCCAGGCCCACAGGATGCGGGTGCCTGCACAGGCGGCCGCCTGTGCAGGCACCTGTACTTGCTCGTTCTTTACGGCGTAACGTATGGAAAGCGAAAATACGGAGAACAAATCGAATTTTGCCGTATTTTGGTCACCTTAGTGGATCATGCTGCTTTGGTTTTTGCGCACAGTGTGTATGCCAGTCCTGGCGCGCAGGGTTGCTTTGAAGGAATTGGTAGAACTTATTTATTTCGGCAAAGTGTTATTTGGAAGGGGGCGGTACGTACAAAAATCACTATTTTCCGATGGTTTTCCGGGGCGACCTCCGCTGAAACCAACCAATTATTTCGGCCCAGGCCGATAAATCATCACTAAAAGCAACCCTGTTGGGGCAGCGGGGCTGACCAAACGCCGCACTCACTAGAGCATGCGCGGGTAGCGGTGCATGGTGGTGTGGCAAGGCATGCCTGGCATGCGCACTTCAGTTGACAAGCTGCTGTTGTGCAGGTCAGTGCTGCTTGCAGCCATGCAGGCGTGCAGATCTGTGGCAGTGATGCAGCTGTGGATGCTGTCCTTGTTGAGCATGCCGGGTGGGATCTTGTGGAGGTGGACGTGGAGTCTTGGGCAGAGGAGGCCTGTGGGGCAGCCTGGGTGCCAAGGGGGCTCGTGGACGGCGCTGATCATGATGCATCTTGATGGATGGTCGCTTGCTGAAGCTGCGGTGGTGCTGGGCGAACGCAGAAGGGCTGTAATTTGTTGCCCTCTACTGCTTGCCAGCTCCTGGGCATGGGATGTTTGCTGCTGTACGCATATAAGGCAGCTGTGCGAGTGTGCGTGCGTGCGTGCGTGCGTGTGTGTGTGTGTGTGTGTGTGTGTGTGTGTGTGTGTGTGTGTGTGTGTGTGTGTG
>JAUMHD010000005.1:508029-568620 GCA_032359135.1 Ulvella scutata
ACATGCGCAAAGCCACGCATCGAACCATCGATGATGTCATCAGTGAGCTCCTCGCCCAACGCGGCGACGCTAGCCTCTTGGGTTCATGCCTATTTACTACCTTTCCGGTTTGTAAAAGCAACGGCATGGTCATGACGAGGTTTTTGAACCAGTAAACAAGTCACGTGTGGCCACGTAGCAACTTACACAACCACAGGCACAACTTCAGGTTGATCAAACATACACTTCCGACCCTGGCAATCAGTGCGTTCCAGTGGGGAGGCGTTCCGACAGCCCTGATCAGGCGTGCACTTGCGTAAGCGTGTGTTGTTTGCTACTGTGGTCCTGGACCTAGCGGAACGCCATGATTGAGACACAGAAGCCAGCATGTCTCCGTTTGTTGCTGGACAACGGCGCAATCATCGAACGCCAGCAAGGTGAAGCTGGGCGGTATCTGAGCTTCGCCAAGAGAATTGCCCACGGGCAGCTCTCATCGCAGCAACAAAGCAGGCAAGTTGACGAAATCGCTAGCATTTATCAGCGACTGTCATCCGAGAGTGCAGCGCCTCAGACCAAGCGATCGGTGGCGGCACCGGTGCGCTCCAGCGACCAAGTCCATTTCGTAACTGCGTCCGCGTGTTCGCGGCACGGACTGCTGAATCTCGCGATCCCTTGTTTAATACTTGCTCAGGCTTGGTTGAAGCGTGTTCTGTAAACTCTCAGCCCATTCTTCACATGCCATGCAGCCTCCGCTAGATCCGCATGTGAACGGACTGAGGCCTGCAAAGCCTGTGAAGACTGAAGCAGTAGAAGTTACTCCATTGCCTCCTGCCCGTCCCAAAGCGTCTGCCCCCAAGCCTGCTGCCCCAGCGCCAAAGCCATCAGTACCTCCTGAGCCTTCGTACCGGACGACCTCTGGGCGACTCAGCTCAGCGAAGAAGAAAGCACTGAAGGCCATGATCGAAAATGTCTGGAAGGCAGACAGCTTTGGCGTGTTCAAGCTGCCTGTGACGAAGCGCATTGCCCCAGACTACTATGACATTGTAAAGGAGCCAATGGACCTAAAAACCGTTCGCCAGAATTTAGACAAAGGGGCTTATGAAGATGAGCATGCCTGTAAGCATGTATGCTCCACAAGCTGGCCTGCACCTGCTTTCACACTATGCGTTGGGCTTGCATTGTTCAAGCACTCAGTGACACCCAAGCACTCAGTGGACTCATGGTGCAGGACATGGACCTGATCTTCTACAACTGTGAGCTGTACAATGGGACAGTCAGTGAAGTTGGAAAGCATGGCGTGCTTGTGAAGAAAGTCTGGCTTAAGGCATGGCAGAACAGTGGGCTCGACACTGGTGGTGTGAACTCGTGCCAGAACCTCGTACCCGTGTGCAGTCTTCACAAAGAGAGACATCGTACAACTGGATTGGACAGGGCCTGCCAGTTACCATATAGTTACGTAGTTATTCTCAGTTGATCTAGCTGGCACAGCTGTCACTAGCGCCTTGAGCGACAAGCAGTGCCTGGTGGCAATGTATGAAGTGTTCAAGCCACACAGTGCTTGTGTGCTGCAGATGGAGGTACAAGCTTCCCAACTCATAACTTTGCAGCGCAAAGCAAGTCTGGCAAAAGGCCTCAAGCAGTGTCGGATGCTCAGCCTGCAGCAAAGGCGGCAAGGACTGCGGGGGGTGCCCGTGCTCCGTCACTGGGTGCTGCGCAAATGTCTGCCCAGATGTCCAGTCATGTGGCAATGCCTGCTGCGCCCAAATCTGCACCCATCTCCGCACCGGGCCCAATGCCATCCCAAGCAAGGCCTAATGGAGCGGGTTCTCGTGGGGGTGCAGCAGCGGCGGTGCAGCCTCCTCGCTCGCGCGGGCCCTTCTCTGAAGAGCGTTCAACAGCGCTGTTTGAGTATATCGGTGCGATTGATGAAGGGCAGCAGACTGCGGTGCTGGAGTTTCTGCAGCAGCAGTGCCAGGTGGAGCTGCCGATGGATGAGGACGGAGAGGTGGAGCTGGACCCGGATGCGCTGTCAGCTGAAGTTTTGTGGAAGTTGGATGACCACATGCGGGAGCTGAGCGGAGGGCGGTATAAGCCTGAAGCTGCTGTTTTGGCTGAGCCAGTCCTGTCGCTGGCGAATGGACATGATGAGGAGACAGATGATGATTAGGGGGTGCACAGATGGCAGCTTTTTCCCCAGTGAAACTTACACCGACAGTGACTTTTTCCCCAGTGCATCATTCAACTGCAGAAATAATCCAACTTCAAAAATGTAGACTCGTCATGTCATGTCGCGAAGCATCTGAAACTCTGCTATGTACATGACCTGTAAAGGAAGTACATCACATGCGTGTAACACGGATCAGATGATCAAGCACATCAGGCGACAGTTGGTCTCGCCCACATTGTCCCTTGCCCAGCCCAACAGGTTGGGTTTTATTGCCAAATGGCCCATTACTTTCCCGCGCATATGGTCTGCTCAGCCCATTGCATCTGGTGGCCCTTTCTTCAGAGACAGCATGCCCTGCACACCATCCCACTCGCTCGGCACTATACTTGTGCATGCATATACACGGTGTCTGCAGCAGAGGTAGTGGATGCCACGCACACCTGCAGATGCAGCCCCATCATGATGGCGACGGTGGCCGCCGCAGCCAGCCCACATGAGACGATCGTAACCCCTGCAGCATCGTTCAGTTCTTAGTATGATACGCACACGCATGCATAGCCCACAGAATGACTAGCTGCAGCGGCGCACAGTTGAACCAGCCATCGTCCATCTCCACTCCGGACCTCAGATTCATGCCTGCACACCTCCGCGCTGCTTTCAGTGGCCAGCAAGAAAACGCCCATAAGATACCACGCACGCACACAGCATGACCTGGTGCACAAGAGGGGAAGTCAGCAAGCACAGGCATGCAGCCGAGGCTTCTCAGGTGCACACCGAATATGGCCCCAACCATCGACACGAAAGAAAACCCCATGGTCACAGTGTTGACAAGTATCTGCAGGGCAAACAGCGCGTTCCTCTTCCTTCCCAGCTCTTGCTGCGTGTCCACCCAGAACTCATCGATATCTCCAGACAGGTCGTCCAGCTGCGATAGGCAGTAGTCCAGCTGCAGCGTGTACGCCTCCAGTACTGCGCGCACACACATCCGTCATTCGCTCACACAGCAGCTCAGCAACCTCCACGCACAGCAGCGGTGAGGGGCGCACTGTTCTCCACCTCTTGGATGTCGTGGGGGTTGATGGGGGCGGGCTGCTGCCGTGGCGCAGTCTGGAACTTGATGTCCATCATGTGCGACAGCAGGTCCTCCAGCAGGTCGCCGCGCACGCTGCTGTTGTCCGAGCCCTGGCGCACCATGCCCGCCGACGACTCTGGCGCCAAGGACTCCCCTGCGCCTGAAATGCCCGCCCCCAGAGGCCTGCCAGACCCCCCTGGCGGTTGCTGTACCCCAAGCCGTGAAGGCGGCACTGCATGCTGGCGATGCATTGTGGCACCTGCAGACACCATCGCGATAGCTTGGTTGCGGCATCAATGTTGGAATTAAGAACAACAAGGGGCAAAGAGTGGCAGGCACGCCATGTCGCATCACCTGCGCCGCACCTGCTGGCCGGCCTTCAAGCGCCGCCCCCCCCACAGGCCCGCAGTACTTTGCCCTCGCCGCTTCCTCCCAAGGGTCTTCTTGCTGCACCAGCGCAAGCCTCACCGCCTCTGTCGATGTGAAGCTGCGCACGGTCTTCATGCTTGAATGCCCAGGCTCGCTGGCATGCGACTGTGCGCTGCTCAGCTCAGAGAGCGTCGCGCGGCCCCCCTCCCTCTGCTCATCCCTACTGCCACCCAACGTGCTGCGCATTGCTTGCACAAAGCCTCTGTGGGGTGATGCCTTCCGCCGCTTCTCAGCGCTGAGCCGTAGGGACCCGCCTGCCTGCAGTTCGTGGGAGTGGCCCGCGGCCATGGGCCCGTGCTTCAGCTTCTTCTCCTTCCCCCAACCTGCACCCAGCCCCTCATACGCAAAGGCAAAGCCAACCAAATTGTTGCACCGAGTGCATGCATGCATACATGTGTGCATGCCCATGCACAGAGGTGCTCAGCAGCACAGCGTCGAATAGGCCCCCCTGTAGCGGCATCATTGGCATGGGGGCCGGCAAGCAGGCGCAGGGCTGCCGCACGTACCATACTGGCCCACCTTGGACACCTGCCTGATGCGGTCTCCAATGTTGACTCTGTCAGGGTGAATAGGACTGCCCGGAGTTCCTGGAAGCTTCTCAGGCGCAGACACCGCAGGCTGCAGGGAGGGGTCGGCAAGGTGCGGTGCGGCAGCGGCGCCGCTGCCGCTGTCCGGCTGTGCAGCAGGCAACGTGAGGCTGTGCGAGCTTGTGGTGCGCCTGTCTGCGCCTGTCAGCCTGGGGACCTGAGCCTGTGAAGAGTTCGCATACGCCGATGTGAACGTGGAAGTGAAGCCAGGCCTGCAGGCACACACATGCATCACAGCGCCGTAGCCAGCGCTCCAGGAGCTGAGCAGAGCTGCAACTCGCAGGTGTCTACAGAAACTGACAAGGCACATGCTTGGGCTTTGAACGGGGCCAGGGCCAGCACATGCTGGTGCAGGGGGGGTGTTGCAGGCAGCCGCACATCCCACCACTGGCATGCGCTGCCACTGGGGGCCCCAAGCAATCGATTTGTTGCCAAGACAGATGCAAAGCACTGCAACAATGCGGGCAGGAGAAACATGAAGGCTGCCGCGATGATGGTGCTGCTTAGGCTATCATCCGAGAACACCACTAGTGCTGCCAAAAGAGCAGACTGAGACAGGCATCGACGTTCACTGCCTTGCAACTGTGAGGAGTGGGAGCACCTTTCAGCCAGGGAGGGCCCCGCAGGCTGCTTGGATGTTGCATGCTTCACGTGTGGCGCAGATTCCCGCGCGGCCCACTGCTCAGCCCCAGCCTGCACAGGCGACAGCACGCTGCCGAACCCTGCCGCAAGGTCCTCGGCAGTCCCAAACCATGGGACCGGAGCCTGCGGCACTGCCTGCGCGGCCTGCCTCTGCGCCTCGGGGGTGCCAGAAGGCTGCTGCGCGCCTGGTGCATGATGAACTGCGTCATGCGTGTCGGCGATGGTAGCCGTCATGTGCAGCGCAGCCTCCCCAACTGAGTCGCGGCTGGCAGGCCTCTGCGTGTTGTCGCACACCGCAGAAACTGCCTCCGCACCCACTTCAGCCACCCCTGCTGCTGCTGGCACCGTAGCAGCTCTGCTGATGTCAGGGGCGGCACCTCCTGTGGCAGACGCATGCGCCTCTGCGTCCGCGGCTCGGACTTTTAGAGGGGAGAGCTGTGGCACAGGTGCAGGACTGGCGGGGGGGGCATGTGAGGTGGGTGGAAGCTGCATGCTGGGTAACGTATGCATGCCAATGTCATGTGTCGAGAGCACATGGCGGCGCTCCAGCAGCATGTCCAGCATGTCGTGGTCGTCCTCCATCACGTCCTCCAGCTCCTTCTTCAGCATCTGCACGCGCGCTCGCAGCGCACCCATGTTGCTGCGGATCTCCTTCAGCTCCTCCATTATCCTGCTGCCACGATACTGCATGCATGCACACCCCTGAACACGCACCACCACGGCAGCGGATGGCATGATGGCCGCGCTTGTCACTTGCCATGCATGCGCAGTATACGTGGGGTCTTGGCCGAGAGCCTCTGCAATGGCTGCCGTGCAGGCACCGCAGCCGCAGGTGCAGCATGCGCACACTGTGGCTGCTCTGTTGGAGCGGGGTGGCGCACCGAGGCGCGCTCCTCTCCAAGGCCCTTGATCTTCTCCTTGCCAGACTTGACCACTCCTCGTATTTCGATGCTCAGCAGCTTGCACGCCTCCTCCAGGGCAATGTCCAGCATGCGCAGCTCAAATGGTAGACTGTTGTCGATCATTGTGCCCTTGGTAGCATCAGGGAGGCCTGCCATAGGGTGCTCAGGAACGTGCAGCGCCGCAGCATGCTGCATCCTTTTTGTGAGGATGTCGCTTATGTCTGGCTCCTCTCCGAATATGAAGCAGTCGAACGCGATGCGGCCGCTTGATACAACAATACACTGTATCATTGGAGGCCGTCAGCGACCCACTTGAGTTCTTGCAGCGACCAGTGTGCCCGCACTGTGCCACTGCTTGGCAGGACTTCACCGTCCCTGCTAGAAGCAGAAGAGCAGGCCATGGGCAAGACACACCTCGCATCGACTTATCACGAGTCTGACAGCGCCAAGATTGGCCAGGATGGCATGCTTGCGCACCATGAAGGAGGCTGGAATTGGCAGAGGTACCCATGGGTCCAGAAGGCTCAGGTCTCGCTGGCTGAGCCCGTATCTGGCGGCCAAATCAATCCTACTGGCCTGTATTGAATAGTTCCCACACATTTCAGCAACCATAGCATCATAGGCAAGCCGAGAGAGTTCTCCAATCGAAGTAGGCAGGTAAACAGCCTGATGCAGTGGGCACGCACTTGCACCGACAGAGCTTCTCCCGTAGCCTTAACAAGCACCAATACGCGTTGTTCTGTGAGGTCTGGCACGCCTGTACCATCCCGCAGTCCAGCTGCATGGATGTTGGGCAGATGTGGCTCGATGCCTACATGAGAGTCGGCAAGCCCTTGAAAATCTCGCTTGTTGGAATCTACAAGGTCTAGACTGGAGAACTTTTCGCCTTGTCTGTGGTACCATCGCATCCTATCGCCAGGGAACAGGGAGTGTTGCAGACAGGACTGGCCGCACCATGCCTTTGCTTTGAATAATTGCGCACTCGAAAGAGTGCATAGATCAATATAGTTGCTTTCAATCTGTGCATCCTGCATTCAGCCCTCTAACGTCTTTCCTCATGGCATGATGGGTTCGGTGATTCAGATCTGCTAGCTCGGCCGTTCGATGGAAGTACGCGTCTATGCATCAGACAGCGCACGTACCAGGCTCTCACAACTCATATGCAAGGTGAGAACGTTATCAGTGCTGGTAAGTTGCTGTTGCTGTTACTGTTTTAATTACGTCGAGGCTATGCCACGCGAGCAGTCCAGAGGACGACGTCGGGTAGACCCCGCAGCAGCTGTGCAGGGCGCAAGGCACAAAAGGAGAAGGAAGCAAAAACGTTCTGAAGTCGAGGGCGCTGAGATTGTGCAGCTTCAGCAGCTTATCCAGGAGCAAGCGCCGCAATCAACGACTGCGAACAACACATCACAGGCGCCATCATATTGTCAAGCTGACGAATTTGATGACCTCCCTATATCGAGCTACACAAAGCGTGCCCTTGCGGAGAGCAAGTTTGTCACAATGACGCCTGTGCAGAAGGCGTGCTTGCCACAGGCTCTCTGTGGAAGAGATGTACTAGGTGCAGCGAAAACGGGATCGGGAAAGACTCTCTCTTTCTTACTTCCGGTGCGGTTTTCTCAGCTTCTACCCCAGAATGGGCACACATGGCATAGCCACCAACTCGGTCAGTGTTGCAGGTAGTGGAAACGTTGTACAGGGCACGTTGGTCAGACATGGATGGGATCGGTGCACTCATCATATCTCCAACGAGGGAATTAGCTTTGCAGATCTTTGATGAGCTGCGAAAGGTGGGCAAGCATCACTCAGTAAGTGCTGGGTTATTGATAGGCGGCAAAAGTGCAGAAGAGGAGGCGAAGTTCGTGACAGGTTCAGGTTCTCCACTTAAACGCCTGCGTAGTTCGCACTTGTTCATTGCTTGCGTGGCCCTGCACATCGCCATCACTCCTGGCTTTCAACGGACCGGTGGTGATATGTAGGCATAAACATCCTGGTTTGTACTCCTGGTAGACTACTACACCACATGGACAGCACGCCAGGATTCGAATGCAATAATCTGCAAGTCTTGGTGCTTGATGAAGCAGACAGATGCCTGGACATGGGCTTTGCAAGAACCATGGACGCCATCCTTGCCAACTTGCCCAAGGAGAGGCAGACACTGCTGTATAGCGCAACACAGTCGAAGAGGTACGTGTAAAGTACCATTTGGAAAGTTCTCGTAGCAGCTGAACCGCGTCTCACTGTGCTGGTGATGCAGGGTCAGTGACCTAGCACGATTGAGCCTTCAAGACCCAGAGTACATTGCGGTGGATGCTGAGGCAAGCACAGCCACGCCCAGCACACTGCAACAATTCTACGTCAAGTGCGAGCTTCATACGAAGCTTGATTTGCTCTGGTTCTTCATCAAGACACATCTGAAGAAGCGAACGATCGTTTTCCTGTCCACTTGCAAGCAGGTGTGTTGCGGATGCTGCTTGTAGCGGCATCTGTATTTAGCCCTCCACAGTACTGCTCTTATAGCAGATTGTGGATCAGACATGCCTGGAATATAGATCAGGGGGCAGGCCCACAGCAATGTGCATGTGAGTGCCTTCAAGTGTTGGGCACTTGCAGGTGAAGTTTGCGTACGAAGCCTTCCGCAAGCTGAGACCAGGAGTGCCGTTGGCAATGCTACACGGAAGTATGAAGCAGATGAAGCGTTTGGCGGTGTTCTACACGTTTTCCCAGAGCGACTCGATGATTCTGTTTGCAACCGACATCGCTGCCAGAGGCCTTGACTTCCCTCAGGTGGACTGGGTGGTGCAGGTGGACTGCCCAGAGGATGCGGATGCGTACATTCACCGTGTTGGCCGCACAGCCCGCTGCTCATCATGTGCGCAACTTGCGTCTCCCTGCCTGCGACCTGTGCCCACCTTCACTGCTGCACCTCTCAGTTTGTGCCTGCCCTGTGAGCATGGCAGTCATGCATTAGCTAAACTAATCTGTCCGCATGCATGCAATGCTGCTGCATGCATGTCTTCGAAGGTAGGCAGCGGGTGAGTGAGGGGGGGTGTGCTGCAGCAGGAGAGGCATTGCTGTTCCTGATGCCCTCTGAAGAGGAGGCGATGCTGAAGGCGCTGGAGGAGAAGAAGATCCCAATCAAGCTGCGCTCCTTCTCTTCACGCAAGGTTCTGCCTGTGAAGGGGCAGCTTGGGGCCCTGCTGGCGGAGTATGAGGACCTGAAGCTGACAGCGCAGGCCGCCTTCCAGACGTACATGCGCAGCGTGCACTTGAACCCCAGGCGCGACATGTTTGACGTCTCCAAGCTTGATCCGGAAGCGTATGCATCCAGCATGGGCCTGCTAGCAGTGCCCCACCAGCGCGCGGTGAAGAAGATGCAGCGGCACGCGCAGCAGGCAGCCGCCAAAGGGCAGCAGAAGGCAGCATCACAAGCCGAAATGCCTGGGGGGATCGCGTGGCAGAGCTTGGTGTACGATGAAGCAATGGTGCTACCAGCCGCACACGCAGAGCAGGATGCTGGGCAGGAGAGCAGTGAGCACGCAGAGCTGGATGGGGCTGGCAGCGATCAGGGGGACAGGGGGGCTGGCGGCTTGGCAGCGCAGTCGTGCAGCGAAGACGAGGACAGTGGCGGGGAGGAGGGTGGAGAGGTGCTGAGAGTGCGGCGTACGGATGTGCTAAGCCACGTGGCAGACGTGGATGACCTTGTTGAAGCGCCGAGGTGCAGTGCTGCCCCGTTGTTGCAATGATGCATGTACAGAAAGGTGTTCTTTGTATGCATTTGCGTGGCGTCGTCTGTCGTGAGGTGCAGCTGAGGGGGGAGGGTGCTGCAGGCAGCCTGCCGCGGCGGACATGACCGGCAGCAAGAAGAAGCGCAAGAAGCAGAAGATCCAGACATCCAAGGGCACTGGATCTCTTGCAACTGGAGCTAAGACTGTCTTTGATGCCTCTGGAAAGGCGCTTGATGCCCTGGAGGTGCTGCAGAGCAACCATGAGGTGCGCCTCACATGCCTGCGGGCTCAAGCGGCGGCCGTGTTGCATCAGGCCGTCACAGTGCTGGCGTCTTTTCACAGGCGCACAACTCTGCAGGAGCACGACTTTGAAACTGCGGACGAGCGGTTTTCTGCGCAGCGGCTGTGGATTCAGGAGCGCGACAAGGCGGACTGGCATGTGGACAAGAGGAAGCGCAGGGAGAGGCGGTTGCAGAAGAAGCTGAAGCAGAAAGAGGCTGCGGCTGAGGCACAGGGCCCACGCGCAGGTGTGGTACTTGGCAGGGGTGACTCAGGTGATGAATACTCAGACATGAGCGGGGAGGAGCAGCGGGGCAGCCCCCAGCACAAGACCAGGAGGTCTGCAGGTGCATACACGGGCATGCTGGATGAGGAGAGCGACCAGACCGGGCGCCCGGTGCATTCGGTGAGAGATATGATGCTCAGTGAACAGGAGCAGCTGGCGCTCCGATTGCTGGGAGGGGGCAAATAGTCTGTGGCGCTGTGAGTGGACTGGGCTGCACGATGGTGACAGCCTTACGAACCGGGAAGGCTGCACGATGGAGTGAACACAACATTGTGCTGCAGCAGCACTACAGGCGTGCATCTCATCCTTGCATTCGAGAGACTTCTATTGAATGCTGATTTCATAGGTCGAGTCTGTGAAATAAAACTTGGGGGTAGGAACTTATGAAAATCAGCAGAGATAATTCAGCACTTGTTACGGCATGGAAGATTCTGTGCATGGGCGGAAACTACCCATGAGAACCTGCAGTTACCACGAATCAGGTTGGAAGCTTGGAGATCCATGCAGGACTTTGGGACTGCAGGTGGCAGAGGCCTATATGAATACTTGTTATCAGTTGTGATTGCATCACATTGCTGGGGGGGGGTCTACATTGGAGTGCTGTCCCAAGGTTGACGCATGGTAGATCGAGGTATCGAGTTGTAGCCTTTTCGATAACCGCCTCGTAGGCCCACGTTGTTGCCTGTTTTAGCGTTGTGGTGCATGATCAAGAGGAACCAGTTGGCAGGGAAGCAAGTGTGATGAATGCTAGAAATGCAGCAGGCGCACCCCCAGAGGTCAGGGTGCGAAGAAATGCCACTAGTGATCTATGTTCGTGCCACTGGTCAGTTGCGTAGGCGATGCCATGGGCGATGGAACGCCTCGGAAGCTTGCCTTGCTGTGGTCCATCACGTCGCCCTGCAGGATCAACAGTTCAAGAAAATGCTATAAAACTGCGATCACGAGCATCATGTGCAGAAATGGTCCATGGAATACTTCTTGCAAGCGCACGTTCCAACCAGGCAGGATGTCAACCGGCTGAGAGAGTGGCTGACGGAGCGTGTAGAGCGCTTGCAGAGGGCGTACAAAGGCAATAGCGATGCGAGCGATAACATCGTCCCATATTCAGAACAGGTGATCGATGTGTATAACTCAGCATTTCACGAATTGACGCGCCAGGTGAGCACTTCAGCTTGGCTTCACTCAGTGGCCGAACCTTCCAAGTAGCCGAAGCTGTATAAAATCAATAATAGAAAATGCAGGTGGCCCACACATGTGCTGACCAAGCCAAGCTTATGGCTGACCTCTGGACCAGTGCACATCAGCTGCTGGGCACTGTCTTGGTGCACACGAAAGCACAACAAGAAGGGTACAGAGCGGTGGCTGCAGCGTTGCAGAGCAGAGATGCTGCAGTCACAACAGGTTGCCAGCGGATGCAGGAGGAACTCATCAACCAGCGTAATACCAACATCGATCTCCGAAAACAGATCAAGCAACTTCAAGCGCGTTTGGAGGAGGCAGAAAAGGCAGCCTGGGCAGGCTTAAAAGAACAAGAGCAAGTACCATGACTTGAGACTTTTGGTAACAAGGATGATAGTACAAAGAGGAAGGAAGAGTACAGTGGAAAGAACTCAGCAGACACTGGAACCTCATGTACGAGGTGGCTGTTCATTCCAATCATTGTTGGGCACCAGACTGTCTGGAGGACTAGTATCTACACCATAGGACCGGCGCTCTGGTGAGCTGACCCTGGGAGCATCTTCTCGCTCGCGCTGGTACATGTCCCCACTGGAAAGCGGCAGATCTTGTACATTTTGCATGGCATTCTGCGACCTGTATGGTGCATCCAATATCAGACCTTCATCGTAACTTGCCCACTGCTGCCCCTCTTCTATATATCTCCTGTCTCTGGCGTCTGCTCGTGCGTTCCATTGAGCTGCACGGGCACACAACTGTTAAGAACAGGAATGCGCACGTTGCTGATGAATTTCATGTGAAGTGTCAGCACCTGGGCGTGCACGCAGCTCTGACTGACGTGGAAATGGTTCTTCTTGTGGGCGGCCAGCCCACCTGTCAACATCTGTATGGACACCCCCTTGCTCCTGCATCCGATGTCCGTTCCAACTGACAGAAGATGTGTTGCGACATCTCACAAGCAGACCCGCACCTCAAGTACCTTCCTAAGAGTCACTGTCTGTATCATGTAGTATATGCTAACAGCAGCAAGGACCCCCTCTGACAACATGAGCATGGGATCTAGGCGCCACCCTTGCAGGACCAAAACTCCACCACATGTAACAAACAAGGAAGCTGCTACGATATCTACTTCCTGCGTGCCCCTTGTGTTTCTGATCTTCAAGCTGTAGAGCACCATTCCCGTTACTGCCAGCAGAATGCCAAGCCACAGAGATGGGCTCACATAGTCTACATTCACCAATGCAAGCTCTGCAACACTACTTGCTCGAACAGGCAGTACATGCGATCGTGAAGTACTGCACTTCTTTCTACGATGTCTACCTGCTTCTAGGCATACAGCGCATGTCTGCGCAACCTGCCGTTGCTGCACCTGTAGTCGAGCTTGCAAGCAGCAGGGGCCCTGCCTGGTGGTCAGAATCTGCATGAAGCACAGGCTTTGCATAAATTGCTTGCACTCGAGCTGACACAATTAGTCGCGGTCTATGTACGATTACCAGACTAGATGACGTGCCAGAACAGGCAGCGCAAAAACTAGACAACAAACGCCCACAGCCACTGGAGGATCGGTATTACCACGAATTTCAAGTCATTTTTGCACATGATCGGGGAGAGCGTTGTCCAGTCTCGTCATGCAGCGCGTCGAGCGTGTCCAGAAGGGAGAATATGCATCTGGCTAGTCTCTGTTTCTTCAGCTGAAAAGCATGAACTGCAACTGGTTCCGAGCTTCAAGCAGTAGCCCCTGCTTCCTCATCGCCGGATTTCAAATTGCGCTGGTCGAGTTGATGTCAGGGGAATGCTCGTTACGACACCTATCTCTCAAAGATGAATATGAAAAACAATACGAACAGCAAGCTGGTGCTCATGTCACTCTGGTCGAGCACACAAAATTGCGAGCACGACACGAAACTTTATGGTTGCCATGCTTTGTGAGCGCTGGGAGACGATGTGCGATAAACCAGCAACCAGCAGGGAAATACAGCATGTTTTCTGACTGCAGAGCGTGTTTAATCGAGTGAACTCTCCGTTCCTCTGTAGATTCTCCATGAAGTGGAGGGGGGGGGGGGGGGCGAGGGCTGAAGGGGACGCAGTCGTGTGTGGTCAGACTGCGCTGTGAAGCAGTCGGGATGCATCCTGCAGCAGCTATCAGCCTTGTGGTAAAGATTTAGCACGCCTCATGTGGGCCTACTCGTCTCAAGATGAGGCGGGGGGGGGGGGGGGTTGGTTCTGCGCTCTGATCATGCGAGGGCTTTCTTTGTGGACAAACATGTTCGAACAATTGGTGTTGTGCACGCAACATACCAGCCGCCATTTGCACTGCAGTGTGCAGTTAGTCTTGACATTTACGGGCAGTTTCAGCGCGGTTCTGCATTGGGGACATGACGAGAGCTATCACCGTGATACCCAAAATAACAGCATCCAACAGCCAGGCCTCACCATTTCGCACTGAAACTGTGTTCCTCATGCAACTTGTCTGCATACATTAGCACAGTTCTATGTAGCGACTTGGAGCGCACATCTCTTTCTATTGTGAGAGCGACGAATAGTGTAGCTAGACTTTTTCTCAGCTGTATGATAGCCAGCTGCAAGCAATGCAATTTCTGACAGCCAAACTTCGTGGTCAGACATACGTGCCGCAAAGCCCGTACCGGGATGTCCTCTTTGACCAGAGCGCGGCAACTCTCCGGCTTGTCCCAGGAGAGGAGCTTCTGTTGACAGCGGTGCAGTTCATGCAGCCTGGAATGGCATGCGGTTACGCATAGACATGCTCTGCCTTGACCAAACTTTCCACCATGTAGGATGATGTTGAGGACACGAAGGCGGGCAAGTACGAGCGGGGCAGGTTGAAAGTCACAACATTACGGGTGATCTGGATCAGCTCGCAGCACTCCACCGTAAACCTCTGCATTGGGTTGCAAACAATTAACAAACTGGATGTATCTAACAAATTGCGGTCAGGTTGTGCACCAGTCACGCAGATGTGCTGTGTACCACCCGTTTGCAGCACCGCAGTCGCATCTATCTGATGGCTGCATGCAGATGTCCCCCCACTCCACATGTTATCTATGCATAAGACAACCAAGTTTGAATTCATCTTCACTCCTCTCACGAGAGCGAAATCGCACGAGCTGCTTCAAACTGTGGATGTATTACTACGAGAGTTCACTGCCACATCCAAGTACAGGGAGGTCAGAATGCGAGGTGTGCTAATCAGCTACATGTGAGTGGCTTCTTGAAGGTCTGGTTTCTTAGGACCAACGTGTGTTGGTGTAGCTCACATTACAAGCAACGCGGATACAACAAAGGAGCTCATTCTGATGGAAAAAGAGGAGGTCTGTGACCGTGTGGAAGGCGTCATGAACCTGAGTAAGGACTATGGTCAGCTAGGAATCCTTTGGGTCACAAACTTCAGGATTGCTTGGGCAGCTGCGCTGCAGGAGAACTACAACTGCTCAGTGCCCTTCATTCAGGTGCAGTGTGTTCAGGCCGCTCCCTTGTGCATGCCTTTACTGCGCAATCATTACGGTCGAATCTCTGCTCTGAGACGAAGAACTCAGCATATGTCATCCCAATGCTAGTCACGTGTCACAGGTGAAAGCACTGAAGTCTCAGCAGACAAAGTTTGGCACGGTGCTCGTGGTAGAGACGCTGCCGCAGCCACAAAGGCTGCTTCTCGGTTTTCAAGTGAATCCACCTGACAAGCTGCAAGATCTCCTGTACTTGACCACTGGCATCATGCACAAGAACAGGTGCAGTCCGGAGTTTGGAATCTGTGTTGACCACATCGTCGACCCAGACATGCTGGAGGCTGCTTCGCTGGAGCAGGAGGAGGAGGAGGAACAGGAGCCTCCACAGGCACAGTATGGTTCCGCCAACAGGCAATTGAAGGCCTTCATGTATCTGGAAAGTTTTGCGGGTGTTGGCTGCGCACTTTCCCCTTGTTGCTACTGTATCTTCTACTGCCTCGGCCCGTGGGGGTGGTGATGAACTGTAAAATCACCATGAAAAGAGTGCAGTACGTGTAACGTACATGGCAGAGACGGCGATAGCTGCTGAGTACACTATGTGTGTGCTGGTGCAGGAAGAAAGGCGAAGAAGATGAGGATGAGAGCGCACTGCCAGGCGATGCTCTGGCAGCATATTTTGCTGAAGAACCATCAGGCGGCAGGGAAATTGTGTTCGATGATAGCATAGGACTGAGTGTGGAGGCGATGCGTGGAGATGTCACCCTCAAAAGTTTATGGAGTGTGCTGTAAGACGACCTCTGTCACAGGACATCATCGTCTCAGTCACTAACAGTCCAGCATGGACCCACACAGTAGCATGCTCGCACCTTGGGTTCCCATCATTCACACCCTGCATTCCATCACTACGCATGACATGCACTAATTCCTCCAGTCGTGGGATTCGAAAATGTGTGCAGGTGAATCACATGGCCGTCTACACTGTCACATCTCCCCTCTTGACCGTTTGGCAAAGACAATCGCAATCAACATATAACCCCGTGGTGACTTGGGGAACGAAATCTTTACATGCACATACCCTGTCAAGAATTCGTTATGATAATTCACATACTAGCCTTCTCATGCATATTCATGCCGAATCTAACAATCACTACAAAAAAGCGACACACGACATTCTCGCTCCTAGGAAAATTAATAATCCAGAAGCCGCTGGCAAAAGCAGTGGTGTTAATAGATGCCAACTTTATCATGGTCGTCGAGTCTTGATGAGGCTGACCTGGCCACCGCGCGGGGGCGTGGGGGGCCCACGTGGTCCTGACCCACCAGCATTGTTCGGATGTCACCGGGTCTGATGTCAAGTTGTCGGTATGACCCAGCCCCGGGCACCACAGTTGAGTTCCAGAAGCCCTGCCGCATTGGAGCCGCCGCACGAGGGGCGTCCTGGGCTTGTGGCCCAAGGTGGTACGACACCACCGCTGCGCTGCTGCCACGTGCCTGTGGGCCGCCTTCGGCTTTCAGGTCTGAGGAGCCGCGCCCTGTTGAGCTACCAGGGGGGGACTCGTAGGCCTGCAGTGCCCTTGGAACATTGCGCTGCTTCCATCGTGAAGATCGCTGCTCCGGCATTTCCACAGCGACGCCTTTCGGTACTTCGGCCGCGGCGCTCTCGTTGACAGGGTTCTTGCGGTTGGTCTCTCTGCGCAGCAGCAAGGAGTTGCCCATGACCGCGAGCGAGGAGCCTGCCATCAGGGCTGCAGATATGAAAGGGCTCAGCATGATCTCCAGCGGTGGCAGCAGAATGCCAGCCGCGATGGGGATTGCCACCACATTGTACCCAAACGCCCACACAAGGTTCTGCCGAATCTTGTTCAGCGTCACTCGGGCTATCCTGAAGGCGTCCGCCACCTGTGACGGGCAGTCCCTCAGGAGCACCACCTTGGCCACATCCCCCGCCGCCTGCACACCAGCACCACCCTCTCACTCACTCACCCATCCACCCCCCCATCCACACACAACAGTGAATCAAGAAAGCATGCGAGCAGCACGTGCATCCATATTACAGGGAGAAGGCGGCCAGCGTTGCATGATGCATGAGAGCGCGCACCTGCACGCCACCGGACATCGCGATGCCGACGTCAGACGCGGCCAGCGCGCTGGTGTCGTTGATGCCATCCCCGACCATGGCCACCTTCGCACCGGAAGCCTGCAGGGACTGGATCTTCTGCAGCTTGCCGTCCGGCTTCACGCCCGCGAAGATGTCCTCGGGCCGCAGCCCGCACTTGGCCCCCACAGAGATGGCGGTGGCTGCAGTGTCGCCGGTAAGCATCAGCGTCCGGAGGCCTGCGTCATGCAGCGCGTTAAGTGTGGCAGCGACGGTGGGGCGCAGCTGATCAACCAGGTCCAGGTGGCCACAGAACTCGCCGTCCACAGCCACAAAGATGCGGGTGGCGCCTGAGACCAGGGCGGAGAGGGAGGAGGCCGGCAGGGGGGCCCTCGTCACCTCCTGCATCCAGCCCTCGTTGCCCACTGCCACCTCATGACCTTCCACCACTCCTGAAATGCCAGAGCCCGGCTCCTGCACCACAGCGTGCTACACTCACCTTCTGGTCATGCACACACAGATGTGAAGCATTGGTGGTGTGGCCCGCCAGTGCAGACTGAGCAGCCCATGCGGGCACAGCTGCATGGTGGGCACCTGAAGGGGAGCAGCTGCAGAGACACCACAAGTGTGGGCGTGCAAGCGTGGTGCGGCTGGCACAGCATGAGCAAGTAAGCAAGCAGGGGGGGGCGGGCACCTGCAGCAGGGAGCCATCCTCCAGCAGGCGCGCGGGCAGCTGCCGGTTCTTCCTCTCTGCGACCACTGCCTTGGCCAGAGGGTGTGTTGAGGCCTCCTCCACTGCAGCTGCGAGCGCCAGCATGTCATTCTCGCTGCCTGCCCCTGCGGTGCCATGCTCGCTCCACCTGTGGCCACCTCCTGTGCGGCCGGCGCCCAAGAACGTCACAGCCGCCACAGAGGGCTTGCCCTGTGTCAGGGTGCCAGTCTTATCTGCACGCAGCAGACTGCCCGTCGGCACGAGCACACAGGCAGCTACAGGTTTCATGTCGAGAGCGTGACCGTGCGTGTACTCTCAACAGCCGCACCACGCTTAGGCCCGGGTGTGGTGCGGTACGTAGGGTGGCAGGGCAGGCAGCAGCAACAGCACGGGTAGATGCAGATTGGGTGGACAGGAGGGCGGCGCACCAAAGACGACATGCGTGATGCGGGTCATGCTCTCCAAGATGTCGCCCCCCCGCACCAGCAGCCCCCTCTTCGCGGCGACGCTCGACCCCACCAGCACCGCAGTGGGGGTGGCCAGGCCCAGCGCACATGGGCACGCCACCACCAGCACGCTGCAGCCAAGCTGCACAGCCAGCAGCACCCACTTCATCGAGATCCTCCTCCCATTGGAACCTGGCGGGGCCTCCATTTCGTGCATCGGCTCATCGTGGTCGCCTCCATGCCCACCCCCATGGCTAGTCCTGTTGAACGCAACCCTGCTGGCCTTGTCCACGGCCTCTGGGAACACCCAGGGGCCCGCCAGAGCCCAGAACGCGATCGTGAGGAGGCTGATGAGGATGACCACCATCGCAAACCTGCCCGCCACTGCGTCCGCCATCTTCTGCACCGGTGCGGTGCGTGCCTGCGCCTCCTCCACGCTCTTCACAATGCCCGCAATTGTCGTGTTGCCGCCTGCCGCCTCGCTTCGAACTTTGATGACCCCTGCAACCACACCCCTTCAACGCAGACACCCCCACGCTCACAGCTGCTCCTCTCACACCGCACCTATGTCGCGCCAGGTTTTTCTCGTGCAGAGCAGCCACATGGAAGGGACAGGCTCACAACCACATGTATGAGATTCCGTCAGCAGACCAAAGCAGCGGCGCAGGGGCACCGGGAGGGCAGCTGCGCACCGTCGACGTTGGAGGTGCCCGCTGTCACAGCGGAGCCGGGGCTCTTGGTGACGGGCATGGGCTCGCCGGTGACGGCGGCCTCGTTGACGTCGCTGCGGCCTGCCACCACCACGCCGTCCACCGGCACGCGGTCGCCGGGCAGCACCACAATGACGTCCCCCACGCCCACTTTCTCTGCTCGCACCTCCTCAGGATCCTCAGAGCCCTCCACCACCCGCCGCGCGGTGACAGGCAGCAACTTGTACAGCGCGGCCATGTCCGACGATGCCTGCACGCAACCCGCACCCTCCAGCACCTGCTGTCTGTGGGCGCCGCACGTGCTGCTGAACACCCTTGCTGCAGAATGCACGAGTCACACGTGAGCTGCGATGCTACCGGCGCAGGGAGGCAGAGGGGGCGCACACCTGCAGCTTTGCGCGCTCCTCCAGGGAGCGGCCCAGCAGCACCACACTGAGCAGCATGGCAGGCTCCGCAAAGAACGGCGTCCAGCCCAAGCTCTTAATGCCGTAGGCGACAAAGCTGACAACGAGGCCACTGATGGCGCCCAGGCCCACCAGAACGTTCATGTCTGGCCGCAGGTGGTACACCGCCTTCACACCGTCAACCAAGATGCCTCTGGCAGGTCCCAGCAGAATGAAGATGGACATGGCCGCCTGGAACGGCGCGGATGAGATCCACCGCAGAGGCGCAGGGCCGTCCTTCAGCCCTTTCCACCTGCATGCCAGACAGCTGCTTGACACCCTGACACACTCCTCGATCATGTGTGCATGCATGCATGCGCACGCGCCTCTGGAAGTGCCGCTGTGCCGCACAACACTGGCTCCGTGCTGAACGCAGAGAGGACAGGCAGCGAAGAGCATGGAGCTGCGAGCCCGGGTTGTTGCTGAAGTCTTGACGACGAATCTTCTCCGCATGACAACAGTATTCATTGAAGTTGAGTGCACATGGGCTCAGCAGGGCAGGGAGGGGGGGGAGCGCACTGGTGCAGCAAGTGGCCAGCCAGCGCAACAGCGGTGAGCACCCAGGCAAGAATGAGCGTGTATGTGGCCCATCGAAGCTTCTTCAGGCGCTGGGTGCGCTTCTCCAGCTCCTTGGCCGTGGTATCGTTGATGGGCGCATCCGCGGGCCGCAGCACCGTGTCAAAGCCACACTCGGACACCATCTGCACAGCCTCCCACAGTTGCATGATACCTTGCACAGCGGTGTACACCACGTCTGCTGACGCAGGCACCACTGGGGCGCCAAAGCCACACTCAACCCTGAGAGTGGGGCTGCCCTGAGAGTGGGGCTGCCCTGAGAGTGGGGCTGCAACACAGCGCAGCCACAGCGAGCGGGGGGCAAGGGGGTAAATGGGGCACCTTTGCGAGGTCTTCACCAATCCTCTCTAGCAGCTCTTGGTTCGACTTACCTTCGCTGTTGCTGGGCACCCACACATGCACCAGCGCAGTTCCAGTGGTCAAGTTCACAGAAGCGCTCTTCACGGCACCGTCCCCCTCAAGGATGCGCTTCACATTCCCCACGCAAGCGCCGCATGTCATGCCTGCAACATGTAGCTTCTGTCACACAGCTCTGCAAGAGCACGTGGTCTGATGCGCCGCGACATGCCGCTCATGCATTGTGCGAGGCCTCCAGAGCTGCACACACCTGAGACCTCCAGCAGCACTACGTCCGAATGGTCAGTGCCTGGCTGTGCCTGCTGCTCTGGCCGCACTTTTTTCTCGTCATCGAATGCTGCATGTGGTCCTTGAGCTGCGGCAGAAGGTATCTGGGCAGACGCATTGCCATCATCCACAGATCCAAAAGATGACTGCGGACCGGCGGGCGCCAGCGAGCCCTCCTTTGATTGGGGCGGTATGGGACCAACTAGCATGCCAAGTTTGTCCAGCACCCTTGCTTGCGACTTGCGCAGCTGTTCAGGCACCGCAAGCACAGCGGCCCCCCCGTCGGGGGTTTCGCTGGTGTCCTGGTCATCGATATTGAGGGATGCCGGGGCCATCATTGACGCAGACATGATGGAGCTGAGAGACGAGCACACTGGGCACTCATGGCAGCCGTATGTGCTCGGCAGAGATGTGTTGGAGGCGATGGGCACCGTGTGCGACGCAACACCCCTTGACACTGCTGCATACCCGTTGGCAGAGAGTTGAGCAGAGGAGGTGAACGTGGGCCCATAGCCGCTGGGCTGCTGTGAACCGCCGTGCGCTTGCGGCAGAGGGCCATCTCTGCTGTTGGAATGGGTTATGGAGGTGACCTGGCTGGCAGTGCGGCTGCGGTTCGCTTCGCTTCTTGCCAGGCGGTCTGCCCAACGGCTGCACTTGGAAGAGTATGACTGTAAGAAAACTTGCTCAGAGCGAAGCCCACCCGACCTCAAGCTGTCTGGCAGGGCATAGGATGCAACCACAGGTGGCTGCCTATCCCTGCACACAGGTTAGCGCCAATTTTCTTCTGGTGACATGCTGAATGAGCGTTATAGAACTGGGTTCAGATGAATAGTGGTTCTACATGGCCGGCTCACGTTCAGTGCATGTGTGCAGGACCTGTCGGGAGAGCAATCCCTGAGCTGGCCTGGTGCAAGCAACATTCTTCTTATGATTAGTGCTATCACTGCACAGTATCCCTCTGCCAACCCCACCTCGCAAGCAGGTGACCAAGGTGGTAGATCAATTTGAACAGTGGCTTCAGGTTTCACCTTCCCAAATGTGCGAAACGCTGATCACAACACAATCGTGCACATGTTTCGTGTGGGAAGGTACACGAATACATGTACCGCATGGTGCCCTAAACGCCCATGTGCGCTGACAGCACGAGTAGTTGCGTTGTAAACGTCCAACAACTTCTAAGGAAGCAGCGGAACAGATTCGATTAATCCGAATCAACCCCATCTAGTGGTTGCTCACGCCGCTCGTAGGAACGAATTGGGACGCACGACT
This sequence comes from Ulvella scutata, assembly GCA_032359135.1. Classification (NCBI taxonomy): domain Eukaryota; kingdom Viridiplantae; phylum Chlorophyta; class Ulvophyceae; order Ulvales; family Ulvellaceae; genus Ulvella; species Ulvella scutata. The sequence goes on from JAUMHD010000005.1 coordinate 529,616, forward strand.
TCCAACGTGGACATGATGCAGGTTCCTCTTCGCCCAAACAGCAGTCTCAGGCCCATACACACCCCAACAACTTATCAAACTAACAATTAGCTGTAGGCACATCTGTCCAGCGCGAACCTTGTGCGCAAGTCTAGTACTGACAGTTCGTCTTCCACATTCGAGCGCACAGAGCATGAGCTTGGGACACGAAGCGCCATGAAAGGGTTATAAACACGTTAACTTAGCATAAATGAAAGTTCACACAGATGTACACGTATGTACTGTGCAGATGTGGAGACAGCTAGAGAGGGATGCTGCATTGTGGTCGCAAACCGATCCAGATGCAGCCGATTGGGCCATCCCAATCACCAAATTCAATAAGAACCAACCTTTCTGAGCTCTGGTCCTCATCTTTGGACCTGTGTGTTTGGCGAGAAGGCATCGGGAATTACCCACTGAGTCTCAACGAAACGAATAAGCAGCGTGACTCCCATCGTATCACAGTGACTTCTGTGAACAGCCAGGGCATGATATTGTTGTTCTAATTCTTTATCTGCTCACGATCGTCCGACACGGCTGCGGGGTTTCGACCAGAGTTGCCATGACAGTGGCCATGGGCTTGGTGTGCGCAACACATGCATGTGCCTGCAACACATATATTCGCAAACTTGCATTCGGGTATCCTCTGGTTTAGTTTCTGTTAGATAACGCCTTCTCTCCTCTCGGACAAGAGAGATTCATTGGAAAAGTGCATGTGGAGCATGTTTTCATTATTTGCCTTCACTAGCTAGCGCATGGGTGTTGGCCACAGCACTCGCTAGTACTTAGCGTTACGCGCTCCTCTGGTTCAAGACAGAGTCTGGTCTGCAGTATATGTCCAATCTGTGCCAAATTACTGAGATCGATTGTTCAGTCAGTAGCAGCTAACACTGTGTCTGTGTGCCTCAGTTTGTAAACGTTGCAACGGACAACTGCTAAGAACACAGCTTAACGATACACCAAGGCGACCAAAAAACCGCACCAAGACACCAGGGATGACAAAAGATTATGATATCGTTGTATTTGGAGCGACAGGATTCACAGGTGCTACGAGCTCCTTTAGTTCTGTAAGTATGTGTTGTGGTGTCTGGTCTTCGTCAAGTCATGACAATCATGACAAAGACGTCATCCACACAGTTTCTCAGACAACACATTGCAGGTGCCCGTGTTCTCAAGTATCTCGTTGAAAGCAAACCCAGAAGGTGCGTGACACGCTGCACCATGTCTGTAGTCCTCTCTATTCGGCTAGATGATGCAACACGGCAACGGCGACTGTGAAAGACACTTGAATTAGGATCCTTCACGTCTGACACTGCTATCAGACTTCCTCAGTGTCAGACTTCCTCTGTGACGCCAACAAGACAGTCCTAGTGGTACAGGAAAGCAGCAATCGCTGGCCGGAAACGGGCAAAGCTGGAAGCTGTTCTCGCAGAATTCGGTTCCTCAGCACCAGATGTCGCCATCATGGATGGCGTTGATATCAATGATCCAGCCTCTGTCCTAAAAATGGCGCAGAGTGCACGACTGGTCATGAACTGTGTGGGTCCCTACCGTTTCTATGGCGAGCCAGTGGTGCATGCATGCGTTGTGGCTGGCACCGACTACTTGGATGTCTGTGGAGAGCCAGGTGCTTGCCTCACCTGAATGCAAAGGGGGCCAGTGTCTGCTTGCAGCCCTCTTGGCCACCTGAGGTTTGTGTGCATCATGGTCTATTTAGGTCATTGTGTAGTCATGTTGGTGCTGTTCTGCACCATGCACGCTGGTGGAGGTGCAGAATTCATGGAGGCCATGCAAGTGAAGTACGGAGCGGCGGCAAAGGAGGCCCAGTGCTTCGTCACATCCGCGATGGGCTTCGACACCGTCCCCGCAGATGTGGGCGCCACGCTTGCTTGCACAGCAATGCAGGACATGGGCCTGCAGCCACACACTGTTGACTCCTTCCTTTTCCTTGATTGGGGCCCTGCAGGCTCATGCGGCCACTTTGCGACGCTGTGCGCACCGCAGCACGCTGCCACAGTCCCCTGTTGTTTCGCAGTGAGAGAGGCCTCTTGCATGTGGCATTGGGCCTGTCCGCACAGCACGTTACCATGTACGGCCTGCACAATAAGCACCGATCTGTTCAGCCAGTATCTGACGCGTGTTGTTCCCAGCATCACTGCAGTGGCTCCGTGCACAGAAGGGCAGTGTGCAGGGAGTCAGCGGTGCATGGCTTCCGCCATGTTGCAAGTCTGAAAGCGACTCGCCGCGAAGCCAAGGCTGCAGGTTTGAATCCGCCCCCACAGATTGATGGGCCCAAGCCACGCCAGATGCAGGCATGTGAGTACATTCCCACCTTGGGTTATGCTATTCCATTCCCAGGTGTGACACTATGTCTGTGCCTGGAATATGTGCCCAGTGTTTCCGCCCTCGGCTGAGTTTCCAACGCTGTGAAACACCAGCGTGCACCACAGCACTGACAGAGGGCACTGTATGCCTTGTTTGTTGTGAAGCAGGAGATCGATTGAAGCATGCATGCAGGTGCGGATGCGTCTGTGGTGAGGAGAACGATGAGCGCAAGGGGAGGCGCCGGCCTGCCTGCAGCACACTACTTGGCATCATTTGTCATCCGCAAACGCTGGAATCTGTGGATGCTGATGCTGTTTGGGGGAGCAGTGCAGCTGTTGGCCCGCACTGCCATCGGCCGTGCGCTTGTGCTGCGCTGGCCGAAGCTGCTCACCTGTGGCGCGTTCTCCAAGTCAGGGCCTACTCAGGAGCAGATGGACAGCACCAGTTTCGTAATGCGCCACTATGGCTATGCCTTCGACGCTGCCGCAGACTCTGTGCAGTACAAGGTAGCCTCTGTGCCACCCTCATGTTCCCTGTCTATACTGTGTCTACCAAGCAATCAGGGATGGCTAAGACAGAGAACGAGGAGTTGTTCTTGCATATGTGCAGGTAACTGTGGAGGTGGCAGGCCCGGAGCCCGGCTACGTCGCCACCCCCTGCATCATGGTGGTGCGCCGCTCCGTGGCCCCTGCGTGTTACTGCCCTGTGCAGCAGGGGATTTGGTGCTGCCATGTAGCCCCTGTTTGTGCATATCTGGCTTCTGCTTAATGCGTAGATGCATTCCTTTTCCGCCGCATGTCGTCTGTGTGTTAGTGCTCGCCTGGGTGGGCCATTGGCAGGCCTGCGCGACTTGTAACAGTTGCGTTGCTGCGCATCTGGCACTGCACACGCCGACGATGTGCTCTCATATGATTGAGCCTCATGCAGGAAGCTGCACAAGAGCTGCTTGACAACAAGGAGCTCATCAGAGGGCTTGTGGAGCATGGGGGTGTTTGCACACCAGGCCAGCTGCTTCTTATGCATGGCCGGTCTTATGTGGATCGATTGAAGGGTGCTGGTATTCGCATCAAGGTGACCCCTGAAATGAGCAACACTCCTTAGAAATAGAGGCTGTTTTTGTGTGTTTGTGGTGCTGGGATTCAGTGAGCGGGCGGGTGTGACAGTGTACCAAGCGCGAGATGTAATGCTATGATGTGTACACTTGCTATTCTTCTGTATTAAACTCTTCAACTGGTGGCGTATAAGGGGAATGGCAATGTGTCCACTGCTGTGTGGCGAGCATTTGGTAGCGTTCTGTTGCGGCGACGTTTTTTAATAATAAATTACAGGAGTGTCAGTCAGGTTCATTTGCACTTGCATTGCCGCTTGTCGCTGAACTTACATACCTCTGTAATCGGCCTACGTTCCAGGAGTTCATGGCAGCAGCACAGCATTCCATTCGCAACCCCAGCTAGCTGGGCCCAGCACTTGTGCCCATGCATCCAGATCGCAAAATTCTGGGTCGTGCATACTTTCTGACCTCCTGTTCCTGTGCTGCACAGTATCAACAGAATATTTGCAGGACGGCAGGACAGGGCACAAGCCTAGCTTGTGACCGTGTCACCTTCAACATGTCGTGGCCAATCGGGCAGTGCCAGCCCGTGCAACTGTTTGCGTTGCACCATGTGCGATCACGTTCAGACCTAAGCCGTGATTATGCATGTTAGTGTTGTAGCTTCTCGGGCAGGGAATCGTTGCAATGCGCGTCGGATATGGCTGGCCGAAGGTGCGCACTAAGTGCAGAGCACGCTGCACCCTGAACGCGCTGAGACTCTGAATCAAACACCAATAACCACTTCAATACATTACAATCAGTGCAACCGTGGTGGATGTAACAGGTATTCAGCACGGTAGAAGATTTCTCACAGGAGACAGCAGATGAGGTCCTGGGCGAGATCGTAGGCATCGCCGCACTGCAGGACTATCTCCTAGTCGTTTTCCAGAAAGAAATACAGCTTTGGAGTGCCCGTCAGGTGCGGTACTACCTTGAGCGTGACTGAAAGCTCCGGAATAACACCGTGCTGCAAACGTATATGCTCTGTCAAGCCATGCTGGGTCAGCACAGCACATCCAGTACGTATATCTTTCCACCTACTATAGTACTGCTAAACTGATTTGTTACAGCGGACCACTGGTGCAGCACCGAGTGAAGCTATCCGTTTTCACACACGGAGGTGAGGTACTGGATGATGAAGGCGGGAATGCGGAGGTCTCCACCTCACCGGCATCCCAGCGTATTGCAGTACGCACAACAGCCAGTCGTGTACACATGTACCGTGTACAGCAGACTTCAGAGCAAGCCATGCCAGCAGCCTTACTGCAGCTAGCGCCTGCCCTGCGGCCTGCTCACATCGTCCTCACCCAGTCAGTGGACGTCTCAGCGTACGGCTGCAGCTGCGCACTTCTTGCAGGTGTGATATGTCGGCACCTGCCACCTGCCGCCTGAAGAGTATGCAAGGCTAAGCACACCCTGAAACAGCCCCGCTGCCTGCCCCATGCAGATGTGTCCGGTGTGACCACCGCACTGGAATGCGGCACACTCCTGCATGTGTCCTGGACTGGGCACGTGCGAACCGTGCATAACGTGTACATAACGTGTGGAGAGGCGCAGGCGGTGCCGTCCGCATGCTCGGCCAATGGGACACCACAGCCACCTGATCAGAAGGGCCACATCATGGCCATCCTGCACCAGCCCAAGTTCCCAGACACTGCGCTGATCTTCTCAGATGGCTCAGTGGCGCGCTGCCTGTCTGATTCATCCTCCCACAGCCCCCTCAGCGGCGCCGCCCACTCTGAGTGGCTGCTGCCCGCAGGGGGGGGTGCGTGCTGCGGCGCGCTGAGCTCTTGTGCTCAGAAGCTAGCAGTGGGGTGCAGCGACGGGGTCACGCGCTTGTGGTCACTCGGCGCAGCCAACGCAGGCTCCTGCCAGCAGCTGTCGCTCGCGGACTGGGGCCACTCTGTAGAATCAACAGGCGCCGTGCAGTGCATTGTGTGGTCATCAGACAGCCAGGTCCGCATCCAAGCTCACCTGTGCGTGCTACAGGCCAGTGTGGCCCCCACGGGGAGAGCAGCAGGCAGGGTACTACACTCGGCCCGAAACTAAGAGCAAAATTTTGCTCAGAGGGTATGTCTAGGTATAATGAACCGTTATTTGTTGGATAATTAGACCCGGAAAATCAACAGTCGGCCCGAGTACTCCGGGCAGTTTCCTAAATTTTTGTGCAAGCCTGGCCGCAGCGCAGCTCTGGTGCATGCCGCCTGCTCAGCTTGTTCGCGGGCTGAGTCCGCCTGGTACCTGTAGCCACACAGCTGCTGTGCTGTGCAGGCACTGGCAGTGGGGTACGCGAGGCAGGGCTTTGCGGTGTGGACAGCGTCGGGGTGCCGCATCATGTCCTCGCTGCAGCACCGCCCCCAGACAGACATTTCCGCGCCGTGCTGGGCCAGCGGGGTGGTTGCGCTGGCATGGGACGTGAGCTCCCTGCGGCTGCTGCTGTGTGAGCGGGGCATGCCGGGGCAACTGATGCAGATGCACTTTGTGCGGCCGGCGGGGCAGATCCAGCAGCTGTCGATGCCCGGGGAGCAGCGGGGCGTGGCCCCTGCACTCACACGCGCAGAGGAGGAGGTGCATGTGCTGCAGGGGGACGACAGGCTGCTGTTCGTGTCGGAGGCTGCGCACATCTCCGCCGCAGAGCTGCACATGTGCGCCCCCCTGCCTCCCAGCATGCTGCTCTCTGTTGGCAACAAACCCCATCGCGCCCAGCCGGGGGGTCCGCGTGGCTCCCATGCTACACACGTCATTACTATGGAGTCCTCCTGCATGCATGCAAGCTGTGACAGTGCCGCATGTCTCTGCCAGAAGCTTCTGCATGGTGCCTCGTAGCTGACACCTCAGTGTTACAACTGTCGATGATGCAATGTAGGTGGCTGAGAAGGGTCCATGTGGGGAGTGTTTGCATTGGGGTGGGGGGGGGGTCTGAACAAGTGTGCATGCTGCAGCCATCGCGTGGTGCTGTGCAGGGGGGGTGACTCGGAGATGCCTGGAACACAGCTGGCGCGCGACGGGCTGGCGGTGCACCATGTGCCGCTGCCTCACTCGTATGCGTCCGCATGCTGGCCTCTTCAGCAGGTGGCGGTGTGCCAGAACATTCTTGACATTGCAGCAGCGGGCACGCACGGCGTGGTGCTGTACGACCGCCGCCATGGCCGCTGGCGGGTGTTTGGGGATGTGCGGCAGGAGCAAGCGTTCCGCGCGCGGCTGCTGGCCTGGCTGCCCGGCGTCGTCATCGTGTGCCGGCAGGAGCTCGCACAAGGCCCCAGGGGGGTGGGGGAGGACGATGTGGAGGGCAGGGACTGCTCCATCGTTCTGCACTCCCGCTTCCACCTCGACGAGGCCTCCGTACTGTGCCGCCTGCCCCTCGCCCAGGTGCGCCCCCCGCATGCTGCCACACTCTGTAGCATTCACACGACCGCACGCAGTGCCTGCAAGCGCAGGGCCGTTGCCGCAGCCCGCAGCAGCGCTTGAATGTGACGCGCAGGGGCGCTGCAGGTGCCGGATGCCATGGACTGCCAGCAGGGCCACATTCTGCTCGCGTTTGCGCCGACCAGGCTGCTGCAGGTGCGCGTGGCCGTGCACGGGCAGGTGCGGCCCAACCATGTACCCTCCGCCTCCCTCACCCCCGTGCGCGAGCTGAACCTGATGTCCCCTGCGCGGCCCATTGTGTCCGCAGGCCTCGTCATCAACCGCCTGCTGCCCGCCGGCCCCGGCAGCCTCACGGACCTGCAGCACAGCCTCTCCGACCGCCCCAGCGGGCCCCTGCCGCGCACGCAGCCCAGCAGACGCATGCTATCTCCGAATAACAGCTCCCTCCTGCTCGCAAGCCACTCCCTGCATTCTGGTAGTGGCCTGCGGGGTGCACGCATGCAGTCCGGGGGGGAGCCCGCCGACGACAGCAACACGCGGCCCCTGCTGGGCAGCTACGAGCACCCCGTAGAGGAGTGGCGCAGCGTCGCACCAATGCACTGCCTGCTACTGCGCTGGGGCGGCCTCCTGACGCTGGTGCATCTGGACACCGCCCACGAGTCCCATCTGCTGGAGGTGCGCTGCCTCTGCTGTTGTGGCCGTGCGTTGCGCAGCGGGCAGGGAGACACGCGGGGTGAAGTTTCGAGTGCGCTGTGTGCCATGCGGGTGTTGTGAGGGGAGCTGCTACTGGAAGCATGCATGCAGGGGGTGGAGTGTGTGTGGCTGTGCCCGTGGCTCACCGAAGGCAACAGGCGCAAAGGCTCAAGCACCGTGCTGCCTGCGCTGCCCCCCAGCTCTGCAGTGCTGCCGGCGTCCCCCCACGGCCACCACAGGCCGCTGCTTGAGCATGCCCACAGCACCACGTTCGGCAGCACCGACACCTCCCCGCGGCACACGCACCATGCCAGCAGACGCATGGGCGGCCTGCACATGGAGATGCCGTGGTGGATCTACTCCTCAGCGGGCATGCATCTGCTGTTCCCGTCCACGCTTGCAGGGGAGGGTGCCAGCCAGCTGGACCTGCAGGTGCTGCAGGTGCAGCTCGACCCTGAGCTGCAGTTTGACCCTGAGGTGTTCCCCATCGGCGTGTCCCTCGCAGACGCCGCCATCATCGGCATGACGCAGCGCCTCAAGCGGGCAACCGCCACTGCCAGCTTTGCGCGAGGCGTCGGCAGAAAGGTGCAGCTCCCAACCTCGGCCGCATGCCCCTGCATGCTGGCGCTGGCGCTGATGCATGTGAGCCGGTAGTTGTGTTGCTGCAGTACCAGGTGTCGGGCGCAGTGAGTGTCTTGAGGGGCTTGCCTGCTGCAGGCATGCGCAGCCGGTGGAAGGGGGGGAGGCGCTGACGAGGCGCTGCATGCATTCTGCCTGATGCCGGCCCCGCAGAGCCAGCCGGTACTGCCATGCCTGCTGCGGCGGCAGCTGCAGCACGGCCACTCGCGCGGCGCGCGGAGGCTTGCGCGCCTGCACCAGCACGGCCCGCACTTCTCCCGGTCGCTTGAGTGGCTGCTGTTCACCTCCCTCGATCACGACTTTTGCCAGGGTGACGTGTCAGACTCTTCTAGTGAGTCCCCCACCCTGGGGGGCATCCAGGCGCTAGATGGGGGCGCGGCGGACGGCATGCAGTCCCTGCTGCGCTCCGCGTTCGACCTTGTGCGCACGTTCCCGCAGTGGCGCGACGTGGTGGTCAACGTCAGCCGCAAGACCGATGCGGTCATGTGGCCGCTGCTGTACTCTGTTGTGGGGAAGCCCAGCGCCGTGCTGCACCAGCTGCTCCATGCTGGTCAGGTGCGGCCCCCCATCGCGAGCGCTGCTCCTCCTGCACTGCAGCAACTGCTGGCAGGCATGCCGGCGCCTGCTGCTGGGCATGCTCAAGCGCGCACCGCCATGCAGGTGCACATGGCGTCGTGCCTTCTGGTGGTGGTGGACTCTGTGGAGGGCGCCGCGCCCGCACATGCGCTGGCGCTGGCGCTCGTGGAAGCTGCGCTGCATGCATTCCTGACGGACCTCGCCGCCGAACTGCTGCGCTTTGTGAACCCTGCCAGCGATGCAGAGGTCGACGCCTTCCTTGAGCCGCAAGGTGCCCCCCCCCCCCCTGCCATCCCCACACAGCCCCACAGTCATGCCGCGTGAGACATTCCCCGTGTGTGTCCAGGAACGCTCACTCCAGATCCCAACATGACGCAGCACACCGCCGCCAGCCCTGGTTCAGGGTGGGCGGCGAGTAGCCTCAGCCCCGGCCATCCTCTGCCCGTCGCGCTGCACCCTGACGGGCATGCAGCAGCAGAGCAGAGTGCTGAGGCGCTGCAGCACGAGGCAAGCTTCGCGGAGGCGGCGGGCTCACCGGCCACATCTCCAGCTCTTGCAGCGGCCCCTGAGCCGATGGATGCGGAGGCCTCTGACGGCCAGGCCCGCAGCTGGTTCGGGTTCTTCTTGGGATACCAGGCGACCTCCATAGGGGCCGCCGTCGCAGCGCGCGAGCCCGCGGCCGCCGCCATCACAGCCTCAGACGCCGCCGCGGACCTCAGACGCTATGGCTCGCGTGGTGACCTGCCTGCGCCAGAGGCGGCTGTGTCTGACAATGTGCGTGCCTCGCTGCGCCTGCCCCCCTTAGCCACAACCGGACATCTGCACTACCGGGCAGCCCCTATGCATGCTGTGTCCGTTTTCACGCTGAGAAAGTTGAGGGCGCGCACCACTCCGCATAGCACACTTGACATATCAATGCTTTTAGGAACGAATATGTGGAAATTTTCATCGAGCTCTTGCGCGCGCGCGTGAAGCATTTGCTGTTGGTGACCTGCTCCACCACTTGCACCATAACCTGGCACGCCATTCAGCGGCGTCGTCTTGATCGTCACCAAATACCTACGCAGTAGGTACTGAATATGTACTAGAACCATCAGTACCATAAGTACCGGCTTGGGTGAATGTTGCTTCCTGCAGCGACAGGCTGGTGGAGCTGCCCATCCCACTCCGGCCAGCCTCACCATCCCGTGATAACCAACAGCAAATGCTTCATTATTTGTTTCATAGAAGGTTGCGTGTTTATCTTCTTCTCTTGACATCCTGATGCGTTGATGGTCTGCGGAACGCAGCCAACATGTTCACTGCAGTGTCGCCTGCATCAAAATGAAGATGTTTCAGCAATGTGCTCAGCGCGCTGCGATGTGGTGTGTGTGGCCTCAACTTTTCTAGGCCTCAAAGGGGACGCAGATGTGTATGGCATGCATAGGGGCTACCCGTAGCACTCTGCAGTAGAGGCGGAGTGTTGCGCACGTGCGGTGGGGAGGGTGCGGGGCTGCGCACTCAACAGCGGGCCCGTGTGCGGTGACAGCGGGGGCGCATGCAGGGTGCTCAGGCAGGTGAGGGTGGGGCTGCTGTAAAGCCTGAGGCTGGCCAGGCACAGGCAGAGGTGCCACCTGCAGCAGGCGGCAGCAAGCCCTCCAGCGGCAGCGCTGCTGTTGCAATGGCGGCACGGCGGTTGATATCAGAGCATGCGTGGTACTGGCTGGACGCGGGCCACCTGCTGCGGCTGGCGGACCTGCAGCGCGCCCTCTCCACAGTGCCATGCTCGCTGGCTGCGCTGATGCAGGTGTGCCACAGCTTGTCTGTCTGTTGCTGCCCCTCATGCTTTTGGCCCATGGCTGCCGTATGCTGTCTGCTTGATGCGGCGTGACACCCTTTCAGCCACTGCAGCGTTCCCACTGGCCCCAGCAGCACATGTGCAGCTGCCTAGCAGTGCCCTCGCAATCCCCAGAACGGTTGCCGTGGTCATCTCCTGTGACCTCCTCTGTGTTGGGGGGGCACGCGCTCACCTGGCTGTCAAGCGCTTGCGTGTACGGGCCGCTTCCACACCACATCGCAGCGACGTGTTGTTTGTTGTGCGGACTGCAGGGTGTTACAGATCGGTTTCTGTTAGTCATCGGCATGTTGAGCTGCAGCATCCGCCACGTGCTCAACATGCCTGGTGAGCGCGGCAGCATAGAATTCAATGAAGAGTGGTGCTACAGGTGTTCCCAGCAATTGACATGAATGCACAGCTCACGGCTTCAGAGGTGGTGACGGCAGTGTGCCTCATCCGCCAGGAGGTGCCCTTCGTTGAGCAGCCCGCGCTGTTGTCCACAGCTCACGACTTGCTGCTGCTGTTCCACTATATCTATGCACCGCAATGGCGCCTCGCAATGGCCATCTGCCTGAACCAGCAAACCCATCTGCAGCAGATGCGGCAACGAGCACCCAAGGTGCTGTCTGAAGTGCGGGCCCGGCTTGCAGCTGAAGAGTCGCTAAGAGAGTACTCTGTCCTGCTCCAGTTGTAAGGATCGTGAAGATGCGCAACTGTGGCAATGGACCAGGAGATGGGAGCAGGATTTGCGTCTTCGACTTTGGCATTTATAGAAAATCACCGCAGGCTTGCCGCAGGGCACATAAACTTATGAGAGAAACTCAACACTAGGTTTTGAGAGTAATCGTGTGTGCACAATGGACTGAAGTTGCGAGCTATTAGAATGGTGTTGCTCTGCAAGATGAGTATGAACCATGGAGCGATTTGATATGTTGTAACAGTGTAAACACCGAATTCCAACGTATTGATCACAGGAATGATGTAGCACACAAAGGTTCTCTAGACATGCACCAGTTCACAACAATTTATCCGCTCAAAGGTATGTATCTTTCAAGACGCTCAACCTAAACGATATCCTCTTCAGTGGTGGGTGTAACCTCCTCACCGCGTTCCCGCTTCGCCTGGCGAGCTTTCACACGTGCTTTGCTCTCCTTTCGCGAGAGCTTCTTCTTGGGCGCTTTCACCTTGATGGTGTTACCGAATGCATCCGTTACTTCTTCCTGCTGCTTAAGCTCCACCTTCTCGCGGCGCTTGGTGAGGTCGTACGCAGCTCCCACGACCTTGCACAGTCCCTCCCCGACTAGCCACTCCTCAGGGCACACAGTGGATGTGAACTCGCGGTTGTGGGAAATCACAACCACACCACCGTTGTATGACTTGATCGCCTGCAACGCACCACCACCTCAAACCTTGCACGATGCCATTGGCATGCTGGCGGTGACAAACGAGGCCTGTGAAAACCAACGACTTGCATTCGAGTACTCAGGCACAAATGCCAGGCTGGGAGAGGAAGTGGACTCTAAGTCTGGTTAGCTGCGCACCATGGCAAGGGCACCCAGAGAGTCACGGTCCAGGAAGTTTGTGGGTTCGTCCATGACAAGAATGTGTGGGTTATTCCACATGGCAGCGCCCAGCACCACCTTGACCTTCTGGCCACCTGACAAGCCCTTCATGAGAGAATGCGTTGAGAACTCTGGCTCCAGGCCGAAGTCATTCAAGTGCTTCTCAACAGCAGCTGTGGTGAGAGGCCTGGTCATGAGGCCCAGGCGGGCAGCCTCCTTGGAGTCCATTTCATTGACCAGCTTTTGCACGCCCAGCAATTCCAGCTGTTGACGGGTCATCCAGGAGTCGCACTCGCTTGACATGTCCTTCCAGCGCACCTCGTACCTGCATGCCGGCACTGAGTGAGGGGCCAGCGCAGCAACGCACACCACCGCAAGGTCTCTCCGCCCCAGACATCCCCGCAATCACAAACATGCTGCTGGTTGATGGTGTACAGCATAACAATTTCCAGGAACCAGGGATGCGCACTCGTAGCCACCACCCTTGGCTTTGCGGCGGGAGACGAGCTTCTCGACGCTGCGCTTGCTGCCATCGTCAAGTTTGATCTTTTGGTGCATGGCTGCAATCTCCTCCTCGGACATGGCGATGTGGCTCTTCTCCTGCTCCTCGCGGTCCTCGCCGCTCACATACCGCCACTGGATGTACTGGTTGGGGGTCTTGTCGAGGTGCTTCTCGATGTGGTGGAAGGCATGCTGCGCAACATACGCGATGCGGCAGTTGGGGTGGCGCCACACCGTGCCTTCAGTTTGCTCCATCTCGCCAGTCAGCACCTTGATCATGGTGGACTTGCCGGCACCGTTTCCACCGATGCATCCCACACGGGATGACAGGGACACCTGCAACGCCACCGCGGCCCTCACACCACCATGGCAGCACCGATGCGGCCACCGCACTCGCACCAACACAAGCACTCGTCGCATGCACACGTGTGTACCACATTGGCAGTGGCGCAGCACAGAAAACACACATTAGGATCACGGGGTGTGCAGGCATGCACAGCAGCTGAAGTGTTGCACAACAGCAGGCCACCGTGCGCTGCGGTGCAGGTGGTCAGTGCATGAGCAGCACACCTGCACGTTCACATCTGTGAGCTGAGGCTTCTCAGCGCCCGGGTACGTGAACGTCATGTTGGTCATCTTGAGGATGGCCTTGTCCTTGGTCTTGACACCCTCCAGGAATCCAGGCTCGGGGAACTTCCAGGTGATGGTGGAGGCCTCCAGGGAGTAGTAGCTGGCAGCCTCGGGCACCTGCTTGACAAACTCGGTGAGGTTTCCGCGGTAGCACTTGAGCTTGCGGTTCTCGTAGTGGATGATGTGTGTGCACACTGTCTCCAGGAAGTTGGAGTCGTGGGACACGATCATGGAGGAGATCGATGTCATGGAGCACAGGTAGTCCATAAGCCACTTCACGTTGGCAACGTCAAGATGGTTGGTGGGCTCATCCAGCAGGAAGATGTCGGCCTTCATGAGGATGGCGCGCGACAGAGCCAGCTTCATCTTCCAGCCCCCTGACAGAGCACCCACAGAGCGGTTCTGCAGCTCATCAGAGAAACCCACGCCAGTGAGCTGCTCAGTGACTGTATCCTTTGTGATCTTCATATCGGGGTCGTTGTTCTCAAACCAGTGCACCAGGTAGTCAGCTACGGACAGCTCCACCTCAGAGTCATCTAGATCATGCTCCACGTACACAGTCTTGAGCTCCTCAGGGGGAGGGAAGCCCTCGACCTGGCCCTTGGAGATGGCGCGCATGAGAGTGGATTTCCCGCAGCCGTTGGGGCCGCACAGGCCGTAGCGCTTGCCACGCTTCAGGTGCAGGTAGGTGTTGTTGAGAAGAATCTTTGCACCGTATGCCAGGGAGAACTCGCACTTGCAGAGGTCCTCGCCCTCCTCGTCATCATCCTTCTTCAGCTCCGCCTCTTGCCTCTCATCCTGCAAGGCAGCTCTCTCAGCCACAGTCACTAGACTCATTCATACTTCTCAAGGGCATCCATCATCCACCTGTCATTCTGACAGGCAGTGTATTGAGAGACCGAGCGACCGGAACCCGCGTCGTACATCTCACAACAGCTCAGGTGCACAAACACGGCTTCCTCGTCTACGAACGGGATGTGCAGCGCACCTCCTTGCGGCAGGACTCAACGAAGGCCTGGCCAGCAGCCTTGGAATCGGGCTCGCCCATGTGGGGGGTCAGGTAGGGCACCATCAGGGAGCCCACCCACTCCTCGTCAACAAAGCTGCGATTGTCAATGAGCGCTATCGCCATGGTCTTGATGAAGGCGGCCACAGTCGCTGGCGCCTTGTCACCAGATCCCTGCTTGAACTGGTCCTCCACCCACTCAGGAGAAGTGGAGCGGACCTGTACATGCATGCTGTTGAGCCACTGTGTGGTTCTCGACGCTGACGGTACCCGCCAGCAACACTGACAGGGCGGCACAGACGTCTGCAGATACAAGTCGCAAGGAACATGCCTTGCTGATCTCAGCGGCCTCCTTCTCAATGTGCTGTAGAGTCTTGACGGCTTTGCCTGCCACAGTGCGGACCTCAGGGTCCGACACCTCCTCTGACACACGCTTCACCAGCGGCATCACGCTGGGCAGGAACGGTGCAGCATGCACTGGGTCGTCCACCAGCTTAGCCATGTTATCAGCAATCAGGCACGACTTGCGCTGGATGGCCTGCACCCGGTCCTGCAGGCCACGGTTCAGCAAGGGCACAATGATGGACAGGTGCGCCGCCTCCACTGACTGCACGAAGGTGGTAGCTGCAAGGCCATGGATGCAGTCATGCAGCTTCGCAGGTTTGGCCATGCACTCCACCAGGCGAGGGACGAAGGGCTGGATGTCGTTGTTGCCTGCACCGTTGCACAGCTGATCGGGTACCTTGTCGCACAGCACAGCGCAGCGTGTCATGAGGAGTGAGGTGGCAACACGCACCGCAAACTTTGCAGACGTCGGTCATGGTGGTGTACGCTTCCGTCGCCACCTGAGGCTTGGAGTCGTTCATGCAGGGGGTGACTGCGGGAATGATTGAGGGCATGGACTTCTGAACCTTCTCGGGCACACGCTTTGCCAGGTCAGACACCATGTTCAGCGCCAACACCTTAGTCTGCCACTTCTTGGCGAAATTTAGAGCCTCCAAAAGCTTGGGCATCACACACACTAGCGAGGTGCCGCTGACCACCTCAGCCACAATGTACTTGACAGCCTCAGCGGACGTGTCGCGCACAACAGCCTCTTTGTCCGCCGCAAGGTCCAGGCACCAGCTCAAAGCTGGGACAATGTATGGCTCAGCTGCTGTGCCAGATGTCTTGGCGATTGCCAGCAGCCCGGCCGCACCACCAGCACGCATGGAGGCGCTCTTCTTGTCGGTTCCATTCGCCTATGTACAAGCATATTGGTAAGAAAATCTGAACATCAACCTCAATCAGGCTCTAAAACGGCGTGCAATGCACTCCTTCTACGGGGTGTGTGACGTGCTGGTGCCATGAGTCAGTGCTCACCTCTAGGGCCTTCATCACTGATCCATCCTCTAGCGAGGCAACGCCTTCCGCAGCGACAGCTGCAGCAACATTGTTGGCAATGCTGGCGACATCGCCGGGGTCGGCATCGGCGAACTTCGAAATGAGATCAACAGCAGCCATCGCTCGGGCGGTGACCTGCACACACAGGCGTCCATTCAACAACGCTAGTAGTCCAAGACACAGTAAGCAAACAATTATTGTATTGCCAATGAGCGCGTCCAAGGAGTTGACGCAAGGAACTGGCACGAACATATCAACGTGCCACACATACCACTCCAATGTCTCCTTTCAACACATCTACTCCGAGTACAGTGTGCACACATCCGTACGCCCATCAAGGGCGCCTGATCTTGCGGTTGTGCTGAACAGTGATGCATACAACCAATAAAAAACGATGTTCCTTGTCACCAGGTTTGATGTGCATATGACGACGACTCACACAGAAGGCAGGCGGCGCCTGTCATAGCAGGATGCAATCCAAACGGCCATATACTATAGTATATGCACTGTGTTTATTGATGGCTAGGTCGGTACGTTTCAGGTGCACAAGGGCAGAAGCGGTGTGAGGCATCGTTCGCATAAACTACAGCAAACACAAGAGAAACTAGATCCGAAGACTGACAGCATGATGACACTAGAAACGGCTACTGCAAATCGTAACGTGGGCCTGTGATTGAGTGCACATCACATGAGAACAAGGCATGCGAGTAGTTGTAGACCACGCTCGGTGTGTTCTGCTCAGTATCCTAGTCCTCTATCTCACGCAAAACCAACTAAATGAGGAAGATCCATGTACACTTGTAAACATGTGGGCGCTAACTGTAGCGCGCAAATGATCATGCAGGAGTATGGACATGCTCGTACCTATGCTGGCAGAACCTGAAGTGTTGCGAATCCTTACGAGGGAGACTTCAAGGTGTTGCAATACACAACCCAGACAATGCACCTTTTCTGATCCTGTATGGTATATGTTGCGCCTGAGCGTTCGTACTCGGCATCTGGAGCCGCCGGAATCATACTGGTTGTGTTCCAGCGAGCGTCACATGGAGACACACATGCATGCAAGCATTATTTTCTGATTGTCGAAATCGTGCTGCCGGTTCCTCACCCTGTCAGAACTTTTTCAGGTGCCTGGCTGACATTCTTTATTTGTTTCTCTGATGCACTGCTCGAGCATTGTGTGTCATTTGGGCCTCGCGTACGAAGACCTACCGCTGGTAGTGCGCTCGTTTCTGTAGCTCTGACATCGTGACTGGCCAGTTTACTTGGGAATAAGTCGTGCATCTCTAATGCGTAGGTTATTGGATCAGCTGTAATCTGGTAATTCTGCAGCTCTGCGGAAACCCTTCTCTGTACATAGTGGTTCCGTGTTCAGATGGTGCCAATACGGGAAGGATATGCAGCAAGATTAATGCGAAATATGTCTTTTTGTGTCCAGGCTTCGATTCCTTTAACGTTTGTGCTGTATGTGCAACACTAAGAACTTTGCACCGCCCACACACGTACCGGGTACTGAATCCAATAATCTACGCACAACACAATATACTCCCACAGCTGCAGTCTATGAGCTCATGTTGCAGGTATTCTGTTGCTTTCCGGGGTACTACATAGGTAGTAACATTCAATGGTGTCAACGATGAAGTCTACTCTCTGTACTTGGCACCTCGACGAGGGACGTCGACACAGATGTGGCCACATACACTTTCATATGCTTCCAGAACGTAGATAAAATATCGGCAGTTGCATCATAGAGGTAGCCTGATGCTACACGACTTCCCTCTGAGTACTGCAGTACAGATGTGAACATGAGCTTCGTCTCGAGCTGACAAGCACCAACATGGATTCCACTAGCAACTGCTTCAATTGAGAACAGCTGCTCTTGGGGACCTGACCCAACAACTTTTGATGAAGCGGAACACACTGGTATGCATCAGAAGGGTTTTTCACTACCTTTCCGGTTTGTAACTTACATCTGAAGGGTTTTTTTTGAGAAGAATGTATGCAAGAAGTAGAATCTCTTGTCGATCAACGCCAAGGAAAACCTGTCGTGCTGGCTTTTTCATTTATTGATTTTGTATGTTTTCTGCAACTTGTGAACTCGCGTTCAATGCAGAACAGCTGTGCAATTTTCCCCAGTCACATAGCATGCCTTGAAGTGTGGCGACAGATGGGAGTGACGTGCAGAAGAATCTGGGCGAGCATGAAGTATATCCAAATTAGCAAGAAACATTTTGTGTGCAGGCCCAAAGTAGCAAACGAGAACTGGAGCTCGAGGTGCATGCCCAAACAGAATGAACCCAATCGTGGGCCCAATTTTTTGCCTCCGGTTGTGGATCACTTGTCCAAGAACATCAGATCCCAGTCTACAAACAGTCCAAGTCATATTGTTCGTATATTCAGAAGAAATTTCGTCCAGAGATTGAGAACACAAGGTCGGTATTTCGGGTGAACTCGGAACATTCCCACACCAGGCCAAAAAGGCCCAACCTACATGCATGTACCAGAGTTTAGACAACGAACCAGGACTTTATAGACCCAAATGATACACACTTCGTCGCCGTTAGTTTCTGCTTGTTGCGAGGAGGTCTGTGGTAATATTGGAGCACCCAACAACACGGTGTCGACTCCAGCATAAGATGCCGATCTCTGCAGCCGGCCATTCGAGCAATATGAAGTGCACATATGCGTACTCTTGAGACAAGGCAGTCAGCTTTGTTTGCCGAATCATAACTTTGACAACGTTTCTGTGAGCAGCAGCGTTCAGCAGCCCGTATTAGACGGTGCTTTCAAATCCAACATGCAGGCTGACGACGCACCAACTCGCAATGGAGCTCTCCATTCGCTTCCGCCAAAGGTGCACTTTTCTTGGCTCCGGGCCGGTGCAAAGTTGTGTTGTTGCTGTTCGTTGACGAGGTCACTAGAAGCCCTCGAAGTCAATTTCAGCACTGCAAACATCACGACAATTATCTTCTGCTTATAGATTATCAATGTTATTCTCGAAGGGGGTGGTCCGAGGCTCTGGGCAATCCTTGCTTGTTTAAACAAGCACTGGAAGCGCACCGCTGAGGAGTTCGCAGCGATAAAGATGATGGAAGAACCTCGCATGGAGAGAATTCCTCTAAAACTCAGGTGGGCACTCTGTTCCTTCTAGTCCTGTGTTGCGTTGCAATAGTTGTTCGGTGAATGACTGAAGATCAGTAAGTGTAGAATGAGTCACACGAGGGAATTGTGTCCCCTTGGAGAATACTAAACTCAATATGAAGTGATATCCATACGTGCAGACAGAACGAAAGCCCCCTGAAACTATATTCCTACTGCATGGCGCAAACATTTGCCATTGCACAGAGTACAGCCTTGCAGTTTGGTGACTTGCACTGCGCAGCCATCCTTACATGCGGCGACGACTGCTACCGCGATCAGCTCGGCAGAACCAGGTACAAGTTGTACACTTGGGGGGATAACACTCGTGGTCAGCTTGGGAACCAAACTGATGCCCAGCCATCTGTCTCCAGTATTGCTTCAGACTGTGAGAACATTTGTTGCTTAGATGACATGGAGGGATCTGACATGGCTCGCGAGCCTCAGTCAGTTTGCCTCGGATACAGTGTGTACAATGTGCGCCGTTGAATGCATCTTTTGCATCGTAATATGCTTTCATCATCTGTTTCAGGTCTTGCAACGTGCAAGCGAAACTGAATAGTACAGCATTTTTCCACACCATGTATGTAGCGTGTGGAGAGCTTGTGTTTCTTCATCTTTTAATATTCTGTGACAGTGAGGTGCTGATGATCAAGCTGTTGTTCAGGACAGCATGGAGGAGGAGATCATGCCTGTGTCAGTCTCTTGTGGCGCCCATCACACAGCAGTTATCACACGTCGCGGTGATTTGATTACATGGGGTGCAGGAACTGCAGGGCAAACTGGACAAGGTGTTTGTGCGGATGTACGCTGCTCAGTTGTGAGGCATGCTATGATTGTGACGCTGTACGCATTACGTAAATGCGAATCGAATCCTGAATGAAGGATGGCTTATGGAAAACGTCAGAAGATGTTTGAGATTCACATTGTGCATCTTTCATGCAGACACAGTCTCCAAAGAAGGTACAGTTCCGTGGCGAAGACGACAAGACCATCACTGTGCGGATTGTAGCATGTGCTGGTGGTGGGAACGAAACAGTTGCCATCGATGAAAAGGGGGGTCTTTGGGGCTGTGGTCAGAATGAAAGTGCACAGTTGGGGCTTGGACAGAGCGGTGTTGTACCTGTCTTTCAGTGCATTAACATCGGAGATCGCAACAACAGGTATGTTTGCGTCGTGTGCACAACGGTCTTCAGTAACAAAAAATGTGTGAATTACTTCACAAGCTTGATGGCTGCAGGGAGAACCGGGAAGCTTCGTCAGCTGTGGCCGTCACTGTAGGGAGTCATCACACAGCATTCTTGATGAGCAATGGGGCCCTGTACACCTGTGGTTCACCTGCGAATGGCAGACTGGGAACAAAGGCAGTGACTCTGACAGAAAATTTCCCAAATGAAGCAGAAGATTTCGCATGCCCACAAGTTGTTGAGACCTTCTTTCCACGTTCTCAACTTTCCCTGAATCAATATGTCACCTTTGTATCATGCGGACATTCACATTCATTGGCCATCACTCTTGTTGGTGTGTTGAAGGCTTGGGGTGGAAATGAGCATGGACAGCTTGGACTCGGCGATACGTGCGCCTTCTTCAGCCGATGCATGTGAACACGGCAACTGCTGTTGCTCTTGGTTGTTGAAGATCGTCAGGCAATATAGAACTTGATCAATATTGGCCATCCAGTATACTAACAAACTAACAGATATGTTCTCGGATGTAGGGATGATAGATACATCCCAACTGACGTACCTGTCAGTTCTGGTTCAAGCTCATCTGGCCCTCCACGAGCAGTGTTCGTTGCAGCTGGATACCACCATTCCTGTGCACTGTTCATACATGGTGGCAGGACAGCTGTCCACACTGCAGGACACAATGTGTATGGACAGCTTGGATTGGGACACACTCACCCAACAGCAAGGTAGACTCTGCTCCAGTGCACAACGATATTGGGGTACAGGCAGGCAGAATTCGAAACATCTGTATCAACGTTTGCAGATTTGAAAAGGTGGAATGGTTCGAGACACGAAAAAGGCATCTAAGCATTACCACTGTCACATGTGGATCATGGCACACTGGCGCTGTTGACAAAGACCAGAACTTGTACATGTGGGGACGTGGGGATGTCGGGCAGATTGGGAACAGCGAAGTACGCATCATCGGCGACTACAAGTAATGGCTCACAACGAACACTGCATTCTATGCTCATTTGGCCTTGTGTGCAGTCTAACCATCAGACTGTGCCAGTGTGGTTGGAGAAGTTCACAGTGGCGCACCCTGGAAACACGTTGCACAGGACCAACCGCCCAAAGCCCAAGTTACGCCCCAGGCAGCCAAGAATGGAGCTTCGTAGACAGGTGCTACATCAATCCTGCATGCATTCCTGCACACAGCTCCTGCCACCTTTGATGGCTATAAGCTGTATGTGTCTTCTGCAGGCAACCCGGGCTGCTACTCAGAGGCGGCCTCAACTTTCAAATGCACTGCAACACATTCCACTTTCTCGTATTCAAGGGAATTCTCCTAATGAAAACCACCAGCGCAGCTTTTCTGCCCCAGCTCGGGACAACAGTGAACTTGCAAAGCCCACATCGCCAGCAGATGCCCTTGCTGACTGTACTCACTCACCCAGCCGGTGCCACAGTCATAATATGTACAACACACATGCGAGTCATAGATCTATGGTCAGATCGCGAAGTGCCAGTGCGATCAGATCCAGTCGAGGGGCGTCAAGTGGGCCACGAACACGACTGCAGTGTGCCATTCAAGACCTTGATGTTGACCCTTCCTTTCAGCAGAGCAAAGAGCAAGCAGAAAAGCAATGCATTGTGAGCGACATAATCCCATGTTCCTTCCCATTGGACACCATCGTACAAGGTGGTTCCATACCAAAAGATCTGCCAGAAAGTCTACCTGTGCGTCCATCACGCCCCTTGAACAATCCTTTTGGCTTGCAAGGTGATGTACAGGGAATCGAATCACAACTACAGATATTGGGACCTCGCACTCGCTCACAAACCAGGCGTAACAGAAGATCTGAAGGATGCCAGCAACAGCAACAGGGTCTATCAGTTGTTGAGAGAGCAACACATGTACAGGCAGGCACCTGCTTGCCGATAGATGCGCCATGCGCTGTTGGTACAGGAGGGCTAACTTGTGAGGACGAATCCCACATGCCTGGTGGCATGGATGTGGACACTGCTGGGTATCATGCTTCCTGCAGCACGCAATATCGCAGTAACAGCAATGCTATTGGCAGCACCAAAAAGCAGCGCATGCAAGCTGTCCAGAAGAAGCTAATGGTAGTGAGAAAAAGAGGAACAGGTCAGGTCAAGACTTCATCGGGTCGTTGCAAGACTTCAAACCATCCCCTGGCTGTGCGCATGGGACAAGATGAATCGATTGAAGCCAATAGGCATGGAAGATGACATGTGCATGCAGAACACAGCGTGACTGAATTTGCATAACCTGATTAACTTGATCATGTGACCCACTGAATGTTATACAAACGAGCCTATCAACAAATAAAGCCCGAGATCCTTTATCTTTGAGAGCACAGGCGTGCTGACCAATTGTTCGCTATGCCTGAGTAGTGTGGAACGCTGCGTTTTGGTGTTCTGTAGCGGTGTTGTATGCCCTCTAGGATGTGCATTTCCAAAGTGGTGAGAGTTGCGGAAGTATGACAAGTACATGACAACTGAGAGCAGAATGTATCTCGCACGTTCATAAGATCAGAGGCAAATTTCAGCAGTACCAACGTGGTCATTTGCCAATGCAGAACTTTGAAAAGACAGTATCTAGAATTTCCTCTGTTACCACATCACCGGTGACCTCCCCGAGAAGATCAACAGCCGCTCGAAGATCGATTGTCCAAAAATCCAATGGCAGATCTGCTTGAATGCTATCTCTTAATAGGAGTAGGCTTTTCTGGGTACCGATCAATGCTGCTGCTTGCCGTTCATTGACCGCCCATGCACGTCCCTTTCCTTCACTGTTAGCACCCCGGAGTGCAGCTGCCTCTAAGGCACATCGTAGAGCATCCAAATTTGTCCCTGCAGTTGCCGATATGGCAACAACATCATCAAAAAGCTGTAGGCACCGCTTTGGCACAGCACCCGTGGCAACTTCATCTTTAACAAGGTCTCTTTTGTTAGCCACAAGGATTGCTGGTTTGCATGAGTTGTCAGCTGTGCTGGGCCAGATTTTGTCAAACAGTTCAGAATCTGCTTCAGACCAGGAAATCTGCAAAAAGTTGCTGTGAGAGTCTGGTGAAACAAACATGCGGATGAACAGACAGCACACATTCCACTTAACTTGGCGCATACCGCTGAATCATAGACAAAGACAATCACATCTGCGCCGCTGGCTGCACGCTCTGAGCGCTCCACTCCTATGGCCTCCACGGTGTCTGCAGTGTTACGCATGCCTGCGGTGTCTAGGAGTGTCATCGGAATTCCATTTACATCCACCTGCACCCCCACACTACATCGCCCACAGCCGCATGTGTCACCAACACTAGTATGCAGCGAGAAAGCTCACCTGAACATCCACAACATCACGAGTGGTCCCTGGGATGTTTGTGACGATTGCACGATCGCTTCCGCACAGCTTGTTCAGCAAGCTGGACTTGCCAACATTGGGGCGCCCGACAATCGCCACCTGCACCCCACCATGCAGAACCCGGCCCCGCCTCGCAGTCTGCAGCGCCTCCTCAACTGCCTGCTGCACATCTGCCAATGCTGACGCCAGCTTGGTAGAATCTATAGGAGGCACTTCGTCATCGAAGTCTATCCTGGCCTCTATCTCTGCTAGCAGCTCCACCAGCCGGGCCCGCAGAGACCGGATCTCCGCTGCAATGCCGCCCTGCAAACGAAAGGCCTGTGATGCTCCTGAACAGGTCCGCAGAGCACCTCCCCCTTGTGACCCTGCACAAGCGGTTCTGTTGCACAGCAAGCACCGCCTCTGCCTCAGAGCACAGGTAGAATCAAGAAACTTGGCCAATTCAACTGGCAGAGGGTCAAGGAGACACGCCTGGAGTCCAGCAAGTGCAGTGTCGGCCGCTGAGGATGTGCGTGCTGTAACAAGCTGGGCCACACTCTCAGCCTGAGACAGGTCGAGTCTGCCATTCAGAAACGCTCGCAGTGTGAACTCTCCTGGTTCTGCCAGCCTGCATCCCTGCTGTAAACATGCCTCCAGCACTCGCTGCGCACATACACCTCCCCCGTGGCAGTGCAGTTCCACCACATCCTCTCTTGTGTACGACCTGGGTTTGAGCATGGGCAGCAGAAGCACCTCATCCAACACTTGCCCTGAGCTGTCAACCACATGGCCGTAGTAGATTCGATGAGAAAATGGGGAGAACGGCGCCACATTCGACTTGCGAGGAGAAGGGTCTCCGTTACTTGGCGGTGCCCTGTGCTGAAAGAGCTTGCCAGCAGCCTGAACAGCGAGGCTTCCGGACATTCGAATGATGGCTACCCCAGCTTCGTGTCCTCCTGTAAGATCTTAGATCTTGAAGTTTTTTTTACCTCGCCCTCAGACTGGATACTGATGAGTGGCAATGACGGAATTGAGGAAGATTCTCATGAACCGAGAAGTGAGGAGGCCAGACCTGTCACAACCGCGGCTATCGTATCATTGTCCAAATCATATTCAGCTTGCCGCTTGCTGTCGGGGGAGTGTACATGTGTTGCTGACCATTCCGAGTGACCAGCCGTCGCACTTGTTGCGGCGCTCTTACTGCACGCCACACGTGTTGAAAAGAAACTTTTGTTGACCCATGCGCTTCTACCGACCTTTAGTATCGACAGTATCGATCGCTGGAAAACCAACATATCTGTTCCAGCTCAGAAGTGCTGCCCGCAATTTGAAGCTGGAACGGCATGCGTCTGCGAAGCTTGATCGCGAACCCAAACAGATGTTTACTCGATATATCGATGCGTGTCTGTGGCTAGGGCAGATTTACGACAAATCGGGAAGTATACCAGGCGCACAGAAGCCACCACCCATCCAACATGTTGCAACATTCGGATGCATCCCGCCAGCCCCTCGAGGGCCCCTCTCAACGTCATGTCTACAGGTGCATGCAGCTGGGTTACAAAGGCCTGATATATATATTTCCCCATCCTCCAATCAGAAGAAGACGGTAAGAATCACTGGATGCAAGAGTGGAGAGTGATGAGTGCCATCTCATCCGAGTTGTCTACAGCATCAAAGATGCAAGACGTCAGGCGGTTATAGTCACAGCGTCTTTAAAGTATATTTCTCTGTTGATCGTTCCAATGCGATGGTGACACGTGTGAGAGCGCTAGCTTTTCCTATATTCCAGAAAGACTGGCTGTACTTCACCTTGCAAGTCTCCTCAGCGGCTGACAAAGACAAGCCTCAGGATGCATCAACCAGCCTGAGCTCATGGTCCATTGTCAAGGGCGTGCAGAGCAGAGTCGAGAAGGAATGGAAAACCATTCAAGAGTCTAAGCCTGGTTCATTCAAGAACATCGTTCTCAGGTGTGTGTCTTGTCCCTGCAGACGGCAAGTGCACCCTTCACCGCACACATTCAGCAATTCTGAATGGAAGCGTGATTCAGATGTGCGGCATGCGCAGGCTTGCAGACTGGGTACTTTCACAGGAAGATCCCGTTGAAGCCTTCTTCAAGACAGTGCCAACCAGCGGGAAGAACAACACTTTGGAAGTTCTATATCCTGTGCGCACCATTCGATCATACAAGACACTGGCAAGTCTAATCACTGATCTGTTTTATCAATCTACAACGCTTCCAGAGTCGCCATCAACTGAGAACTGATGTGAGCTACTCCCACAGGATTCTTATCAAGAGGTGTACGTGAGACGTCACCTGTTGTTTACTGCTCGCAATCGAGAGAAGTATCATAAAGCATGGCTGCGTGTGACGGGAATTGGCATCATGCCACTGCTGCCGCTGGCTCTGACTCCCCTGCCCAACCTCCCAATCTACTACTTAGGGTACAGGGTTTACTCTCACCATCAAGCCTGGCAGGGTGCAGCTGCTGTGCTGGAGCATCTGCAGCACCTAGAAACGTACAAACCGACGGCACCGGACCCTGAGGCGGCAGGTTTGATACGCAACAGCAACAACCTCCATGCATCGTTTGATTCGTCGGTGACCACCAGACTGTTATTCACTCCAGACGCAGACCTCACTAGCATCGGGGGCTCTCGTGAACGGTGTGCTTCTAGCCTGTGATACCTGTCAAGTTCCACAGGTCCTGTGTGGGCGTTGATAGTCACTTCATGTCGATGCACATCACGTCTTCGCGGGAATCACATTTTTGCCTTGCATCATATGGAGAATGCAGCCAGTGGTAGCGTGCAGCAGAGGTAGCCAACCTGGTGTTGCTTCTTCGAGAAGCAGGGACTCTCCTGAGCTGGAATGCATTCATGAGCGGCACTCTGAAGCTACTGTTGCCACCAAAAAAGTACTCGGACGCCGGTTTGACCTGCTACAGATTGCATACCTTGCTGAAACAGTCGCAAAATGGAAAATCTGATGCAAGCAGGCATGTGGTTCAGCACGTCAGTAGAGACAGGTTGAATGTAGTAACAACCTGCATATCCATACAGGGCAAAAAATCCACTTGGGGACGAGGAAGCAGCTGCCCTAGCAAAGCACTACGAAGCACAATCCATCACAGCAGCTGTTGCTAAGATTCGCAAGAAAGCTTTGAAAGAGTCAAGTTCCACAGAGAGTTTTGTAGAGTAGCTTGGTGACAGATTTCTCTGCTGGCAGAATGGTCTGTACACATGCTATGAAAGAACCCAATGGTGTATCGAGGCTCCTCTGGTCTCACCCTGTTAGTATTTGTTGCGATAGCCGGGCGCATGCCACATCTCCCACATGTAAACTTGTCGCATAGCCCACCGTCATTATCAAGGATCTTAAGTACGTAAGACGTGCAACATGTTTCCACAATTCCCCTTTTCGGCTGGAGGGAGGCAGGGGGTTAAGCTAGGCAGATCTGTAGAGTGGGACTTCAAGGCGGGCCGTGTTGCAAGCAAACTTCTGCACTAGCAAGTCCTGCACTACGTTTGCTGGTAGATCCATGCACTCAGGGTTGAAGGCTTCTGAATGTAGCTCTCTTGTTCGTGCCAGCCTGGTCTCCAAAGCCTCTAGTGCGCGCTGTGCAGCCGTGCTGTCAAACTTGCACCTTGAGCGGTAGTGGCCGTGCAACAGTGCCTGTCGCTCTCCTTCAGTTGCTTGCTCTTTCGTTATATGGTGAGTTGGCGCAGCTTTCATCTGCATGCCAATGCAAAGGATTGCACAGCAGTCCCTCAAGTGACATCGCATTGCTCACCCATGGACGATTGTGACACTGAAACATGCATGTGTTGGACTCCCACCGGCAGTGACTCGAATTCCTGCTCGTCACAATCTGTCCAATCAGATACTGAGAGATCATCAGGAATAGGGTGTTTCTCCTGGGGGGGGGTGTCAGCAATCCTTTCTCTGCGAGGGCTCTGCAGGAAGGCGTCCGCAGCGCGACGTGGGTTGGTGTCTGGAGGTGCCTTCAGCGCCCCCAGGACCTTTTTTGCTGCTTTTCTATCCTCTGGGCATGCGATATATCGCTGAGAAAACGGATTGTAGTGCACACACGGTGGAGTGAAGGTGCTTTCGGTTATCAACACAACCGATTTGTTTCTCTTCCTTGGTATGCCTGCATCTCACGATGCAGGTTGCTGCCAGCCAGCATGAACTGAGAGACAATACAACGGTTCCAGAAGCAGCGTGTAGCAGCACCTGTGAATATCACATGTTCCGTCATCTCCCTGTATGCATGCCCAGACTGAGCCTTTTCCTTCCCAATTCGGGTGAACCGCTGCTCCAGCAACTTGACACCTTCCAAGTCTATTGTCACATCTCCATCTCGGCGTTTCTTACGGATTGTGTCTGCAGAATGACTGGATGCAGATAAGACCACCGCACATACACCATTAGCACCACATACGATCTCGGCGGCATCATGTGTTCTGTTCGGAAGTATCACACAAAACATGAAGCCCCTACACAGTGAGTATTAGGGAAGCGTTCCTATGGCATCGTACTCCTCCTCTGCTCTCACCTGCACACACATGCACAGAATAGTGCCGCTGCTGTCACAGCACCTGCACAGTGCCTCCGCAAACACGTGCCTGTTGTGCCAAAATGTCCATGGAGTCACCCCCTGCTCCCCCCGTGCCTCCAGAACAGCCAATGCCAGCCAGCCGCTTGAAGTATGCACGGTCCGTTATCCGCGAGCTTGCTTCCACGAGGCTCAAGCGGAACCACTTTCGCACAGTGATGCCCTTCACAATGGCTTGGATGACACTCACCATGCGATGAATCAGCAGCGTCTGCAAAGCAACCACCGTGATCTGGAATGGAGCATTGATATGCCTGGACAGCTTCCACCTCTGCCAGCTCTCCACGCGCTCAACATTGTTTTCTGTGCTATAGTTCCATGCAAAGCAGTGCAATGATGCTGACATAAGCTACTACTAAACTAGTGCAAGCTATCATGCAGACATCAAACTGCACTATTCAGCAGACTCTAGAACGGTATGTTCTTGCTGGGCTGGGCTACGAGCCAGGTGGTAGCAATCCAAGCACATTGGCGGCCCATGGCACGTCACCTTGGACATCCAATCACTGTCCGAAAACTCAAGCATTGCCCGAGAAATCCGTCCTGTTGGGTATTCTTTCGGGTCGAATCCAATTGAAAAGTCATCGCTTGGCATGGCGAGTCTTCTCCTGCCCTTCGAGGCAACCTAAAAAGCGATGCAGAGGTCAGGGTAGGAGCAAGCCAATTGCTGAAGATTGACTCCATGGATGACAGGCCTTACCTGTCCTTTGTTTGGGCCGGAGGACTTATGAATCCCATGCTTTGCGATGAGGAGTGGAACAGTGTTTTTTCGGCCCCCTGACCTGCACACGGAAGAGGATTGCTGACAACTTGACCGGTGACAACCTTGCCTACTCGATCACCCTCACAACAGGGCAGGGAACAGATATCACCGTTGGCCTGGCTGCTCAGGTCCAAATTCTTCCGTATCAGAGCTATCCTTGACTACTCTTGGAGATGCACTCATGACTCTGAGGATTGTACTGCTGTATCAACGGATGGTCAGTGACCCAGGCTTCACGGAAGTTACTTGACACTCGTCCCGATGCTTGTGAATCTCAAGCAAGATGCTATCTTACTATTATCAGTGAATTCGTCGCATCGAATCTTGATTCTGATAACTTTCTCTCGGCCGAGAGCGGGTATGTGAATACACCATGCATCAAGCGGGCTTCAAAAATTAAACGCTCAAAACTTCGTATCGGCACTCAAGCACACGCTGCCTCTGTTAGGAAGCATTAATTCTTTCCTTGTACGCGAATGTTTGGTTCTTACTCCCGAGTTACATACACTCCCCCGGTGCCAACTGATCGCTTGCCGAGAAAAGGAACATAGGCGTCAGGGCCCTGACGTGTTTGCGGCAAACGGCTGATAGTATTCCTTTTTTACTTCGTTATGGATGACTTCAGTCTGCATACAACGGTACCAGTCACAAATCCCAAAGAATCTGCAATGGAAGTGAGGACACAAGGGTTTCAGCGTCCGCGCACGCCGGTGTCTCCAGGTGCCCAACTGCTCCAATGAATGACCTTGTATACCTGCAAATGATTGCCTGAGGTTCCCAAGGCACCTGCTTAACACGTAACTTTCTATGCAGAAACGCAGAGTCAATTTCTGAGGATGGCTCCAAAACTCAACTTGCCTCCACTCCGACCAATTAGCACCCCTTATTTAAAGGAAAAGAGTTCCCTTGAGGAGATGCGCACCAGCACCCGGTCACCTCTAGGGTTCAGCTCAGAGCTGCATGTGGACAGATTCCTGGCTTCCTGCAACACTGCCAGAACACGTGCAGCCACCAGTCCAGAAGTACCATCCGCAAGCAAAACAAAGTCAGACCTGCTACAGAGCGGGATGCTGTCGTCATTGAGCACATGTGACGGGCACTGGAGCAGGAAGAGCAGTGCGTCTAGCAACCGAAGATTCTCACAAAGCAACCCTAAGGTCATCGAGGGTGATGACTGGATACCAGCATTCCTGAGGCCTCCTAATGATCTGGCTAAGTGGTATAGCAAGGCCCAATGTCGCATTGAGTGGCGTGACAGTGTGGACCGCATCCTCCGCCAGGTGACCAGCAAGGACTTGAGGCAACAACTAACCCCAGATGACATGGACGACGAACATCTCCACGAGCAACTGGAGCAGGTAAGAAACTTAATGCACGCGCAGTTTAGATGAACAATTGAACAGCGTTTGACAACAGCATTCATGCAGTTGCTCAGGCACTTGGCAAGCTTGAGACAAGAAGTGGAAAAGGCACACCTTGATGAGGAGGTGCTACAGATGCCCTCTGATGCCTTCCGTAATCGTCATGACTTGAAGGATGTCAGTGCATGTTTGGGGTCTCCTTCATGTGAAGCTGAACATTTATGCATGTTGCAATGCATCCAGGAGCTCCTCTTCCGCCTTATTGATCTTAATCATCCACAGGTTCAGTTCCGAGTGGCGAGTATACTGTTAGCGCTGCCAGGTTCCCCCGCATCTGCACTGCAGATGGCACGCCTGCTATATGATCACTCAAAAGATTCTGACCATGACCACCTGTTTGCTGAGCATGGCCTGATTCCGCTCATGTTCAAGCATATTCGTCAGGCATTGGACTTCCATCAAGGTGTACAGCATGACACCGCTGTCCTTCTGACTGCAACACTCAAGAATGCCACCACTCTGAATATCAACAGGCAACATGTTGTTTCCGCAGAAGGTGTCCGGGTGCTCAGCTACTTGCTACGCTCTGCAGCTGTGCAAGAATCCCCTGCTGGAGCGCAGCAGTGCAATGCATCTATTACACTTGCTGTCCAGGCCATTGGTGTGCTGAGAAATCTGTCAGCATCTCGTGAGTTCATTCCGGAGCTGCGGACAGCTGCAGTGCTCAAGGGTCTACGTGGTGCACTGTCATTGGCAGGCAAGAGCGTTGATGTAGCCTATGGTGTTGCGCGTGTG
Source organism: Ulvella scutata (assembly GCA_032359135.1). Taxonomy (NCBI): domain Eukaryota; kingdom Viridiplantae; phylum Chlorophyta; class Ulvophyceae; order Ulvales; family Ulvellaceae; genus Ulvella; species Ulvella scutata. Next base: position 560,431 of record JAUMHD010000005.1, read on the forward strand.
CTATGCAAGCTCACCATGGATTCCAGAGTGGTGATGGATGCTTTCACACAGCCAGAATTTCTTCAAGTGGCTGTCAAGTGTGCTTACAACTACTGCACACATCCAGGAACACTGCTGCGCTTCACTTATGCGTTTGGGAACATGGTTGGGTGTCACCCAGACAACGCTGTGTCCTTCTCTGGGGTATGCATCCTGCTCTGCCATACCGTGCACTGCCTACAATGTGCTGGATGGACTATGAGAGCAGGAACCAGTGCAGGTTGATGGTTTGTTGGAATTCCTTGTCAAGGCCATGCAGACGTGCGTCAACATGATGGAGACCGTGTCAGGGGATGGAAGGAAGCAGACAGGCAGTGCATGCGCTGGTCCCGCAGACGGTTCCACGACAGCATCCGACAGTACCCTACCGCACCACACAGTGGAAGCAGTGATGCACCTTGCTGCAAACCTGTGCACAGCAGAGGAGAGCGCAGCCCCAATAGCACGCAGCAAAGAGCTTGCAACCGCAACAGTCCGGTTACTGGAACTCCTGGATCCAGACATGCATACAGAAGCAGTAATGTTTACCACCGAGTTCCTACGCAATGTGACCTGCTACACACGGGTGTCTGTCATGCCTGATTGGGAATGCCCTGAAGCTGGAGGCAGCTCATTCCTGGCCCTGCAACCAGACCCAATTCTGGCCCAGTTGCAGCCCCTGCTCTATGTGTCTAGTTCAGACACCACCGGTGCTGCAGTGGCTGCAATAGGGAACTTGGTGCGGGTCACAGACAAACGCAGATATGCTCAAGATAGAGAGATGGACAAACTGCTCGTGGAGCTACTTGTGCATCCCCAGTGTGCAGTGATGCGAGCGGCAGCAGGCGCATTGGTGAACATGGCAAACAGCTCCGCGAACTGTGCTCGCCTGGCAGGTTTCAACATCGGCCGACCTCTTGTACGTGTGCTGCTGCTATCTTTAAGCGAGTTCATCTGCGGTCCAGCAGCTAGATCTTCTGCAGCACAAGGGTCCAAAGGACAGGAGCTGTGTGCTGCAGTGCGCAAGCAGACCGCCTTGTCAGCACTTAGTGAATGCAAGGAATTGCTTCAGTTACTATGCGGGCTTCTGAAGCAGCACGTGGGAAGGGACACTCAGCGGCTAGAAATGCGCTGTAAGCAGTCTACAGCATCTAGCACGTCTGCTGAGCGTGCACACTCGGGCAACAGTGGCACCTCTGAGAGTAGCAGCAGTACCTCAGAGGTGGACACTGTGTGCGAGCTGGGTGAAGAGTTCTGGCAGGATGCCAATCAGCTGTTGTGCTGCCTCGAGAGCATCACTGAAGTAGTGGGTGCCGAAGAGTGTGCATGTGACGAGTTCCTGCACTCTGCGACAGACCTTCTCTCAGAGTTTATGGAGGACGACAGCTCAGGTGTAGAAGGTGGGAAAGCTGACGGGCAGGGATCAGAGGAGCAGCGCGTGCAGGGGGTGGGTATTGGTACCGATGAATGTTTTCCAATTCAGAAACATCGTTCTGGACAGCTTGGAACAAGCTTGTAGTTTTTCCGATCACAGAGCGTTTAATTCGTGTGCAATGCGATCAAAATACTCACTTTTATGAATGTGTAGATAGATGCTGTATATCCTGACATGGTGCCTGAAGCGCTGCAGTGGTTGTAAGTGCTGTGGAATGACAGGCAGTCTACACATGTCCCAAACATTGCAGGATTAACGGATCGCTTTGTTCCGAAATGAATTTCAATCCTGACTTCCAGTTCGACGATAGCGTGCAGCAAAGCTCACATCCATGGAACTTCGCGGGTATGTGGGCGTTGTGCTCGAGTACAGCAGCCACCTCTCGTATCGGCTGCTGTGAAGTGGACCCCAGCCCAATGTTCGATGTTCGCGGGTCAATACTCAACGTCGTTGTCATGGGTGCAGGTGCTCTCGCCAAGGCAAGCACAGATGGCGTTTCAACTTCAATAGATGACAAGGTCCAGAGGAGGCTTGAAAGAGACACCGTGGTCCCCTCACGCCCACAGGTTGACGAGTCAGAAGATGACGAGTCGGATGATAATCTACCAGGTTGATCTACCATTTTGGCTGCTCAAGCTGTCTGGACCGGCTGCTCACGGAGAGTTACATGCAGGGGAAGTGGACGACGGGGACGACGAGCTTGACGTTTCTGAGGACGAATATGAATGGGATGACAGCGTTTCCGGCGACGCATGCGTCGAGGGCCAGGAGGGGAACGTGTTAGCACCACAGCTCACTGAGTTCGTGCCCCAAGGCCGCAGCCAGGTGCAGCGAAGTAAACCTTCGCAAGGACAGCGTGTGGTCAAATCTCAGCAACGTGCCGCGCCTATGAAAGAGGAGGAGCCTGGTGGGTCTGATGGAGAAGAGGAATTGGACGACAGTGGCACATCCTTCGATGATGCCGATGACGAGGATGAAAAGGTCAGCTGTGACGAGGAAGATGATCTGGAGGATGATCCGGTTGTCCAGGACAATGACGAGGAGCTACAGAACAGCAAGGGAAGTATGAAGGGCATCGTGGGAAAGCAGCAGGGCACAGAACAGGGCGACAAACAGTTCTATTCTTCCACTCCGAAGTCCACCAAGTTCTCAGCACACACATTTGCTAGCCTCGGCCTGTCACGCCCACTTCTAAAATCTGTTTCTCGGCTGGGCTACACCGTCCCCACGCCCATCCAGGCAGCTGTGGTTCCCCTTGCGCTGGCCGGGCGAGACATTGTTGCGAGTGCCATCACAGGCTCTGGCAAAACGGCTGCCTTTGCTCTCCCACTGCTTGAGCGTCTACTATTCCGCACTCGCACTGTGGCCGCTACACATGTGCTTGTGCTGTGCCCCACTCGGGAGCTGGCCGCCCAGGTGCTCCGACCCACCCGCTGTCCTGTTCTTTCCGTTGTACTGTCCTGGGAGACTCCCCAAGTTGGCATGCTACAGGCGCCCCCGCTAAAGCTTTAAAGCATAGCTTGTGCACACTGCTGCCATATCTGTCCTCTTGTGTCACGGTTGTGAGGGGCCCTCTGCAGCGGCAGGCTGCTCGCTTGCATGGCGCCCCAGCCCCAGTCAGGGCCACTGTCCGGCCGGAAGCCTAGGGCTTACCTCACAGAATGTAAGTTATGACGGCAGGTGCAGGTGCACAGCATGATCTGTCAGCTGGCTGAGCACACCGACATCCGTGCCGCACTGGTGATGGGGGGCCTGTCCCTGTCACAGCAGGCCACCGAGCTGCGCCAGGCCCCAGAGATTGTTGTAGCAACGCCAGGGCGTATCATAGACCATGTCATGAACACGATGGCCTTTGAGCTGGACACACTCTCAGCCTTGGTGCTGGACGAGGCAGACAGGCTGCTGGAAATGGGCTTCCAGGACGAGGTGTGCGTGCTCTTCACTGCGCAGGGAGCTCCCCAGCTGCTGCCTTCTGGCACCGCAGTGCGACTGTCAACCACTGAGTCTTGTCTCGTGTGCTGTGCAGCTGCAGCAGATCTTGAAGTTGACGCCCAGCAAGCGGCAGACGCTGCTGTTCTCTGCCACCATGTCGACGGGAGTGCAGCAACTTATTCAGCTCTCCCTGACCAGGCCGGTGCGGCTTGCTGCAGATGCCACGGCAGCCACCCCGGCCACCCTGCGGCAGGAGGTGGTCAGGCTGAAAGGGGGTGCAGCAGCAGCTGACAAAGCAGCTGTGCTGTGTGCGCTGTGCGCCCGCGCTCTCAAAGGCCTCCGCACCATCATATTCTGCCGAGAAAAGAGGCACGCTCATTGGCTCAAAGTCCTGCTTGGGTTAGCACAACTAGCTCCTGCCAGCGAGCTACATGGCGACATGACACAGGTACGCTGCGCACTGCTGGAAGGCCAGCCCCGCGTGGCTGTTATCACTGCGCAAAGAATGTACTTGCTGAGCAGTTGCTGAGGAGAGGCAACCTGTTTGGTGGGGCAGTCGCAAATGCATGCAGACCGAGGCCGGTGACACCGGTGCCTCAGGGGATGTCAAACCCGGGTATTGTGTGCTGCAGGCTGCACGGTTGCAAGCTCTGGAGGACTTCAGAACTGGCAAGAGCGGGATACTGATTGCTACCGATGTTGCAGCGCGTGGGCTGGACATTCTGGGTGTTCAAGCAGTGGTCAACTACAACTGCCCCCGAACACTAGCTACATACTTGCACAGAGTGGGCCGCACGGCACGTGCTGGAGCGAAGGGCCTGGCTGTGTCTTTTGTGGAGGACAAGGACAGATTGCTAGTCAAGGCGATCATGAAGGATGCGTGTAAGAAGCTGGAGAAGAGAGAACTGCCAAAATGTGTCATTGAGGCATGGCGCAAGAAGGTGGAGGCGCTGAGTGGCAGTGTGGAGGATGTTCTGATGGTGCGCAATGGCATGCATCACGTAAAAGTCCACGTCTGGACCCCGTGTGTGAGCACTGCAGCAGCAGTGTCAGAGTGTCAGGGAATGATCCCCGGCCCTCATGGTAGGGAGGCGTGCTGGTGTTTAGCATGCTACAAGAGCTCTACCCCACATGGTGTTGCTATGCCAAGTATGAAAGCTGACAGGCACGATGCACTGCAGGAGGAGAAGCAGGAAAAAGCTTTCCGGTTGGCGGAGATGGAGGCGACCAAAGCTGGCAACATCATCAAGCACCACGCTGAGATTTTGTCCAGACCCAAACGTGAATGGTTTATGTCAACAACCCAAAAGAAAGCCGCATCAAAGGCTGCTGCAGAGCATGAGCGGAGCACAGGGCTGCCAGTACACGAGAAGAAGGAAAGAGATGAGAAGAGGTCCAACGGACAACAAAAGGGTTCGTCACAAGTTGTCCACCAGCTGTTCGCAAGCAGTATGTGCCAGATGTTGAGCGCATCAACTGGTGTGCTGTAACATACTGTTCTCATTGCTGTTGCAGGGGAGGCACAAAGCAAACCAAGGGAACATGCACATGTCACAGGCACCCGCCATGTTATAGGCTCAGTGAAAGCTGCAAAGGCAGCTGCACGAGGGTTTCGGGAGAGTGGTGCCAAGCCACGCGAGGCTGCGAAGGCTGCATTGACAGCCACAGGGGCGGCCAAGCGGGAGAAACAGAAACCAAAGCGCAAGCAGCCAGACTGCCACTCACAACCAGATGACGGTCCTAGTTCCAAGGCCCCAAAGAATGCGCGCGTATATGCTGGTAAGAACGCAACTGCTCAATCTGATTGCACTGAATACACTGCTGCTGCCCTTTCTGCACGCTCGGTTTCCTGCGCGCTGGACCTGTGCACCACATGCCTCACAACAGCTTCGCCCCCCACGCATCACCATATTCTTCTGCATTGCACGGACCTACAATACAGCGCATTCATCACAGTTTGATCAACTGTCGTGAATGCTGAGGGTGTTGCAGGAGGAGGCAAGAGTGGTAGTGTGACAGCTTCCAAGACAGGTCCTTCCAAGGCAGATAGGGCAAGGATACAACGAGGTGGGAAAGGAAAAGGCCAGTTCAAGGGTAAGGCCCGATATAAGCGCAAGTAGGCTGCCCTGTGGTCGCAGACCAGAGCACAAGGCATACAAATTCAATAGCAAGCCATTGCACAGCAAAGGCAGAGAACAGTACATAATGGATCGTACATGTTCAGCTGATGTACCTGTCATTCTTTCTCAGAGCAGGTTAAGTAGTGCTCTCGGCATTGCGTGCCACTTGTTCCGCCATTGCATGCTTGATATCAATGCATGTGTCAATTCTTTCCAGAGCCCTCTTACATTCCTTCTTGTGCTGGTACAGTGAAATATTCATCAAGCTGCCCTTGCAGCAGTCTTCCAACTCCTGCACTGCAACCGCACACACAGTGCGAGATTACGAACTTAACTATGTGCCCCAGCTGGGCTGATCATGACCGATTCACACCTTCATCCTTGCATATCTCGTGCAACGCGCACCAGCCTGCATACGACTGCAGGTGCCGGCAGACTATCTGCATGTATATTTCCACATGATGTGCAAGGTCTTTAACAAACCGGAAGGTAGTGAATAGGCAGGAACCCAAATAGCCAAAAGCAACTAACACAATACATCCACCACTTCACTCGAATGGTACAACAGCACCATCACGAAAGTCTTTCCCAGCAGTCTTAGCCAGACTGCGATAATGATGACGGAACACAATACCACGACCACGAGCCAGGGCACAACTCAGATACCGCCTACTGATTCACAACCACAGACCACGATCTACAACACCAGTGGAACAAGCAACAGTAGCAAGGTTCTGCAAGTAACCCTCAGCAGAGGGGCCTAACTGACTTCCACATGATGTGCAAGGAAAACCCAGCTCAGGTGGTTTTTTTTTCCACGTGTGAGTGAACACAGGAACGCACATCATGGTCCCGTGGCCGCCTCGAGACACATTGTCCGTAGCTTTGAAAAATAGCATTGCACTGCTTCAGGGACAGCATGGAGTTGAGGCAAGATCAACGCAGCTACTGTGGCATTTCTGAATATGAATGTGTGCAGCTCAATCCCTGATGTAGCTACATGTAGTCCCACAAACAGGTCATACAACCTTTCATGCACACACGAAACGTTTATTCAGAGTCGCAGGGTGTGGCATCAAGCACCCATTTCGTTGTCAACAGGGGATGAGAGACAATTACGTGAATATAGCTGGTCAAACGTGTGTGCAAGCAACGTGAACATATGAATAAATGTCTGACCGTTCAAGGCATATGATGCAGAGTCATAGTCCTGGTTGATGTTGCAATCTTGAGCAGGGGAATACAACACTCCACAAGAACCCTGCACGGTACATGTTGCACAGCGGATGACACAGAAGCTAGCTCTTCTCAAAAAGTTTGTTTCCATGCGCAATGCTATGGATGTAACGCGATACCATTGAATTGATCCCTCGCTGATTTGGCCTGGCGAAGGTTAGCACACGAAATGACCAAAAGGCGGCTTTAACCCTGAAAGGCTGGCAGTCTGTCTGCCACGGTTGCCGCACGGAACACCCTGGGAAGCGAACGAAATATTGCTATGTGCTCATGCACGCGCTCCTCTTTCTGCCTCAGCAACGCCTGCGTGGCTCTCTGTAGAGTAAAGTCGACATCGGCATAGGGTGAGGGGTAGGTACTGTAGCGCTGGCCGACACATTTTGCCCTTCTTCCAAATTCTTGCTCTTCCTGTAGCTTGTCGTCGGCAGGATTTCAGCGTCGGGGCATTCTTGGAGGGTGGTGCACGCACACTCTGTTGAACCACGATCGGCGGTCCGGCACCAGCAGCACGGTGCGATTTCACGGATTCATGAAGGAGACTAGTTATCGCGCACTCTGCGATGGTTGCGTATCATGCAGCGATGTCAGAGTCGGCACGGTTCGCAATTCAGTCCGCCACCCCCCAGAATCCGGCATCAAGCCCACTCAACGCTTGATACATTGCTTTGTATTGTTTGGTTTGAACTTGACTGTTCGCGTCCTTATTCAGTACTCTCGCCGCTGGTTGCACGCCCTACTGACTGCCGCGTGCCGGTCGCGCCAGGTGTTGCTGTTCCGTTGCATGAAGACCTCGCTTATGTCTCTATTTTGCCCTAGCCGACTGATTCCGGTCCCAATAGCGTCCAATGCCAGTATCCTTGTCCTGACTTTGAGTTACTCCTCTGTCCCTGTTATTTGTCAAAACCACATGGTGCCTGGCAGAACACTTTTGTCTTCATTCGGACGCTCTTTCAATATGGTACCTGGTGGTGACTTCGCATGTAGTTCTTTCGAACTTGCAGGCAATACTGATGGATGGCAATGACCTGGAGCAGGCTCCCCTTTCTCAGGAGGACGGTCCTGTTTTGAGTGGGCATTTACATGTGGAAGACCAGGGCGATGTGCACGTGTCCGACTGCGGAGGGGCTGTTCTCCCAGATAATGATGAACAAGATGCAGGTGACTTGCAAGCCACGAAGAGTGGCCGCAAGCGTGTACCAACAGCAGCAGCTCTTGCGTCAAGTGAGCAAGCTCTGGAGACAGCACCAGCGAAAGCCAAAACTCGCCAACGGAAAAAGATGGCAGACACTTCTGGTGTAAGTCGGACGAGCCATGGGGGCGTGAAGATTGGTGGCAGGGCAGTTACTTGGGTAGGAGGCGCAGGAATTGCTCGTGAGGTGTGTGTGTGTGTGTGTGTGTGTGTGTGTGTGTGTGTGTGTGTGTGTGTGTGTGTGTGTGTGTGTGTGCGCG
>JAUMHD010000005.1:568720-580320 GCA_032359135.1 Ulvella scutata
CACACACACACACACACACACACACACACACACACACACACACACACACACACACACACACACACACACACACAGTCGATGCAAGTTTCACACTGTGATCTGCAGTCCCACGCAAAGCCGCAGCATCAACAAAGCAGCTGCCAGCTCAGCCACCGCACACCGTGTTGCATGACTCTCTATGTTATTCACATGCACCGCAAGCATGCATCATGGCACAGCTACACTTCTTTGCATCCAACATCAACATTTTTCTATTTCAGCGTACATCCAACATGAACAATCTTCAATTCGATCACGCAATTCACACTACCCATCTCCGTCATCCCATGCCCTTCGCGCTCCAGTGCATGTATAACGCAGGCGCGCACCACTCGGCTGCCCTCCTCATTGGGGACTCGTGCACGTGCCCAAGGCACGCAGCAAGAACACGCTACAGCAAGCAACGGATCCGGACGGACATGCACGGCGTCAACATGTATGTACACATGCATGGTAGTATGGCATGCATGTGCTGCCATAAAGGGCATGCCATGATAGCATCGCATGCATGTGCTGCCATGAAGGGCATGCTAAGGTTGATCCTCATTCAATGGGCTCCTGCGCGAGACTGGAATGGCCGCTCTGGTTCTTGGTTACGCGCGTCATGTACTCGCAATACTCGCGAGTTCCCAGCTGCGTCGCGAAGTTCTCATCGTGAGTTATCACGATCAGTTGGAACGATCGGTTCGTCTCGCGTGTCAACGCGCTGCGCATATCGATGATTCCGCGCAACGCCTGGGCGAGCGCCGCCGCGTTCGCGACGTCGAGGTTGGTGGTGGGCTCGTCCAGTGCGATTACTCCGCAGTTGAGGCAGAAGGACTCCGCCAGTGCCATGCGGATGAGAATGCACGCCAGCACCTGCATGCATTGGGGGAGGTGTGGTGCCTGCGTGAAGAGCCGCAAGCCCCCTGTAGTCACCGATATCGCTGAACCCGGACATGCTGAAGCAATCAAGAATCAGAGCTTGCGGTTGTGATGCTTCCCCTGCTGCTAGCCGCGGCGCTTGTTGTTCTGCGAGCATGCACGTTGTGGAATATGCCATTGCGCGTGAGGAGTAACGAAGTTGGGGGGAGGGGGGGGGGGGCGATCCGCTCTTGAAGTTGTGGTATATGTAGCACGGGACAAGGGGACTGCACGAACAGCGGAAAGATCATGCATGATACCCCCCCCCCCCCCCCCGGAGGGGCTGTGCGAAGACCTGAGGGACTGGCTGTGAACGGACCATTCAAATCCATGCTAAAAGCGGGCAGGAACCTACTCATAGGGGTTTATGCCGAAATGTGTGTGGCACGTCGGCACGCGGTCGTCGTGCACCACCACACCACAGCACGGCCCGGCAGAGGATGCCCCCCGGCCCTGCGCCACCAAGAAGCGCACACACAGAGGGAGTGTCATGGCAGCAGCATACAGCAACCTAAACTACAGAGCCACGGAAAAAACACACCGTTAAGTGTGGACAGGTTGGCTGGGAAACACTTTCATGATGGTGCTGTTGTGCCATTCAAGTGAAGGGGTGAATCATTTGTGTGTTGGTTGATTTTGGCTGTTGGGTTCATGCCTATTTACTACCTTTCAGGTGTGTAAAGGCGAGGTGGGTGGCAGGAGAAGGGTGCGGTGCACACCTTCTGCCCGGCGCTGCAGCGGCCGCGCATGTCCAGCTCAGCACCCCCGGAATGCATGAGCACGCAGTAGGAGTAGGAGGACCTGCCGCTGTCCACTGTGTCGGTGCGGATCTCGATGTACTCGATGTCGGAGCCTCGGTACGTCTTCTGCCACAGCTCCTTCAGACTCTGCACGCACGCACACATACTTTACTTATGTATATATATGGATGTTTTGTGTTAGTTGCTTTCGGGTATTTAGGTTAATGCCTATTCACTACCTTTCCGGTTTGTAAGAATCATATATATATATATATATATATATATACGCGCGGCGTCTCAGATGAGTCATGGGGCGGGCCCTAAGCGGAGTGGGTGGTGGTGGGCCACCAGCAGTGATGGAAAGGCCGGAAAACACAAGGCGGAACGGTGCAGAGCCACAGCGGAGCCACAGCGCAGGCACACCGGCAGGTAGGGAACATCAGAGCTGTGGACATCCAGAGGTAAGGTGGTTGAAAAGGAGTAAGGTAGTTTTAGAGGAGTTGACTGCTCGGCGACTTGAACTGGAAGAAACGAGGAAACAGGAAACACAGAAATTAAGAAAGAAACACAGAAAGAAACAAAGAAAGAAAGGAGCAAAGAAGAAAACACAGAAATAACAAAGAAAAAAAGAAAGAAAGGAGAAAAGAAGGAAACACAGGAATAACAAAGAACAAAGAAACGAAGAAGCAAACAAGGAAACACAGAAAGAAACAAAGAAGGGAAGGAGCAAAGAACTGCCTCTTGCAGAAACACAGAAAGAAAGAAACAGAGAGAGAAAGAAGCAGAGAATCAAAGATGCAATGACACACAGAACTGCCTCTTGCAAAACAGCAGAGCGGCGGGCTGTGCACCTGGTTGATGGCCTGCATCTTGCGAGCGTGGTACTTCATGAGGGCCTTCTCCAGAGCCTTGTAGAACTGCTGGAGGTCCTTCACGCCCATCTCCAGCGTGCGCAGCTCCACCTCCTTCTCCGTGAATCGCCACTCTGCTTCGCTGTGCTGCTCCAGCGCCAGCTCCTGGCTGGCCTCTGCGATCCTCTGCATCCAGGGATGGTTTTAGTACCGGTTTATCGGCCTGGTACGAAATAATTAGTTGTGTTTGAGTGCACTTCACCCCGGAAAATCATCGGAAACGAATGAACCGTTCTATGTAGCATGATATATCACCCCCTAAAAAGCCTTTGCAATAGGCATGAACCTAAATAGCCGAAAGCAACTAACACAAAATGTCCACCACTTGACTCGAATGGCACAACAGCACCATCACGAAAGTCTTTCCCAGCACTTTCCCAGCACTCCCTAAAACGCATATTTCGCCAACACAATTACTTCTCCCTTATTCCTTAAAGATATCATTGTCTGCAACACTCCATGCGTCCCTGGCGCATGCTCTTTGTGTCTGTTTGTGCACCATCAGAAGCAATGATGGCGGGCCAGAAACGATTGTGGGGCACCCCATCACCTTCACCATCATCACAGCATGCATGCATGCATGGTGCAGCGTTAGAGGCTTTCAGATCACTCGCATGGGCGCAAGGGCACTCAACTCAATTGCAGGGTTGAGCGCCAATCCACAGGACGCGATGGGCTGGATGCACAGAAAAAAATCTTTCTGAATCTGCCTATATTTTACAAACCGGAAAGGTAGTAAATAGGCATGAACCCAAATAGCCAAAATCAACGAACACAAAATCTGCCTATATAGGATATTTCTTGAAGGTCACACCTTCCTCCAAGACCACCGGTGGTCACGGAATGTGGAATGTGAGACCTGGAACCGGTGGTGAGCCCCCTGGCCAGGCAGAGCACAGGGAACAATAAGCTTGGCATCCAAAGGTACTACTACGCTCTGTTCTGTTTATACATGATCATTTAAGGCACTATGTAAGGGCATGTGGAGCACATGACGCACGCAATGTCGTGGACACTGTGTGCGTTGTGTGGTCCACATGCCCTTGTGTACGCCGTGTTACAAACACGTCTCTAATATAATGATAAAGATATTCCGAACGCATTGTGTTTGTTCCTGCATTCAGGACGAATTTCAGAGTGAAATAGCGTGCGCATTGAACAGAGCAGTGCTCAGCCCCCCCCCCCCCCCCCACCCAGGTGGTTACAGGGGTTCCAGGTTGTGAACCATGGGCCTGGAGCTCTGCTCAACGCACCTTGCTAAGGCCGGATAGCTCCCCAGAGATGGAGCTGGCCTGCTTGTCGAGGCCATGCAGCTGTGCTCTGGCCTGCTCGAGGCTCGCTGACTCAGCATCCCAGTCCATGACGCCGCTCTGCTGCCTCAGCGTGTCCAGCTCAGCACTCACCGCCTTGAGGGCTTCCTGAGCCTCCAGGAACTTCATGCCCGCATGGCCCTGCCTACATCGCAGCTTCACATGTTTGTAAAAGGCATAAGATTTCAAACGAGTTCTTTTTTAAAACACAAATGGGAGGAGCCTGACGAGGCTTGTGGCTTTGTTGCGGGTGTGTGTCGTGATGGGTGTTCAAACGGGTCACTGGCCAGCCTGGAGCGATGCACACCGGTCAAGGAAGCTGTAACTGATTCTGTGCCACAACCAAACCTTTGGCAGACAGACTGTGCTGCACAGTGAGTGCCATGCTCGTACTGCTACGTCTCTTTTCGTTGTTACTATCGCAGGATGGCTAAGAGTGCTGGGAAAGACTTTCGTGATGGAGGTGTTATGCCATTCGAGTGTAAGTGTTGGGTATTTTGTGATAGCTGCTTTTGGTTCATTGGGGTTATACCTATTCATTACGGTTCCGGTGTGTAAAATCAACGTCGCTGCTGGTTTGATGCAGATGCATAGTGATAAGATGCGATCTTTCGAGATGTGACACACTGCGCGAACGAAACTCTACAGGAACTAACCGGAAGGACCGTGGCCGCACCTAAGAACATGGCACCGTTGTGTGTTCACAAGCCGACTGCATACCAGCATGCCGTGCGGATTTGTTACTGTAAAAACCATACAGCATTTGCTCTCAAAGCCTTGTTCTCTAGTGACCAAAAGCAGAAGCACGTCTCAATCTCAACTCTCAGGGACAAACACTCACCCTCATCTGCTGGCAGCAGCGTCACAAGGCAAATCAGCACTCCCACCAACGCGGCCGTTTGCAGGGATATTATAGCCCTTTCATAGTTTCTGACTCAGCCCAACCGGTTAACGCCCCCAACTCTCACAATCTTGAAGCCTCTTTGACCTCCGTCCCCACACTTTCCCTTGGCCTCTTATAATCACTGTCGTCTGCGACACGTTTATTCATCCATTCCCCATTGACAAGCTCCCTTTCTATCTCTGCACTGCTGCTGCGCGCATCATCCACATCGCCACCACCCATGGATGCTCCATTGCCATCACGTGCTGAGCCACCAAGCTCATCTGAACTGTCTACGTCTATGCTGTCAGTTTCATTCCCACTGGCACCACTGCCCCCGCTCTCACTGCTATCGCTCTCAGACAGCAGAAGATTGATCGTCATAGCCTCCCTCTGCCATCCAGCATCGTCAAGCGTGACCTGTGTGTTGTCATACCGCCCTTCCGAGTCGGACTCACTGTCCATCGACGCCCTGTACCACCAAAATCTTCCCCTATCGGCCTCCAAGTCTACATATATTACGCCTGGCACGATGTTTTGGATGTCTGCTTCGATCCTGTCCACCTCGGAACCCACTGCTCTGACCAACATAGCTCCATACTCGCTTAGAACGTTTGAAAACTCAGTAACGTCTGCAGAGTCTCGACTGCTCTGTGTTCTGTAGAACTTACGGGCAAGAGTACGGGCATTGATCGTGGCCAAGTGCTTGTCAGCTATTACCTTGCCATTGAAATCAAGCTCAGCTGAAAACCGGTACACACCAGGACCTAGTTCCTCTGATCGTGCATCGTAAACATTGTTTACCACTGGATCGTTGTTCAGGTATGCGAGTACAAGAGCCAGGTGCTCCTCCTTCATCGACCTACCAATCAGCACTGCTCTGTTCCGTTGGATCAAGAACAAGGCAACACAAGCAAGCAGGACACCTACGAGAATAGAACCTACTCCATCCCATGCCTGCCAGTCTGTCCACTGCACAAGCAACGTGCTGCATGCAGCTATCATGATACCAACTACTGCTGCACCATCTTCAGCCATGACTGCTACAGCTGCTGGATCTGAGGCTGAATCTAAGTACTCTGTGAAAGATAAACCGGCCTTTCGGGCGCCATCAGCAACAGTGCGTACAGCGATGGCACATGAGAAGCCCTCCACAACAAACGAGACAGCCAGCACAATGAAATTCAACCCAAATTGATCTACATCGTGATCTACGTCGCCTATTGCATATACACCTGAGATGATGGAAGCTCCTGCACCTATACAGAAGACTCCCACAGCTGAGATCAAGGAGAACACGAACTTGTCCTTTACATAACCATACGGATATTCTGGCGTTGGGGCCTTCCTGCTGCGAGCGATACCTAGCCTCAGTAGCAACTGATTACCTATGTCAGCTAAAGAGTGCACCGCTTCTGAGAGTAGTGCGCTGGAACCGGAGGTAGTGGCCACACAGGCTTTGGCACAGAAGATGAGAATGTTGGACCCAATGGCAATGTTCACGGCGAACGATTCTGAGTCAGATGTTGGCAGAAGCTCGACTTCAGGTTCGTCAAAGGCTTGGGGCGGAGAGGTTGTGGATGTGACTGGGGGCTTGCCATCTCCGGGATGGCTACGAACGCACACATGCCGGTACTTGCAACGCCCAGCAGTACTTCTACTATCTCGATGATGCGACGCACAATATACTGAACTCTTATGAGGCTGCTGGCTAGGAACAGCGGGCCTGCGGCATCGATGGAATGCTGCCGACGTGGTGCACCTTGTGGGGCAGCCGGCACGCATTGAGCACGGAAACACGTGTACGGACTGCCAGACTCGAAGAACCAAACCTACCGTAGATCTGAAAAGTAACGCTGCTGGACTCACGTGCGGGTATAAATGACGTCAGTCACAGGAGTTGCGGGATAACACCATCCTCGCATGACCAACGTCAGGAAATGCAGCACGGTGTATACGCGAATAGCCATACCGACATAACAGAAACCCGTTTACGGGCTGCCGAAGGTGGCATATGATCCAAAGCGTACTGATACGAATGTGCTGGTAGTCACAATTCGCATTCAAATATACAGATTATCATGCGATCTGCACCGAATCGAGCTAAGCAGAGTTCCGTTTTATGGCATCATAAACTATGACCGACAGGAAATTGTGCATGTTAGCACTGGGTTCACCTCAGACAGTGCGCGTTCGTGCCTGGCGACCCAGTCATCCAATCAAGTAACAACACACGTTCGTGGTTCGCATTCGCACCTGACCATATCATCGAGGTTAACAACACGCTTCGCAGCTTTCTCTGCTTGGGTTTCGAGTTCACGTGAGCGCTTTTCGCAACCAGCCAGCTGTGCTTTGAGCTCGCCCTCTTGGACACGTGCCTCGTCACCTTGCTGCCTAGCACCAGAAGTCTGGAAAGTGAGCAACTCTCCGCAGAGGGCCTGCCACTTGTCCATCTGCCTGCTCAACTGATCTACCTGCGCATCACATCAACTGGCTTGATTGGTAGACAACAGATTGTGAGTGTGCAGGCAGTAGTGCCTAAAGTCATGCTACATACTCCTCACTGGAGGTCATACGATTGCATCACCACTTTTCCTGAAACGAGGACTTGATAACAAAGTTCACCAGTGACGAGAAGAAGACTGCGCTAGGCATCACTCATCAGGCACGCATGGCACTTCAAAGCAGCAACCACTCAGGTGTCCAGAGCATCTTGTTGACAAAGCACACACCTTCTCCCTAGCTGCCATATCCTCCTTCTCATGTGCAGCATGCAGGGTACGCAGCTCAGCCTCCAAACGGGAGTGCTCCTGCTTGAGTGTGGCATTGCCACCCTGCAACTGCTTCAGTGCAGCACTCAGGGCCCCATGCTCCTGGTCCACCTCCACAATCTGTGCCTCCACCTCCTTCCGCTGCTTCACCTGGTTGTCAATCTCCATCAGCTGCTGCCTCATCGTCAGCAGCCTGCATGCGTCCCTTCCAGCATTGCTAACTTGTCGGCTTCGCCCCGTACCAGCAGGCTTGTACGCAAGCTCAGGAAACTGCTCCAGCCGGCTGCTCATTTTCCGGGTCTAACCACCTGATAAAGAACGGATTATTTGACCTGGAGGTACGCTTTGAGCAAAGACATGCTCTTTGTTTCGGGCCGAGTGTACCACCATGCTTACCAGTCACCCCTTGAGGCATGCAAGACTTCAACACCAGCCAGGCAGGCACACTTCTGGCAGATCAAGCTCAAATCAAGCTATGCTGAAATTGTGTACATGGTCAGATCTGCAAGCGGGAGCTCAGCAGAGAGAAAACAGCGATTACCCACCTACCTACGAACCACGCTTTCTTCTTAGGATGCATAATCAGAAGGCATGGCCCGATAGCTTGGGAATTTGCCGCTTTTTTCCTCCAGTAATAATCTATCTAAACTTATTAGGAAGCAGCGCAGCAGGAGCGCACCTCTGGCCACAACGCTGCTTGTCGGCGAGCACGACGGTGCGGCGCTGCATGAGGTCATCACGTCTACTGTTCAGAGCGTCCAGCTTGGCCTCCTCAGAGGCAAGTTTGCTCTCAATCGTCTGCAACTCGCCGGCGTCCGCCACCCCTGCGCTCTGCTGGTGGCTCTGCATGCATGCACACTACTTTCTTCGTACTTCATCGATTCGGCGATGTGTCCTCGACAGCAGCCGTGCTGTACAATTTAGACGATTCGATTCGCATCAGCTTTACAGCCACTGACCAAAACAATTTGGGTATTATTTCGGATAGAAACATTGTGCTGTTTCCAAGCAGAACTTTGTGTGCGAAAGTTCAGTGGAAACAAAACAAAGAACTGGAGGGTGGAGCAGTGAAAGCGCGCCTGCAGCTCACGGTCGGCGCGCTGTAGCTGCTGCTGCAGGTGTCTTAGGGGCGCTGCGAGGTTGGTTTGAAGGTCCTGGGCCAGGCCCATCACCCTCTCTGCCGCCTTCAGAGCCCCCTCTGCTTTGCCCACCTGCACACTCCCTGCCCCCTGTCAGTGTCTGAGAGGTGATTTTTTTTTTCTTTGATGCATGCACAGCATGCATGCATCAAAGAAAAGCACCTTGGTGTCATACCAGTCATGTCAAGCATTCATAACTGTTATGAAACCAAGGTCGCTCACCACTGAAACGTGTAGCTCTACATGTCTCAGTGGTCAGCGTCCTTGATTTCATAACAATCACCCGCACCAACCAGGTAGCAGTAAATCCACACAGAACACCCACACAATCCCATATGCATGCTCTGGAATCCCAGGGTAACGCCCAATGAAGAGTTACATATGTACATCCATCACACGGCACAGCAGGAGATCGATGACTCAGCCAGACAGTGGCAACGGCACAGGGTACATCAGGAGGGGCAGCGGCCATGCAGGCACCCCCCTTGCGCACCACCTTGTGTAAGATATGGGCAACGTGTGGCCCATCAGAGCATACGCAGTGTGAAACAAAAGTCGTATTATCAAGAAGAAGATGATGAAAAAGAAGGAAAACAAGTTCTTATCAAGAAGTTCAAAAGTTCCACGAAGAAGAAGAAGAAGTTCCGAGAAGAAGAGTAGTTTCAGGAAGTTCCAAGAAGAAAATTTCCAAGAAAAAACCTTGCAAGAGAAATTCCAAGAAGAGAACTTGCAAGAAGAGAACTTCCTCGAAGAAGAAGAAAAATCGTTAGAGAACGAGAGGAGTGTGCTCCGCACCTCAGCTTTGTGTGTGTTACAGTCAGCGGAGTGCTTCGCCACAGCTTGCTGCAGAGAGGGCCTCTCCTGCAGCAGTTTGCGGTGCCGCGCCACATGCGACGCGGTTGCACGCACCAACTCCAGGTGGCCCTGCACCTCCTGCTGCTCCTCCTCCAGCTCCTGCAGCGCCTCTCCCATAGACACCCTGTACCCACAGGCACCGCACTTGCTCTGATTTCTCGGCTACATGTGCAATTCTTACCGATTAGTTCTTCGCCAAACACAACATTCCAGTGTTGAAGTGCATTCAAGTGTGTATCTGAAGGGAGTTTGAGCCCAGCGTTCACGAGCAATATCAGGAGCCATTCAAGGATATATACAACACTTCAGGGATCACGTCAACCCCGAAGGAAATGGGCCTCAGCATTCCTAGGATCGGGGGAGGAGGGGCAGTCGCCAAGTTCACCCCGCCACCCCACTAGGGCAGCCGCCAAGTGGGGTGAAAACAGGAGTCTCAGTACAAGAAGAAGCGGCGGCCGGGAGGAGCATAAGAACATAAGGAGACACATATCGTTCTGTGAGTAATACCAGTGGCGTTTTTAAGCCAAAAAAAGACGCCAAAAGATGTTTCCGGAACCCAAGTTGACAGGTGTGTAAGAGCTACAGACACGTGTCCATCACATGGAACAGCAGGAGATCGTTCAGTCAGCAAGACATTCATTGCGCTAGAGCTAGAGATTGACAGGTGTAATAGAGCTCTGCAGGGGCGCATCCACAGCATATGCATCACAGCCTCATCACAGCCACATCAGCGTCAAATCAGAGTCAAATCACAGCCAAATCACAGCCACATCAGAGTCAGATCACAGCCAGACCACATTCGAATCACAGCCACAGAGTCAAATCTGAGTCACATGACAGTCAAATCACAGCCACATAACAGTTAAACTACAGTCACATGGCACCCAAGCTGTCAGCGCGTGCAAGGGCAGCGCGAGCGGCGCACCCGACGGAGGAGAAGCGCTCGATGAAGGTCTGCTGCTCCCCACCTGTGGCAAAGGGCCGCGAGCAAACCTTGCATGCATTGCGGTTCTTGGCATGGTCCACCCACTTTGAGCCGAACCCCACCATCGTCTTCTTCTCTTCGATTTCATGCAGCAGGCTCGTGTGCTGCTTGGAAACCTCCTCCTGTGCGCATGCATGCCAAGTTATCACATCAAGCTCGTTCTCGCAGAGCCCCTGGATGCTGTGATGCATGCTGTGCATGCTGGGGGCTGGCGCGTCCTCCAGCAGCATGCTCATGGATGCTGTGATGCATGCTGTGCATGCTGGGGGCTGGCGCGTCCCCCAGCAGCATGCACATGGATGCTGTGATGACACACATCCCCCAGCAGGGCCGTGCTCAACGCTCGTTGCTTGAACGGCAGCTCCACCAATAAAAACATTCAACGCGAGTTTGTTACGAGCCTGAAAGGCAATGAAATGGCAACAACCGAAGCACCATGCACCGTGAATAGTATGCCGCAATAAAAACTAGATTCACACAAGAAGCTGAGGACAACAAAGCAGCATGGGAGCATGTCTATGTTGAGTGTGTCTATATTCAGGATCATTTCAAGCTCTGACAGCTGCGGTGCATGTGTCACATGCATTACAGCAGTGCACAGTCGAACGAGCAAAGAAAAGCGGAAGCATGTCCTTGCACACTGAGAGGCTGAATCGCGTGAAGTGCGCGAAGCCTTGTAAGCTCTCACAGTATAATGTATGCACCACAGCAGCGCACGTCCAGGGAAGGGAGGGGGGGGGAGGGGGGCAGGCCAGGCAGGCGCCCTTGAGGAACCCCTGAGGGGTACCATTATTGACAACGCTGTCTGGTCAGCCACTGTGTGTGTAAATTTACAGGCATAACTGTTGATGTAACTACTGAGACATGTAGCGCAACATGTCACAGTGGTCAGCGACCTTGATTACATCAACAATAACTCCATAGAATGGCTCATGTACCAGAAAATAATCGCATGACAACTTAGCTCGACCTCGCACAAGCGACACGGGACATGCCACTACCGAAGCAACGACAGGGAATCAAGCTAGCCTCTCTACCCACATGGTGCACCAAGCCATGACACT
>JAUMHD010000005.1:580420-637355 GCA_032359135.1 Ulvella scutata
TCGAGACCTATCGTCACCTTATGGTTTCTACTTTTTAACACACACACACACACACACACACACACACACACACACACTATTTAGTTCTGCCCAGGCTGACCAATCGGCACTAAGAACAAACCCAGAGTGCAGGGTGGTGAAGACTACATCGTATGCCGCTGACAGGGACAGGGAGAGTGAGTCGTCCTCAGAAACACTCTCCGGCATCGCCGCCGGCTTTCTCACCAGCCAGGGCACGCAGGCCGTGCAACGCATGGACAAGTGCGCGAAGGACTTCTTCCTGAAGCACCGCACGTACCGGGGGGTGCAGACGCCTGCCACAGGCGCGTCCATCAAACCTGCATCTCTGGCGACCGCAGGGATGTCTGGCAGGGCTGCAGTGTATAACCAGGAGGTGTGACCTGGCAGGGGAAGCTGCAGCACAGTCTCAGTGTCGTGATGGTGGTGGTTTTAAAAAAGACTACATGCATCTCCTTTTCCATCTGGTGGCGTTCCATCTGGACGCACAACTCGCAACAGCAGCAGCAGCAGCAGATCCAGTCCTGCAGTGGCTGACATGTGTGTAGAGTGGTTGATTAGCACACATGCCTGCGCATGTGTGGTGTCTGTAGAGCCAGGGTGCAGAGCCTGTGGAGCTGAGACTGTGAGGTAGTCATTCAGGCACTGCCTTGCCCTGGTCGGTCAGGGTAGTTGTCCTGCGCACAGTGACAAAATTTTCGGGCGTTCTTGAGTAAACTGGAATGGCATTGAATGGTATTCTTGAGGAGTGTGGTGTACTATGTCCTGTTGTTCATGGCGTTTGTCTTTGTATAGGTAGTTTGTGCATCGTGTGTTCATTGTGTTGCTGTGTGGGTAGATCATGAGCCACGGCGGTTGCCGCAGGCTCGGTTCTTCGGGTCCCCCTGTTTCCATGGTAGCCGGCGTCCTGAGGCTTTTTGTAATTAAGTCTTCTACAAGCACCTACATTTGCTGCTGTAGACGATAGGCTACTCACCAGCCTGAGGGCTAGGCACCTCTCCGATGCCTGCCCCTCTTGTCAACCCCCGCCTCTCTCCGCCACCTTCTCTCTAGGTCGCCGCGGGCGTGCTGCCGTTCGAGAGTCCTCCTGGCTGTTCCTGTCTACCCGTGACGGTGCTGGCCCGGGTGTCGTGTCGGTGGTTCTGTCCTGCCTGCCGGTGCTGACATGCTGCTTGTGTATGGGTGTTTGTCGCTGGCTGCTTGCTTGGATCGTTCTGGGGTGTTGTGTTTTGTGGCGGGTGCTGTGTCGTTGCCTGTCCCTGTGTCCACGCCATGGTCGTCCGGCAGTGGCTGAGTGACGTCCAGTTGTGAAGCTGGCCGATGCTTGTGGTTTTCTGCGCTGTTGCTGTGTTGCAGATGCTCCTGGGCCGGTGCACTCGCTCTGCTTGTGGCCCGCGCCACCGCTCGAGGTGCCTTCACCTGCAACTCAGAAACTCTTGGTGGAACGCTCTTGGTGTTATTTGCGGACATCGACGTAGAAAGCCACTGTGTTTCACAGTTTGCAGCCGCCCCCCGATATCTGCATGATTCGTGCCTCGACTGAGGCATCTAAGCGAGTTTAGGCACCTCATGTACTACGTTACCAACGATTCGTTTTCTAGCAGCCGAGAAAAAGTGCCATGGCCCATTGGCCGTGAGAGTGTTTAAGTAGGGCCATGCCTGCTGCATTCCTGTGAAAACCCATAGCTGAACCAAAAGTACCATAAAATAGGAAACCCTCTTGACACATTTTGATGTGTAGGTACATGTCTCCCTTTTCTCTGGCCCTGTCCATGTAGTCTCTCCTACGCATGTAGCACATGAAACTGTGTGGGGCCCCACATCCTCCTCTTACTGTAGCACCCAGAACCATGTCCACCCATGGATATGAAGAAAGGAAGAAGAAAACTGGGAGCTGCTCCATGTTGCAAACACAGCTTGTCAGAGCTGCTCAGTTGTACGGCGGTTTGTGTGTTTGCTTCGACAGGAGCACGGCTCACAAGCACGAAAGGTGCACCAGAAACGAGCATCTGAAGCTAGTCAACCGCGCAAGCACAGTAACCAGCAACCATGCGACGTCTACCAATGAATGTCAACCAACCTACGCAACACAAACACACCTATGCCACAACCAAGCAAGGAGCCCGCCAGCGACAGCGCCAAAACCTACACATAAACGCCACACGTCAGCAGCATGGCGGGGAACACCACTGCCGAGCACGAACGGCCCAAGGCCGCGGGGCAGCGTAGGCAGCGTGGCGCCACCATGGGTGCCAACATACTGTAGCCAGGGGCATGTGAAGGGGTACGTTGGACGTGCGTGTCGCCTGTGGGCTGGAGGCCGAGGGGCTATCATGATTAGGGGGGGGGGGGGGGGGGGGGTGAAAGGGGTGCGCCGTGCGGGAGCGCTACGACGACGGATGTGGCAGTTGGAGGAGGGGGCCGCGGTGTGGTGAGGGGGGCACAAGGGGCGATCAGTAGCTGCAGGTGGCTGCAGCGTCAGCGGTAGGAACCGGCAGGCCCGGCGGGAGGGCCTTGCCGCAAACCCAGGCGTGCACGCCGGCGGCGCACATGTAAACGACGTCGTAGTTGCTGCGGCAGGCCGCGGCAGCCAACTCGCGCAGAGCTTGGTCCGCGAAGGTCCTCTGGTCGCGCCGGTGGAAGCGGCAAGCTCGGCGAGCGAGTTGAGGTGTTGCATTGCGTTTTCACCCAGGCGCCCGAAGCCCACGTGGCTCAGTGGCACGATATTTGCGGTTTGTGTAGACTTAAAGCAACACATGAGCAGAACATATTATGAAGTGTATGTCGGCAGGGTCATGAAGATGGCCACGATGCCAAGAACCCCTCTCCCTCCAGCAGCAGCGGAAAAGCTGCAACGGTCGAAAAACTGGCCTAAAAGCAGGAGTTTCGAAATCAATCAATCCACAGCGATGAACAGCCGACACCCGAAGCTCCAACCGACGCCCTGCGTATCGTGGCTGTCATGTGAAGCCTGAGGACCCGTGAGCTTGCCGTGTATCTGCGCCGAACCAGCACTCGCATGCCACACAATGCACGGGCATGGTGCACATACCAGGCGGTGTGTTCACACCCACCAGGCAGTGCAATCGTCTTTCAGACACAATTTTACAGTCACACGTTTCTCATATAAACTATGCCAGTGCAGCTGCTTGCAGGTACACAATTTTACAGACGCAACCCTCCCTCACGTCCACATTACGCCACAAATACCACGCCAATTGGAGGCATGTGAGGCCAAGGTAGCTGAGATGCCAGCAGCAGCGCCGCGATGAGGCCGTGCCCTGGCCCAACAGTGGCCGCCAATCGGTTACAGAACTGGGATACGCCTATCATGTACTGTTTACAACCGTTTGCGCTTCTCGCAGCGCATTGAAAATCCTGAAGGCAAGCAGAGGCAGGACACCGAGGCGCTCAGAACCTTTTTTTTGAATAATTTTCTTTTGTCTTTAGTTTTTAATCGGTTCACCCTGCCGGGCCTGCCCCTGCGCCTCTCCCACTCGTACTTGAACTGCTGGTGGGTACACTGTCCCCAACACAGGGACACGCATCAGTACTGGTGCGCGCCAAGCATCGCATGCCGCGAGCACATCAAAACCTCCCAACCACAGCACGAGCAACTGGTGCCACAACACATCATAAGTCGCTCTCAGCAGCCCTCCTGCTGAGGAGCTTGCAGGCGACAGTGAGAGGACCACAAAACACAGATACTCCACTGCGGGGACTGATCAAAAGAACGGAAACGGGAGGAGGCCACATAAGAGCAATGCGCCTCGACATCCCCCGGGCACCACTAGGGGCTGTGTTCACACCCCTAGTGTGTGGGCCACACCCACACACACCCTAGTGCCACCACTAGAGTGCGTGGGTGAGAGTGAGAGAGAATGGGCTGCCCATATGGCAGCGGTGGGACTGACTGGCGTCTCAAGGATCGCAGCCTTTCCTCAGATCATGTCTTGGTCGAGGTCCGGCATGGCGAGCAGGGGGTCTGCTTCTGGGCCAGCCAGCATCAGATGGTCAGCGCTTGCTGATGACAGGGCAAGGCTGCGGAAGTCTTCGATGGAGGGGAAGCTGGAGCAGGGCAGGTCGGGGGGGCCGCGCGCGAACATCGCGTCCTGCTGCATCTGCGAGTTGCGAAGCATGCTGTGGGCGAACATGTCTTGGTGGTGCATCTGGTTGCCCTGCAGTGCGGCGGCTGTGAGACGGCGCTCATGCACAGCATGCATGCAAGTTCGGCGCCACATCTCTGATGCGTGAGAATGTGTGAGTGGGGCACATGCATGGTGACGAGCGGCTACCATAAAAACAGAGAAGACAATGCTGCTGCTGCTGTGGCTGCTGAATTAGCACATGAAGGTTGTGCAGGAACACTTCGCGTACATGTGCATATACATCCTTACGCATACTTGCGTTCATGCATGTATGCTGCCTTTCCTTTTCCATCCAAACCAGAAGGAGGAGGCAGCAGAACGGAACATGATATTCTCGCCAGTTATCCATGGGTACAAAGCCACCACTGCCCTGCACCCTGTCAGAAAGGGGGCACACAGGCAAGCGCCCCAATAGTGCCTAATCTAGTATGTTCTCCCGATTGCACTTACACAGGTAGGCATTAGAGACAATCTGGTGCTTAGTCAGTGACAAAAAGCAATTTGCAATCTGCGACCACACCCGCGGCTGCGCGCGGGTGTACTTCGAATGATGACCCGCGGCTGCGCGCGGGTCCTCATTCGAAGTACATATGCATGGTGCGGGGAGGGGGGGGGGGGAGGGGGGCCGCACAGGCACCGGGGAGACGCCAAGGACATCCACACCGCAGCCTGGAGCTGGTGTGCGGGCACCTGTACCTCCTGGCATCATGAGACAGGTATTCTGTGCTTGTATGGCTTGCACTTGGGCATGCACCTGGGCCGCACGCCCGTAGCTCCCCCTTGCAGTTCCCAGTGAGAACTGCTGCTCACCGTCCCATGGGCCGAACGCGCGGACTGCTTGCGCCATACCCGAGTGGCAGCCCGGGTCGAAGTTTACTTGCTGAGTTGTGAAGCTGCCGAAACCGCCTGAGCCATGATGCTGTTGGGCGTTGACAGTGCCGGGGACGCCTGTAGCCGCGTGATGCATTGAGAGTTCCGCGTCAAACGAGCGCTCGGGAGGGTCCTGTGCGAGGCGGATCGGGTAAGCTGCAGGGAAGTCTGCAGCATGCCCCACCCTGGCGTGTGGATTCTGCGCAGCCATGCCCGGGTTCGCTTGAGTGTGGAGTTGGGGCCGATGAAAGTCGCCGAATGCATGGTCTTGAGCCTGCATTGTATTCATTGTCCCGGCCTCTGGAATCACACCCCCATGCACTGGTGCACCATACAACATCATGCCGGGGTTGTCGCATGTGGGTAGCAACGCAGAGGGCGGTGCGTTCAGGGCGTGCGGGGGGGGGCGCTCGTCGACGGCATGCATGGGCCTGCCGCTGGACGCGCCTTCGTGGGGCAACTTGGCGGGTGCGAAGAGCGACGATGCGTGCCAGTTCACTTGGCAGCTGGTGCCTGGCGCTGCATGCATGGGGTCGCCCTCCTCGTCTTCTGGTCGTTCTTGGAAGCCATCGGAAGACTCCTTGTGGCTGTGGGGCCAATCGCTCATGCTTTCACGCTTACTGCCTGCATTGTAAAAGTACTCATAAGCTGGCGATACGGACATAAACTGCAGTTCTGGGTGCTCCGATGCATTCACAGTCAGCCCTTTTGGAGGCACAAGCCCCCTACCACGGTGTCGGTGATGGGCTTGCGCGGGCCCGCAACAAAAAGTACACACCACTGCGCAGCTCTTCAGATGGGCACACTCTCGAATCCATGATGCATATGATGTCGAACAAGCAAGTAGAAGCTAAATCCAAGGACAAGGAGGGGTTTTGCGACCGGGGGTTCAAGAAGAGGGGGTCCGTGGGGGGCACACTGTAGACGTTCTTTTCGGCGGCGCTAGTGCTCACCTCTCCGCTGCTGCCCGTTTCCAGTGTTTGGTTCTTTGAGCAATTTCGAGCGAAAGCTGCCCCGCCACTGTGCCTGAAGCCTGCAGGTGCGCGGACACGTCAGGGCTTTGTTCCATGCATGCATGTACAAGGGCATACTTGAGCATGCCGTCCCTTGATACGCAAAACCAGAACGGCGCAAGATGACAGAGGAAGGGGAATTCGATCGCATGCATTCCAAGGAAGTGTACAGAATGGATCTGTGGGTCGCGGTGGCAACTTGAAACACGTAAGTACTTGCCATTATCTAAGCTGTGCCAACCAGTGAGGCATGAAACCTCAAACACGTTGACAACAGTGACTATTCCATTTTGGTGGCTTTTTGTGGCCCCATAATACATGAAAAAACACCTTTGTTGAGAGTTCCAGAGCAGCTTGCAAAAGTTTGAACTGAACGCGCTACAAACTCCAAGGTTCCAACTGCAAGACGTTTGTTTTGCTGAAGAGTTGATTTGGCACAATTTTTAAATCTGGTACCGTTTTGGAAGTTTGAAAGAGAAAAAACATGGACTGCATGATGCTGGGGTGTCCATGAACCAACAGTCGAAACACTGCACATGCTTCATCCCTGTGCAGCCGAGTAACTAGGCATAAAGTTTGCGGTTGCTGTGCAAATTATATGTGTGCGGTGCTCTTTGGTGTTCGGGTATTTGAGTTTGAGCAGGTGCATTTGAACTATCCAGGCCACAGGTGCAGTGTCAACTACACTTGTGAGCAGGTACAATCAATCGCCTGTAAAAGATGACCTGGATGTGTCCACACCGCACATTGGGACTGCAACTTCGTCAAGGTGATGAAGCAACACCTTGTCTCAAGATGCCCCCTTCCAGTGCACTGGTGTCAATAGACTCCATAGATTCACGGTTGATGAGCTGCAAGCTGTTTCGGAGCTTGGCGCGTTCATCTGCCGTCATAGCTGTGGCTTCTGAGGCACTGCGGATGTCATGGATGCTTGGTCTGCGCTTCTCTCTGCGCGATGCTGGCAGGCCCTCCCGGAGAAAATACTTCTGTGCATGTGATGCAACCTGCGCACCTTGCGGCAGTGATCGGAATGATAAAGCAACGTTCGAGGGAATTGTGACTGGTTGATACATGCCAGTGACAAACCCGCTGGTGACGAACACCAATATCCAGTACCATTGCCCGCGAGGTACAGCTTCGAAGTTCTGTGACACACGCTGATAGCACTCATTCGAAATATGGTTGGTGGAAATTAGTACGACAGTGGTGAGGCAACATTAACACTCACTTTGGGAACCTGGCCCGTCTCGTTTCGTGACATCACACCCGAAACAGAAGGGAGCAAAACCGTTGGCGAAGAATGAACCACGTGACTGTGCGCGGCGTCGGGATTGCTTGATTTAATGTGATCACGACTGAGTGGAGACGATGACACTGAATGCGCAATTGCCCACACCTGTGTAGGAGTCCTGGTTGAGACATAGCGGGCAGCTATGTCGCGCCAATTGCCCCGGCCGTACTCTTCAAGTCCAAGCAAGAATAACTTGTGTTCGGCTTCTGTCCACGGGCAGTTCCTTCGCACGTTCGGGGACTGAGCTGCCGAATTCTTGGCGATTGCCTCTGCAGACTCCCGTGACGGAGGCAGCGCCGAGTTTGACTTGCGATGTCCCCCACCTTTCCCCATACCTACACTTGTTGCACGTGAGGTGTTGTGTACTGTATGTGCCGGACGCACGCAGATCGAGGATGGACAGAATATTGCCAGCTCCTCCCAGCATCGCGAACAATGCAACAGCCGCATTAAAGCACAACAGAAGTAACAGCAATGCAAAATACGTGATATGCGATTTCCAGGTTGGCTCAGAGGTAGATCGTACCTCAGTGACCGTACCGTTGCAACGCACTGGAGGAAGATGGTAACGAGTGTAAGCAGCACATGCGACGTCTCAGGGGAGTATGTTAGGCTATGATTCCAACTTGAGATTCAACATTTCACAGAAACTGTCCTAGTGCTCTGTTGTTCATTGACCTTCATGCGAATCTAGGCTACTTGATGCTGACGTGGGGTACGAATCTACAGAACCAAACATTGTCAACCAAATGCATGCATGAAAAGATTCGCCGCCACGATGACGTATGCACGCATCTGATACGAATGTGGAGCTGTTTCTCGTCCTGGCACGAATATTAAGTAAGCTGTAACAGCTGAGAACAACTCTTCGTGTTGCTCTGTGGGACTCAACTTTGGCATACAGCGGCTTGATGCTGCATGCCAACAGCGTTGTTAGTGGATGTTGACGCCACGGACATGTCCAATGTTGTTCATACCGCAACCGGAAGTAAGCAAGAGATCGCCGTGCACGGCTCTCCACAAAGTACAGCCGCTGTAAGTAATCGTTCATCAGTTCAACGTCCCGTATGGTAAGCAGTGGAGAAACGCAGACTGCGAAGTCGCGCTGTCAGAACCGCTCCGACGTCCACCAACTCTACCACCACATTGGTGGCCACCACAGCTGTGCACAGGTTCCAGATAGACAACCAGCAAACACACAGATATCATGTTCGGTATTTTAGATTGCAAGTCATCTACTACATGATGTAAGTGCCTGTCACTGCTGCCAACTCAACTGGTAGCTGAACATATGCATGTGATACAAGTTCTCAGGCATGCCTGCAGGCACCTGTGTTTGACTCGACGCGAACCGCCAATTCGTCGACGCGAACCGCCAATTCGTCGACGACGTCAACATTCGCGTCGAGTTCTGTGTCACAAACTAGTAGTTTAGACTCGCACGCGTAAACCGCTTTCAGATCCAGACACGATACATCGATTGTAACCTAGATACGTATATATATATATATATGAAGGGCTAGAAGATTCGCAATCTTATTCGACTAGAAGCCGCCAGCACGTGTACATACATAGTCGAAAACGAGCGTCCGGACAGGAAACTCGCCACCGCACATCTGCTTCTACCCTAGGCCCAAACCACAGGTGCCGAGCACATTGCCTGGGCAAGCTCGATACCACGTTGGCACTCGATGTACTCACAGCACTGGCACCGCGAACAAAGAATGTTCGCCAGAAGCCAAGTTGCTGCCAGCATGTTCGCCAGAAGCCAAAGCTTTCCAACCACATTAACCTGGTTAATGTGGTTGGAAAGCCTTCCACCGGTGCCCCACCTTGGTGTTGTGCACACAGCACCTCACCCAGAGTTAGGTTTCCCGCAAGAGCAAGAGCAAGGGCATCCATACCTCCGCTGACCTCCGGACAGCTTTGCTACTGGAGTGTTGAGGGCACGCATGCAGGAGCGCACACTTCGGCCAAATTTGGCACACACAAATGGACGGGCACAACCATGGAGGTGGTTCAAGTGCGGCGGCTGCGCTGCAGCCCCCCTCCCCCGAGTTCACATCAGCCTGAAAGCTTTCATCGCCTCCGGAAATCGCCTGCTGTGGGCGCCTCGTCTGGGCGGCGGTACTCCGAAAAAAGAAGCTGATCGGGAAGCTCAGCAACATCTGGTGATAAGCCACCTTTGTTTTCCCTTTTCCTGCCCCCCGATCCATGACCAATTTACGGACCGGGAAGGTGAATATGCATGAACACAAGCAGCCAGGAGAAAATAACAGAAAATTACCACCACTTCACTTCACTTCACTCGAATGGCACAACATCACCATCACCCCCCCTATGACCATTACCGGTCTCTCGATCCAGGTGGGCAAGGCAAGGAGCCTGGCAGGCAGACCTGTCTCCGGGATATACACATCATACACTGCACCAGAACGTGGGCTGCCTTGGTGTGTGCCAGCATCAGTGCCTTCATCCACAGCGCCTTCATCCACAGTCAACTTCCTGAGTTTCCACTGCTCCAGGGTGCAAGTGGTGGGGATGCTTCCACATGTCATGCTTTCCGGCAGTGTCAGGGGAGAGAGAGAGGGTCACAGCGAGCTGCTATGCATGTTCTTCTCTCAGAGCACAGCACCTTGCATTCTGACAAGGTGCCAGGAGCTTTGTTGCCTGGGTTGAAAGCCTCAGACCTTGCCACAGCGGTGATGGCACGGTCCATGGTGCATACCCCCAACAGTGCTGACAGCACGTGTGTCACCTATCTGAAACTGTACTGGTCTGCCTAAGTTGTTCTCTCTCAACACAATGGCGTTTCATTGCTCTTGCTGGTGCTGTAAACAACAGATTGCGAGCAGCCGTACATAGCACAGGCCGTACATTGCCCCTTCAGCAGATTGGTCACTTGAGATTCTGCTCGGTCTGAAGCTGCAAAGAGGCTGTCGGTAGCTTGGTCTATGACTCATAGCCGAAGGTCCCTCAGGTTCTGTGAGGGAACGAGTGTGTGATTGGCAAGGGTTGCTTCGATCCATTGGAGACTGTCTCAAGCCGAAGAGCTTCTTCACCCAGATAGAGTAGTAGCAACATGCGCGGAAGTTCTGGCTAGGGTAAGATGGATAGGACCGAAGAACAGGGTGCAGGAAGGACAATACACATCAACATTATCGGGCAATGAACAACATCAGAAACCGATCACGTGGCATGCACTGCTGATGAATTAGCCATGCAGGCGCGAACCTACAGCCTCTCAAACTGTTCTGGTTTACACTTTCCTTTTGGTTGTCCAGACTTGGCTGCATCTACAGGGGTTGTCTGATGTGACATCAGTGATGTGTCTTGTCCAGACCTTGACCCTCAGTATTCAGGCACGTGCCTTCTGTGCAGCTCAAATATTTGTGTCTGCGCTCCTTTGACGTCTCCAAGATGGACAAAGCTTGATAACCAGTGCAAGCCATGGATGTCCGTGCTTGTTGTTGCACCGGCAGTCGCTGGTTCGCTTAGTACATCGGCCCACAGCCCTGACGTACAGGACCCTTGCTACAGTATCCTTGCATAAAATGGCAAATTGAATCAAAGCTTCCCACAAACAGTTTTGCCGCAGTAATAATCTTCCCAGCCTCCTAACTGCGCTCAAGTGCAGTTACACAAAAATCTCCGCACAACCAATTAAGAACATGAGACGGCATGGAACATAGCTGCCCCCGGCCTTGCCCATCACACCCCCAGCTTCGTCTGATTCCACAAGCCGTCAGTCAGAAAGTGCAGGTTCTCAACTCCATGCCCCTTGTTGACATCTCTAATATCCGAAGTTGACATTTTCAGGGTACCAATCGCAAGTGCATTCTCTTTGTCCTCGGCATAGATCGCCACTGCCTCGCCCTTTTCAGCCTGCACATAACGTGATCCCTTTGCCTCATTGCTGTTGTCTTCTACTTTTTGCTCTGTTGCATTGTCTCAAAGTGCGCACAGACAATTGCAAGTCGCTGTGTCAAGAGAGCGGCTGGGACAGCGCATGAAAGTTGTGTCTTGCACCGATACTGGCACAGCGAATGCTCGCAGAAAGCACATTGGACCACAAGCAACGCCAAAGGAGCAAAGCGCAAAGCAACAGAATCTGCACACACACACACACACACACATGTATGCCTTCGGGTGATCGCTGGTTCGATGCCTATCGTGACCTTACGGTTTCTACTTTTCACCACACACATGCACACCACCACACGCAGAACCAGAGCAACGGGCACCACCGAAACAATACAAGCATGTAAGGTGTGAACTGTTCATGTGAACTTTTCAGACCGTTCGGCACTGTTCCCCCAAGTCTGCCAACGTGCAACAGCACTCTGCAGATGCATACATGCGCGAAAATTCATATGTGCACAGGCAGATGTTTTCGAGTTGATCTGAGTCTACATACCCAGCCATGGGTTCTCGGCAGATGCTGGAGACCATAGTACAGCCATGCACTACATGATAATCGATGGAAAGAATGCTGCTTTTTCTGACGTGAGTTGTCATCAGCACCCTCGTATTGCTGTGTTCAATACACATTGCTTGCAGATACAGTGCCCTAGGCAAACAAACTGAATCTCTCTCTCTCTCTAGTACGTTACAATATACTGACATGTACAGTACAACGGCAAGTGTGTGCCTGGTTGACATGGGTCTTTGCCCATTAATCATGTCTTCGGCATGTGACAGAGCGTTACGCAAGTTCTTGATTGTATAGTGATGATTAGCCTGAAACAATGTCGCATGGGTACAGGCATTGCGATAATTTATGCCAGCACTCGCCATTTAGCCGTCCAGGAAGGCTTTAGACATGTTGATTCTTGTTGGATCTTGTGCACAGCTCACCAAGGCTTGCTGGTGCTTACATCAAAGGTTCGGATTTAGTTTCTTGTTCCTGCGGGCGCTGCCTTTCTGCAGCATGGTACAGCAGATAAGGCCTGCAAAAAGAGTACTTGCAGTCGCACTTCGTGATGTATAGTTGCTCCAGGAGAAGTAAGACCCGGACACATGATGTCTGCCCCAGCTAGAACGAACTTGATGGCCCCAGTGTCGACTCTGAGCTTTTTCATCATGTCTGGGTACTTGTGCACCATCCGCAATGTGGGACACCAGGGACCATCACGTGTAGTGAAGAATAAGGGCTCCCCGTTGATGACAACAATTTGTATGTGTCCTTGACTGCATTCAATCACACACGTCAGGTTGTCAACACCTATGGTGATGCCACTCAACCGAAACACAATCGTAAAGGAGTTTGAGCACTGCGTAAGAAATCGGCTCTGTTCTGCGTACCATTTGGCTACTATCATGGTCTCCTTCTTGGGAAGAAGAAAGTCTATCAAGCCAGACTCTGCCAGATATGGGTAGGTGTCACAAAGAGAAGCTGCACAGCACCCATGTGAGCAGTCGAAACGACAATCAATAGGCAAGAAGCTGCAGAGGCGCCTATGAACTTTTCACCAGCGTGTACCGCTTCCAAGGAAGCCACAGGTGAGGCCTCTGTTCCACTTCCTGACCCAATGAAGCATCGTACCTCTGATACCGCGAGCCACTGACGACTTCACTGGACCTGCTGATGAAACATCGGTGTTGCTAAACTTCTTGAAAATCATGATGGCCTTCACGAGAGATAGAGCAAGTTCAGGATGTGATGAACCCAGGATGACATGCGATCAATGCGCAACCGTCAAAGAGCTATAGAGATAGATAAACGATCGCTTTCAGCCTGCGCTTGGTGCATCATGCTGCATGCAGTGTGATGAAATGTCATGAAAATGGTTATCGCAAAATGCATGCACACAGAAGTTGGCTCCAGCAATTGGCCAGCAACCACTCCAGACAGACAGCGTGACAGCCTTCGTCGCTCCACCTGCAAGTATGAAAGAGGCAGTGCCGAGATAGTTGTGGGTGTGTGGCAGATATCGCGCCCACCACGGTGGCGAATTTGCATGCGAAACAACACCCCTGCGCAGTCCTCCAGACTAGCTCACTTGACTTAGGTTGACCAGTAGCAACAGGAGTCTCCTATATAAGCTTTGTCCTCGTGCATACCTGCAAGACCATACCTAGGACATCAGGGCAACTGTTGTCAATATCACCATGACCAGTGAAACAACGGCTGCTGTCACGCTCCCTGACGCCGAAGGAGAGTTCATACAGGAAGTGGAGGATGACCTAGATCTAGATTATTCTGGGGTAGGAACATATGCAGATGCCCTACATTCAGGTAGGGCAAGCTGCTGCATTGCAGGTACCTGAAGCAATGCGGCTTGGTACAACTACTAGCAGATGCACACGCTTTTTTATGGCATCCTTGATCAGTTTGGGGCGTTGGAGAGTGCGGTGATGCTGATTGTGATTGGTTGGGCAGACAGCGCTCGAGCACTCACACTGCGCCTTCATAATTCTACTGATGCGTGCATAATATTAAAGTTGCCTGATCAGTGCTTCCATGAGTATATGGCACTCACGATGCCTTTATCGAAGTGGCTTCCACAGCCCCGCGGGTCTCTGCAATGTGTGTAGGTGATCAGTTCTCACTTGTGCTTGTTTCCATGCAGAAACCAGTGCAACCAATCTTTCTGCTGAAAGGCTAGGGTCAGCAAAGCCACCAAGGACGGACCAACGTCCTCATACTGCTCGTCCTGCATCTGCTGCACCATGCTTGTCCAGGCCTGCATCAAGACGTGCATCAAGACGTGCAGCATCTGCCAGGCAACACCTTGCACGCAAGAAATGCATCGAAACTACATCACCTCTCCAGTGGGATAGCGCTGCTGTTGGAGTCTGGTTGTCATCCATTGGGATGGGTCAGTACAAGAAGCATTTCACGCACAACGCAGTGGATGGCCGATTGCTTCTTGCTCTAGACACGCACATGCTGAAGGCTGAGCTTAAAATTTCCCCTTTAGGTCACCGTACGACCATATGTGAAGCTATTCAACTGCTGCGTGAGGCTGTACCGGAGGGAAGCCAGCGGTCGTTAAGTCCTGAGGCTCGGGCAGGCCTGATAAAAGGTGCTTTCGTGTTCACAAGCACGTTTTCTTGCCGCATTGCGTAAGTGCAGCACTCTCCTGTCACACTGACAATATGCAAGCTCCTCCGCTTGTGGTGAGTATGCACCACAACCTCCCCAGTAAGTGGTGCTCCCCAGTATGCTATGCTGGATTGCCGGGGCTGTCCGAACATGGAAGTTGGCATTTTTATTGCTGTTTTTATTGCTGTTTTTATTGCAACAGTTGGATACAAGTTGACGATTGCTGGGGCTGAATGTGCAGCTGTGCCTCTTGACAAAGTTCCACGGCCTTGTAGTGCACCATCACCACATCCCAGGCCTCCAACAGCAACTGGCAATGTACTTCCACCAGACAGCTTCCTTGGGCCTGCAATGGGAAAAGTCACTGTATACGACAACCTGAAAAAGCTTCAGTATGATCTGTTCAGAGCAGAGGAGAGAGCCAAGCATGTGGAAGCAGTCAAGGCTGACATGGAACGCAAGCACAGAATTTACGTGGATAATGTTATGCGTGTGAGGGGTAGGTCCTCTCGTGTCCTCAACATGCACGTTGAGTGCCTGTGTTAGACCCGTGTGAACCTAAACCTTACGATTTTCGTGGCAGCATCTCACCTTCCTGGACTTGCTGCATGTAAAGCTGTGAGTCAATTCTTCAGGTGAACTAACAGCACTGAAGAAAGGCAACCAGCTGCAATTGCAGCAAACTTGGTCTCCAAGTAATCACAATGACGGGGCAGTACCATGGATGCACACAGGGGAAAGAACAAGGGCACGTCTGGAGTTCCCCGAACGCTATGGCCAAGCGGGTGTTCTGTCTTCCACTCCACATTGCAACAAAGTACATGCACTGAGATGATAATTGTCATGAGATCACTCATCAGTATGAACATGGTAACGCTGCAGGTGATGGCTCCCTTGTAGAGGAGACGTTCAGACCGAAGCTGTGCAATACACCATCAGCCAGGGTGCGAACAGTGATGTGCAATCTTGCTTTGCAACAGTTGCTATTGAAGCTAGCGTACACAGATATGGAGCAGTATGCAACAGCAGAAACAGCCTTGCATTCCATTTTATCTGAACCAGCTCGTTTTGACTGATCACTGCAGTGTCTCAGAGAAGCATGTGCCATCTGCAGAAAAAGCGAGAAGAAATTGGTCAAACACCCTTCAAAACAAGGTTACAGAATGCGATCATGAAGCATCAGGCCGAACTGCAGGAACTGTTTGACCGAACTTACAGCAGTCCCCGCGCTGAGCTGTCCAGAGTTGACCTGGAGATGGTGCTCGCCTCACTCCTTAACACCTCGTACTCAGCTGGTCCTCTAATGTTTGCTCCAATACACTCTCACACACAGTTGGCACTTTCATCTCGAAATCTGAGTTCTAGCACAAAGAACCACAGGAGGGTTATGAACTCTTCAGTTTTGTGTAGTGCCAGACTCGTGACAATCGCAGGCCTAATAGTGCACTGGATGTTGGCTGCAGGTGACTCAGTACTTCATGAATTTCAGCGGCGAGAGCGGGCTTCCAGAAAATGACGAGGAGAGGCAAGAGAAGCTGAACGACATGCTGGATGATCAACAGGTCCCCCTCCCGATTTCTGCATCTCCACTGTTCTGTACTGCAGCGCCTGGCAATCGCCACAAGTCTAAAGCAGATGCCATAGTCTGCTGATGATACAACATGAGTGGACATCGCATATGCTGGGGTATTCTACAGGTCCAGAAAGAGTTTTTGCTGACGCCCCAGCTTGTGAAAAGCTTGAAACGAACACATGGAGAGGTAAAGCTCCGCAACATCGCAGCACTGTTGAAACAGAAGAGCTTCATGTCACGCCTCACTACCAAGTCACGGCGGGGGCCCACAAATTACCAGCCTGCTACCGTACCCAATCCATTGGGTCAACTTCCTGACCAGGTCAAGCAGCAAGATCGACAGGCAGGCCTCCTTTGTCTTTTCTATTGCTTGTACAAAATGTCAGCCACATCGCAAGTTTTTGTTCTGCCTGGCCACTATCCGTCTTACAACGGTGGAACAAAGCATGCTGTAACTCCCTTTCAAGCATCGAGTTCTCGCCAATAGCACCTACCTGCTTTCTATGTACTGTGCCAATGTTTCTAAAACCGTGTAGGCATCCCTGTCCATTGCGTGGAATCAGGGTTTTGGTGGCTTCGTATTTTGCCACTCTGAGGCGCCAGCCCAGCTACAGCCTCAGTCACCTACGACCTTGGATACGTGTAGTCCGGACTAAACTTCTTTCTGCCCAGATCATTGCTGAGGTCTCCTGCACCTGTCGCCCTGATTCTGTCTCAAGGATCGCACAGATTGTGGCTTGTGACTACTCGTGCTGCGCGTGCTTTCAAGGGTCGCAACTGATTTGAGCTTGTGAACGGCTCATGTATGTATGCAGGCAAGCTTGCATCTGGCGTGTCGGCTTGGGTGGAGTCTGGATGCATGTGGAACATCAGGAGAAGTTGACCCCGATGCATGCACAGATAAAATCCGCGCCCTGTTCACACGTGCACACTACTACAAACATGGAAAGATCCAGGAGAAGGAGTCTGGAAAAGCGTTTATTCCGGACTGGGATGGTCTTGCCAAGACAGACCCTGTCCAGAATGAGTTGACTGCCAACATGGTGTGCAATCCATGGCCTGCGCAAGCTATAGCCTCGACTAAACTCCAGAGCTGAAGCGTTTTGGAGCGTTTTGCATATGCTTGAATGACATTGTGGGCCTCTGCCATGTGTAGTCTGCTCTACCCGTTGCCGTCAAGTCGTTAGCCATGATTCTTCCAGCGAGTGTGGTCTGTTCGGTGTGTGGAGAAGGGCTAGCTGAACGAGCACAGACATGACATGACATCAACATCAACGAGGAAAGGGGTGATATCAAAATGAGCTAATTCAGGGGTACTAATTTGTGAAGGTTGTTCAGGGGCAAATGATGGAGGCATCCAAGCAAGCAGATCCGGACAAGCAGCCTGTGGACCTCGTCACCGAGTGCACGAACCTGCTAGCTCAGCTGACAGATGCTGAGCTGGGATTTCATACAAGTTCCAGTTTCCATGACAAGCCTGCTGATGAACAGCTGCTTCTCTTCTATCGAACCGTAAGGTGTGTTCCGCTTCTGTCTATGTCCACAGAGAAACGTTCTGTACATACACTGTGAATGTGACACATCAGCTGGATAGTGTGTGGATGGTTTGGGTTGATAAAACCCATTGCTTCTATTGATATTCTGGAAGGTGTATATATCTTGCAGATGAGTTGAGTGAGGAAAACGTTTGGAATGTTCGAAAGTGGTGTGATTGTGTCCAGTCCGAATAGGGCGTACATGTACTCTGCTTGTGTTCCTTGCTGTTGGTTGTTTAGGTCCTTTACTTTTCACTGCTAGCCTTGAGTGCAAAAGCCTATGCAGGGGCCAAGAATTTCTGGCAAGGCAGCAAGGAGCAGTATCTCAAAAGCAAGAATGGATTGAGGAAGAGTCACAGAAGGCATTGATGCCGAGGAAGATGTCGTCAAAGGCATCACAAGATGCGTTCTATGCACGGATGCAGAAAGATGCAGACCTGCGAGCAGCAAGGCAAGCAGAGGCTATGTCTGCCAAATTGGCCAAGGAGGCAGCACTACTGAAAAGCAGCAAACTTTGGCGAATTAATCCACGGTTGTGCAGGTCACCGTAATTGCGTGCCAAATATTTTTTGACATGGCTACATCATCATGCAATGACCTTCCAGAGCCCTGTTGTTGCTGGTATGCAAAGCTTGAGTGCGAGAGACAAGATAGCCAAGTGACAGATTTAGGGGAACCTGGGTGTTCCCAGAACCCCATGGACCGTGCAGGAACACGTATCTGTACAGGCATGATCAGGCCAGGTGCACTGAAGTTCATCCCCATCGCGTTAACTGCGAAGAATGCCATGTAGAAAATCGCATTCACAGTGCTTACACATCACTACTCTTTCTGCACCACACAACAGCGACCCGTAAAGCGGCTGAAAAGTGACGGGCACCTCACATATTCCTGGTATATTGTATGTGCGAATGTCATACCCAAATCTGAAGATGCAGCAATGCGACTAGAAGGGCTAGCACATTCTAGGAGAGGCATGCCGCATAAGAAGTCATTTTGTGCTCTAACACAACACACTTGCCTGCATCATCTGAAACTCTGTTAGCAAATACAAAAAATTTATGGTATGTGGCAGCCTCGGCTCCAAGCAGGTCACCATGTGACAACATACTCACAGCCTGTCGTGCTTGTCCCAGCCTCTTGCAATATGACAATAACGTCGTAGAAAGACAGCTGCACTACATCAGTAATTCGGCTTGCGACTGTCCAAACGCGTCCTCTGTAATCTCTAGCACTGCGGGTGCAGCATCCAACATGTTACGAGACATTCCCACATCCAAGCGCCAGATCTGACCACGGCAATCTGCATTGGCCCCGCCCTGCTGTGGAGTGTGCCCCACTACCTGCCTCTTGCAGCGCAACGGATGAAGAACCTGGTCCAGTTGCCACTCCAACCCTACTCTCTGCCATGGCTGGATGAACTCCTTCCCAAACGTTCGGTTCCACATGACCCCTTTCAGACTCCTGCACTTCGTCTGTGGCATTCAGAACATCAGCTGCAGCATGTAGTGGGAACATGTCGCAACAGGTCACGCAGGACGCAGTTGGCAAGACAGAGTCAGTTCCGTGACCCATATCCACAACCACGATATTGGACAATCCAACAGATCAGGCTCAAAATGGGAATTTTTGCACGAAAAACACTAATCTGCACAGACGCCATAAGCACACATCAATCGAACAGCCTATTACACAGAGGTAAGCATTAAAACAATGCCACAGTCAGACAGTGGAATGCTGCACTACACTGTCTTGTCCAGGACTCAGCTTAATTCCCAGCTTCTCCCAGCCGGGCGTCTGCAAAATGACTGAGAAGGCTCCAAGACGCACCCCATGGCAACGAAAGGCGGCGGAGCATGTCCCCCAGAGGGTAACTGATCCCTTCGCATCCATGCTGCAACTTCAGCATTAATACGCTCTATTCCATGCTTCACATGAGCTGGAATAAGAGAGCCATGCGCAAATACTGTGTCGTTCACTACCAGCACCGTGGGATTCTTCGAAAGCTCCAAGGCCACAGGCTGTCCAGGGCAGAAGAGTGCAAGTCGGGCGCGAATGAGATTTCTCATGTCGAAAATATCTTCGTCTGGAATCCCCATAACGATGGCAGACTCAAGGAAGGCACCCTTGGTCACATACCTGCACAGAATTGGGAACTTGTGGAACATCGGTCATACTTCACAGAGCCGCAATCAGGTTCGTTTCTTGCGTACCTGAAGTCTCCACACACGTTCAGGCTTTCGTGGTTCCCGTTCAGGACGTGCACTGCGCCTCCGTGTTCCTCAGCCTGTCTCCCCAGTTGCCTGAACAACATGAGTGTTGCGATCTCTGCATCGCCTCGGTCCAAGATGTCTCCCAGTTGTACTACCACTGTGTCCCCCCCGGTCCAAATTGGGATGCCGTTCGGGAACTCGGCTACGCCAGCTAGCTCCAGACATCGCATGGCCTTGTTTATGTCCCCATGGATGTCTCCGACTACAAAAACAAACAAGTTGTTCAACAGGGTATCCACGCTCTGGCACTGCGGAACCGTACGGATGAAAATGCTAGGTATGGATGGAGATACGTGGCAAGATACACAGCAGATCTTGCACCGCACTTGCAACAATTCTGCCCGAAGTCTCGATGCGTGTTGGAGGTACATAATTCTCCGGAGGCGCTTCGAACCAAAGTTCGAGTTGCAGCGCCTCTTGGGGTGTCAGCGCAAATGCTGGCGCCTCAGCGACTGCACGTCTGCAGCTCAGTCGTTGCTTCCCGCCCTTCTTCAGAGGCAAATGATTGTGCCGCTGCTGTGTGTGCGGCACTACCTCGGAAGTGGCCCGTTGGGGTAGAAATGCTGGACTAACTTGGTCTGTGGCCAGCAACCAAGCTCGCGCTGCCATTGAAAGTTACAGCTATAAGAAAGACGGTACAACCAGTAATTCAGTATATCTGTGACTATGAACTAGGCGTAGTACTGCGGGGCTGGCCCTGTGGTAGCTCTGATACCTGGGCGCGCATGCACTACAACCGCAGTGCGCCACAGAGAATACCACGAGTTCCTCAGGCTACGCACAGCAGCTCTCGGAAGGCACTAAATGGACGTCTAGTGAGTGCTTCGCTTTCCGTGCGAGATTGACGTGCGCACAGAAGTACTCGTACAAGCCTAAGACTTGCTCAAGAACCACAACAGATTAGATTCAGATAGATAGGCAGAAGTGATGGACGTGCCAATATGAAGCGCGCCAAAGCATGCACAGCCCGAAGTGCGATTCGATGACCGCGGCAGATGATCGATCCACAGCCCAGTGAGTGGCCAGCAGTACTCAAAGAATAGGGTGCATTGCAGGAGTAGTAGTGCATGATTATTGATACTTCAGTGCTGCCGTTGTGAGTACGCCATATATATAGTAGAGTCGTGCACATACTCCCAATCCATTTCGTGGATATGATTGCACCTTGCTTGATACACAGTGAGCAAACTAGCGCATTAGATCGCTTGCCTAGGCCCCCAGTTCCCGAACGACTATTCTCTTTGTTTTATGTTCTGTCGCACATGTGGATGTTTCCCATCTGAGGGTTTACTATCTGACAACACTTGCATCATGGTCATCACGGCACATGCCCTGCACAATAATCTAGAAGACCACGACTGTAACCCTCATGCCAGCATTTAGATGCCATGATATTCATCTGGGAGAGAACTTCACACACACCGATATTCATCTGGGAGAGAACTTCACACACACCCGCCCACCATCAGTCTGGTTGATCAGCAATGCACAGCACCAGTCGCGCCAGACTGGCGCTGGAGCGACAGGAGTTACCCACAAGTCAGTGTACCGTGGCATTCTTCATACACTTGTCAAGCATCAGGTGATGCTCAATGGCAATGCGGTCCTTGAACTCGTGTGTG
Organism: Ulvella scutata; assembly: GCA_032359135.1. Taxonomy (NCBI): domain Eukaryota; kingdom Viridiplantae; phylum Chlorophyta; class Ulvophyceae; order Ulvales; family Ulvellaceae; genus Ulvella; species Ulvella scutata. The sequence continues at coordinate 601,812 of JAUMHD010000005.1, forward strand.
GACCATCACTCCCGCACACAGAAGATGCTTCATTCAGCCAAGAAGCCGCATCTACATTGCGCCAATCATAAATTCTACTCTAATGGAGACAGAATGATCACTTCTGCGGCCAGACACAGCAGCTCTGTGCCACCGACCACCAGCTGTGCTAAAATCCAACTCGAGAAACATCGCTGAACCTGCAATCTGGAGCCACTCGTGCAACACCCTTCATCGGCGCTCCTGGTTGTAATTCTTCTTCTTATCCTTTTCTTTCTGTGCAGCTTCCTTCGACGCCCTAACTTTAGCCTCCTCTGCAGCTGCTCGTGCAATCGCAGGGTTCACCAGCTGCCCTTTTTTCTTCTTGGACGCAGCTTTGCTTGCAAGCTTCTTCCTTGCTTCCGCTGGATCGATCACCTTGGCAGGTTCTGTCTGCACAGGCACACACTCACACTCAACTGCTGCAATGGCTGCACCATGGCAACTGCAAGCCCATGCAAAGGCAAAATGAACTCAGCACACAGTGCATGATTCAGGACAGACTCTGATGCGTGTATTTTCTGGTGAAGAAGGGCCAAGTCTATGACTGTGGTGCCATCCGAACCCGAGTACATGTACACAGGTGGGATCCACTCAGCCTGACAAGCTCCAAACTTCAAACAATATGTGCGACAGAATCTGTGCGACATGAAACTCATTGGCTTACGATTGGAGGCCAGGGGTAGAACGAAGCACTCAGAAGTTCAAGGGTGCTGTCACAATACTCACTGGCACAGCCAGTTGAAAACGCAAGCGTGACAGCACGATGTAAAACTTCCATTCAAACCCCCAGTCGCAGGAGTCGCTGGGGCTTTTAGCCACAGCAGTGTGAGCCAGATGTAAGCAGAACTACACGTGCAGCTTCCAGAGTCCCGTAAGTAGATCCTGTAAGTAATTCTGCCACCTTTTGAGTCCTAACTCTGTCATAGGGTGTGTTGCTGTTCACTACCTCAACCCGCATGTGTATGCCCCACAATGTGCAGATCAGCCCAAAAACAGTTCACAAACGTACTTGATCAGGCTCTGCAGTGCCATTGGCATCAGCTGAAGCGGACTCCTCTGCCTTCGAATCGGCGTCCGTCGGCGAAGTCTGCCCGTTCCTGACCTCATCTGGATCAGTAGCTTGCTTTTTCTCCTTCTTCTTTCTCCGTTTTGCTGCAGCTGCGGTCTCTTGTTCATTCTCTTTCGCGGCATCCTCTGGATTGATCCCAAGCTGCCCCAGCACTGATTGCAGCTCTTCCATCTCCTTTTTCTTCAGCTCCTGCAGGCCGTTCACATACATCACTTAAAAATGGTCGTTCAATCCGCCACGCATGTGCCTAGATACGCTAGTCAGACTACAGCGAGGGCCGGCCACATTCACGTCACTTGAAGGTGTGGGAATGGTTCGGGTTTGACCACCCCACGAACCTGGGCTGCATGCTGGGAAATACTTTCGTGATTTGTGCCATTCGAGTGCAATGGTGGTTCTGTTGTTCTAGTTGTTTTGGCTGCTTGGGTTCTTGCCCTTTTCACTACCTTTCCGATTTGTAAGTGGGCTGCATGAAGGCGAGGGTTACATTATGGAGTGCTAACAGCACTAACCTGTTCATACAGTCCTTTAACAGTACTCGTTACTCTCCCAGCCATGCATCCATACTGACATGTACATGTCACTGTGACACCGACAAAACTCGCAGAACGCGTCAATCTTTTACAAACAAGGGCCCGAGAAGAGCATTCGCACGTGGCCTGCAGAAGGGACACGTACCAAAATTCAGTGAATTGACAGTGTGTAGACGATGCACAAGTATCTGTGCAACCTGACTGCGCAGCCATTCATCGTGAAAGACACTCAGAACTGCTAGACATTCTGGACAAGGATACCTGCTTCAAGCAGGGTGTCCCGCACTGGAAGTGTGTAGACAAGGTGCATATACAACAGCACTTTATCTGGAATGCAAACTCGAACAACAAGACGGGCCAACCCTACATCCAAGACAACGCCACCGAGTTTGCTCGGAAAAGGAATCTGAGAGCCACACCTTCTTGCTAAGCTGCTTTTCATCCGCTTTTGCCTCCACAGGTCGCTGTGATGCCCCCGGTGTCACGATTTCACTGACATTGCGGCTTGTTTGCTTGCTCTGGGCCTCACTCTCATCGTCATCAGTATCCTCCTCTTCCTCTTCGTGACCAACCTCCATGCCCAGCTGGTTGGAGATATTGACCATGTCCTGGTTGTCTTCTTCCACATCATCCTGATCATCCTGTGCAGCAGCATCGGCCTGGGCCTGGGCTGTCATCTGCCGGTGTTCCTGCATGCGGTGTGATGCATGAGCTCACCAGAAGTAGGGAATTTGTATATCACAGCTTCTGTGACTGTCCCATAACCGGTGTACGACGAGTGGGGCACCACAGCTGCGAGCAGTCAGTCACTGGATGGCCAAGTTATGTTGCGGAACAGGGTCGAACCTGAACCCAGTCTGCCATGGGCGCCATGGCGAATCCGTCATCTTCATCGTCATCTGCCCAGTCCAGGTCATCAAAGTTGACGTCTGTGATCGTCGGCAGGGTTGAAGTCGTGGGTACCACACCGCCTGGTGCCGTGCTAGCAGCAGAACCTGGCTTACCCTTATCTTTCTTACTTTTGTCATCTTTTGCTGTCTTCTTTTTCTTCTTTGTCTTAGTGTCTAGCGCTGCGAAGGCATTCTGGCCGGCGATGTATCCTGGCTTTTGCCCCCCATTGTTCGGCCTGGATGCATGCTCCGCTCCTCAGGACGATAGGATGCACACCAATAAACAATTATGCACGTGTACATACGTACTGCAAGTCAAATTGCGCGAACAGCGGCATGGGTAGCTGTCGGTGTCGTGCCTGTGCATGTCCGATTAGCCTTCCGCGAACAGGGTACGTCCTCGTACGAAAGCACAGTATCGTTCAACAATTTATATAGAATGGGTAGCCTGTTGGGCCCCTTGTTTACGGACTGCGCACAGTCTGGTCTCTCGGCTAGGCTCGCTGTTGCAGATTGAGTGCCGTGCGGCTGCCTTGTACAGTACAGATGTACACCCCGCTCCCCGGAACGAGTTGAAAGGGGAAATCTCGACCAAGTTCACGGGCTTGTAAGTATAGAATCCTAGTACCTTATACAGACGTGGTGCGACGGTATACCTTTTGACGGCTGAAAATCATGCATGCGATTCAGGATAGTCAAACTGTCCCTTCCTCGCGATCACACCAGCGTGCATCCTTGGGGGGATTCCCTGAAAGGAAAACATGATGTGAACAGGCCTGGGTGCTGCATACATACGTGTCAGTTTTCAAACTGTGGCTTTGTGGACAGGTGCATACATGATCAGCTGTAGCCTGCCGTAGAATGAAGTGAGCCATTGCAAACAGTGTTGGCCAGGATAGATAATGGAGAAGATAAAGCTCTTGAAGCGGGCTCAACTACTGTCCCGCATCACATCTGGTGCGCACTGCGAGGTGTACTCAGCATGCTGTCCTTTCGTTTTCCCTTGTAATGCTGTGGCGGGGGCTTTCTTCTGATTCATTTCATGTTGCCATGCTTATATGGCATGTTGGCGAACAATTTTTTTTGTCTTTCCACCTGGTGAGGACAGAGCTGGTATGCATTATGCTGAACTTGACACACAGAGCTGGAGACCACGCTGGGAGCCAGTGAACCTACTCTTTCGGAGTACATTCTACACAAGTATGAGTCAGCTGGCGGTTCAGCCCAAACTTTTCGTACAGCGCTGCAAACTGAGGCTGGAATAGATGGTGTGCATGTGGACCGCCTGCATGCCTTGATTCAGACACTCAAGGTGTGTACGCACGAGCTGCTCGCAGATTATGGATGTGATTGTATGTGAACTGATGGCGTGAACTTGCGCTGGTGCACTCACACATGTGCTGTGCAGAACACTAAAACTGGGTCAGATGGGAAGTCTGAAGTGCACAAGCCCACAGTCAGGATGCCAATGGATCAGCCGATCCCTGGCCTCGCGATCCCAAACACACGCGAGTATGCTAAACAGCAAACACTGCAAATACTAGAAGAAACGAATGCTGCCCTGGCTGCTGGAGATAATACCAATTCAAGAACCGGAGCCAGCACACAGGACCATGTCAGCCTTGCGAACGCACCAACGGATGGATCAGATGACAGAAGATCTCGATCTCAACACAATGATCGAGACACTGAGGCCTCAAGGTCTGCAAGGGACGCTGAAAGGAAACCAGGGTCCGACAGGTACAGTGGAAGGGGTAGCAGCAGGGACAGAGATCGGGATCGGGACAGAGATCGGGGACGCGATTGGGACAGGCACAGTGATCGAGATAGGGACCGGGATAGGGACAGAGGGCGAGGCACGCATGGGGACAGGGGAGGCAGGGACGGGGGTGGGGGCGGGAGGGGTGGGGAGCATGACCACAATCGCAGGCAGCCGGAGGCGCCAACAGTGTCTGAGGTGTATCGGGGCAAGGTCACCAACACCACGCGGCATGGAGCGTTCGTGGAGCTAGCAGGGTTTCGCAACAGGGTGGAGGGCATGTGCCATGTGAGCAACCTGGCAAACAGGAGGGTGAATGAAGTGACAGAGGTGGTGAAGCGTGGGCAGGAGGTCTGGGTGAAGGTGCTGAGTATTCAGCCACCACAGGCTGGCCAGCAGCGACCTAGAATAGATCTCAGCATTCGAGACGTGGACCAGACCACTGGCAAGGACTTGCTGCCGTCCCTTGGCACCTCGGCTGCCCCAGGTGTGAACCCCCGTGTGATCTATAGCATTACATAATGCCCATTCACCGAGGAACTGCCATCCTTTCCCTGCGCTGCTCCTCGGCTACTGCTCCATTCTGTGCTACCTGCTGTGCTCCATTCTGTGCTCCATTTTGTGATCCATTCTGTGCTCCATGCGGTGCCAGCTGCGGTGGCAACCTGCGCACCTGCCTCTCACAGCGACTGCATCATTAGACAGAGTTTGGGGAATGATTTGAGCCAAGCAGTGGCAAGAATGGTGCTTGATCTAAGGCCACCAATCATGCGCCGCTCGCGCGTTTGAGGCCGTTGTAGACCCCTCGCATGTCGCGCACGTTGCACGTCTCTGATAAGCATGCACGCGGGGCGTGTTGCAGCCCTGTTGAGACACATGTGAACGTTGCGTGCAGGCACAGGTTTGAAGGGCCTTTCCGGGGTGCGCCAGGTGGAGACAAGCGGGAAGCCCAAGCGGCGCAAGAGGGAGCTGTCTGAGGCTGAGATATTTGAGATCAGGCAGCTGATTGCTTCAGGTGTGAAGAGTGCGAAGGATTACCCAGAGATCATGGGCATGGAGGACAGTGAGGATGAGGATGCGCTTGCCGATGGGGACTTTGGGAAGAGGGATGCCGTTGAGCAGGACTTTGAGGTTCTTCTTCTCTTTTCTTTCGATTGCGCTGCTTGCAGACCAGCTACTCTACTGTAAATGTCTTGTTCCTGTGTCTTGTTCCTGTTACAGTACAGTCACGGTAACTTGTACCACGTTAACTCGTACTCGGCCTAACTCGCACGAAAGTTGGTTGCACAGAACAGCACAACCAAGCCAAAAAGCGATGCCCTAACTCGTGCTTGTCCTGAACCGACAGATTTTTTGGTGCACATACGGGGGCGGTTTAACGTTTCTCTTGCTGTAGTTAGAGTACAGCTGCATGATAGACAGGCGAGACCCTGTGTGTTTGTGGGAAGCTTGAAGCCTGTGGGCCTTGCAGTGTGAGGCTCTGTGTGGTTACTCTCTTTTGAATCTGTGCATTCAATGTGTTGTAGCAGGGTGCCAGCCTGAAGTGAACGAGATCTCTGCTGTGAAAGTCACCAAGGCAAGGTGACGGGGGCAGGCAAAGCAGCGCCGAGGCATTTCTTGTTTCATAACATAGCCCCCCTGTTTTGGGAACGCTATACAAACCAGAAAGGTAGTGAATAGGATCCCCCTGTGTACAAACCGGAAAGGTTTAATTTAATTTAATATATACCTTTACATAGCCCCCTGTAATAGAACACGTTTTCGGTGCTGCAGGTAGACATCAACGAGGCTGAGCCTCTTTTCCTGAAAGGACACACTGCACGCAGCGGCCAAGAGATGAGCCCGGTCAGGGTTGTGAAGAACCCTGATGGCAGCATGCAGCGGGCGGCGCTGACCCAGTCTGCTCTAGCGAAGGAGCGCCGCGAAATCAAGCGGCAGAACGAGCGCCGCGAAATGGAGGCGGTTCCCACTGAGATGAGCAAGCCATGGGAGGACCCCCTGGCACAGAGTGAGAGGTGCGCTTGCTTGAAATTCCCGCTTCAGGACCTTCTTAGTGCATCTGCCTGCGGCCCCTGTGTATTATTAACAAGTAGCACCCATAAGTACGTAAGGCCATGGCAGGAATCGAACCACGGACCATGCAAGGCATGTGTCCCAAGCACGCAGTCAGTCATCAAGCACAGGCACACTTGCAGCAGCAGCAGCAGCAGTGAGTACCTTGAGGACTTCTGGTCCTACCGGGACCACGAATAGGTGGTACAGTGCACCGAGTACTTGGGGGTGATTGAACCTGTCGCAGAAACTTTGCCATCGGTTTGAGGCTGTTACTCACCATACAGGGTAAACATGTGGGAGTGGGGGAGCGGGGGGGGGGGGAGAACTGGTGGTGTGGACAATTGTTTTTTCAACTAGCGTTGCATGCTTGGGTAGGTGATTCAAAGACAGCATAGTTATGGTTGGGGTGCAGGCACTTTGCTGATGACCTGCGGGGTTCACAGGCACGGCCCTCCACGTTTGCAGCTCCAGAGTGGAAGGAGAAGGCGCTGGGCAAGGCTGTGATGTTCGGCTTCCAGGTGACACCTCCACTTCACCTCTCTGCCCGCGTGCTGTGCACATGGTTGAAGAAGCAATGGTCAACGTGAATGGGCAAGAGAGTTTCACACTCTTTACTAGATTAAGGGTTGAGGGTTAGGGGTTAAGGTGAACCATAACCCATAACCCTACTTCCAACCAGATTAGCACCAGCACCTTGATCAGTGCATGCACATACAGATGCCATCACACAAGGGTGACTGAATCCCCTGAGAGAGTTTGTGCACTTCATGCATGTCACAGACAGAAAGCGTTTGCCTCTGAAACATGCGCCATTGCTGTCATGACGAAGAAACAGTTGAAATGTGCAACGAGGCTGTCAGGACGAAGAAGCCTTTGTACAGCCATCATGGTGCAAATGGCTTGTCACTGCCATGCCTGCATGAGTGGCAAGCCTCGCTTCCTCATACTGTATGAGTCATACACTGATGTCCCTGAAATCAATTCTGAGGTATACTGCCAACATACGAGGGTATAGAGTGACGTTTGCCCCCATCAACATAGCCCCGACGTTCGATGAATCCGACGAGTCAAGAACCCGCACTGCAGGCTTGGCTGCAGAATTAGGCATGCTTGCACCTTGCAGAGGGTGTGAGCTGTCCAACGCGTTGCTCAGTACATAAGGCCGGGGCCTGGTATACTCACCAGGGGTTTTGTTAGTGACAAATGTTCAGCCACTATCAGCCAAATTAACTTGTATTGTGGTAACCCCGGAAAATCATGAATTTGCACATGTAACACTCCCCCCCCCCCCCCTCCCCCCCCAAATGAATACTGTAAAGTATTCCACTGAATAATGAGTCTTTCCCCATCCCTTAACTGTATCCCTGGTACTCACAAGGGCATGCATGCATGCAGGATGCGAGGCCGATCCAAGAGCAGCGGGAGGGGCTCCCCATCTTTGCTTTCCGTGATCAGATCCTGCAGGGTGTGAAGGAGCACCAGATCATCATCCTCTCCGCAGAGACAGGCTCCGGGAAAACCACCCAGGTCACTCAATACCTGGCTGAGGCAGGCTGGACGTCCAAGGTGCTGCACCCTGTTCACCTGCAACTGCTGGCCACTGTTCACCTGCAACTGCACCTGATGTGCCATTTGATGGATGCACTGTCTGTAACTCTTTTAGCTGCAAATGCACCATACAGGAAGGCTGCATGCCAGTGTTGCACAATTACGTTTCTCGCATTATTCCTCACAGAAACATTGTGCCGCGAGTAATTACATAAATTACAGAATCCGTAAGGAGCGCAACACTGCTGCATGCAAGGCACGAACGTGTGACCTCCGAGGGCACTAGTTACTGTGCTGCGTGGCAATTGCAAGGTGTCTGTGTATGGTCGATGGTATACCGTATCAGCACTAAATATTTGAACCGCTTGAGCATATAACTGTTAGGCTGACCAGGTAGATTTGTTGGGTGTCTCGGTCCCCCGGTACAACATTGAGCTGTTTCCAATGTTTAATGGTGGTACGGTACCTATGGTGTACCTATGGTAGCTATCTATCACGTAGCCATCGACTGTGCAACTGTGCAGGGCAAGATCGGGTGCACGCAACCTAGGAGGGTGGCAGCGATGTCCGTGGCAAAGAGAGTCTCAGAGGAGGTGGGCTGCAGGCTGGGGGAGGATGTGGGCTACTCCATCCGCTTCGATGACTGCACCTCCCCGCAGACCGTCATCAAGTACATGACTGACGGTACGCTCACTCCTGCTATCTGGCTGCCTGGCTTCGGGCTCCAGGCCGAGCACTGATGCGTGCTGCTGTACCCTGCATCAAACAGGAGCAGTTCTACGGAGCATCGCCCCTTCGGATGCGTCCTGCAGTGCCACTTCTTCGAGTACATGTTAAGAACATCGTTGCATGCTTAAATTGTCAGTTCAGTCATCTTTTTAATGAATACATTCATGTAGGAGTTCATGTATCAGCTCACGTATCGGTTCATATACGAATGAACTCATGTATGAGTCATTAATACTTGAGGTTATTCATGTATCAAGTTCATGTATGAGTCTGGTTGCATGCTTCAAGGGCAGGGGGAGGGTGCAGAGCAGAAGAGCAAGGCAACCTGACACTGCAACGCACTGAACTAGTGTACGCATGATGTGCAGGAATGCTGCTCAGAGAATGCCTGCTGGATGAGGATCTACCACAGTACTCTGTTGTGGTGCTGGACGAGGCGCACGAGCGCACCATCCACACTGATGTGCTGTTCGGCCTCATGAAGGAAGTCGTGAAGAAGCGGCCAGACTTCCGACTCATTGTCACCTCTGCCACCCTGGACGTTGAGAAGTTCTCTGCCTACTTCTTCAACGCCGCCATCTGCCAGATCCCGGGCCGCACGTGCGCACCCCCTGCCCTGCCAATGCTGTTTCTCTAGTTGCGGATGTAGCTGCAGTTATTGTCGCCCCTTCGCAAGCCGAGAAGGTAGAAGAGGTTGCTCTAGAAAATGTTGCTCTAGTTGCTTTTACAGAATGGAAGGGTAGTAAGTAGGTATGAACCCAAGTATCCACAGCAACTAACACAAAAGAACCACCACTTCACTCGAATGGCACAACAGCACCATCTCGAAAGTTGTCTTTCCCAGCTGTTCTAGTTGATGTTGCTGTGAACACTATTGCTCCAGTGTATGTAGGTCTAGTCCAGTTCTAGTTATAGTTTTCCTTTAGCTCATTTCAGTTGTTCTTTTGAAGTGCTGCTTTTCGAAGTGCTGCTGTTCCAGATCAAGCTTGCAAAAGTGCGTGTGCAAAAATGCATGTAATTATGCAGATTCGAGGTGGAGATCATGTATGCCGCCCAGCCGGAGGCGGACTACCTGGACGCGTCGTTGCTGACCGTGATGGAGATCCACCTGCGCGAGCCAGAGGGCGACATTCTGCTGTTCCTGACCGGCGCAGAGGAGATCGACCAGGCCTGCGCGCAGCTGCACGAGCGCATGAAAAGCCTGGGGTCTGCGGTGCCGGAGCTCATCATTCTGCCCGTCTACTCTGCGCTGCCCAGCGAGATGCAGACGCGCATCTTCACTCCTGCTCCTGCGGGTGCACGCAAGGTGGTGGTGGCCACCAACATCGCTGAGGCGTCGCTGACGATTGACGGTATCTACTACGTCATCGATCCAGGATTCGCCAAGGTGTGCTTGGCTTTTTCAGTGACACAGAAGTTGCTCTACGTTGTCCGAATGAGTCGCTCATGAAGTACCACAGTTTAGCAGCAATCCGGCATTCACATTTGTGCAGATGAATGTGTACAACCCCAAGACTGGCATGGACTCCCTGGTGGTGGCTCCGATCTCGCAGGCGTCCGCGAAGCAGCGGGCTGGCCGCGCAGGCCGCACGGGGCCCGGCAAGTGTTACCGGCTGTACACAGAGGCTGCGTTTAAGAACGAGATGCTGCCGGCTTCCGTGCCGGAGATCCAGCGCACCAACCTGTCTACTACCGTGCTGACCCTCAAGGCCATGGGCATCAATGACCTAATGGGCTTTGACTTCATGGACCCCCCTCCAGCTGCAACGCTCGTTACTGCCCTTGAGCAGCTCTACAATCTCGGTGCTCTGGATGATGAAGGCTTGCTGACGCGGCTGGGACGCAAGATGGCAGAGTTCCCACTGGAGCCCCCCATGAGCAAGGTGCTTCTCGTCCATGCATATTGTGCCGTGCGTGCTTCTGGGGCCCTCTCCGGGGGACCGTCACTTGGGAGCCATGTGTTCGCTTCAGGGCGCGGGCCTTGGAGCACTATTCCGACATGCTTCAGAACTACCACTTGCCATGTCATGGAGTTGCTTCATGATAGGCTTTACCGGTGGGCTTGTCCAGTTTGATTTTGTTGTGTCTACAGGTGTCCTTTTGCATGCACCGTTTTTGCATGTGACGGTGCACCGTGGTGCGGAGTATTGTTCACCAAAAAAGTCAGCCCGAAACGGCCCGATCTCACCCCAACGATGGCGTCCACTGAGCAGTAGTGTGTAACACATGAGGCGCCTGGATAATGTCTCAGAATTGCAGCAACTGTAACTCATACATGCAGGTGCTGATTGCGAGTGTGGATCTGGGTTGCGCGGAGGAAATTCTGACAATTCTGGCGATGCTTGCTGCAGAAAACATTTGGTTTCGGCCCAAAGAGAAACAGGCTCAGGCCGACCAGCGTAAGGCGCAGTTTCACCAGCCAGAGGGCGACCATATCACGTACCTTGCTGTGTATGAAGCCTGGAAGCGCAACAACTTCAACACGCAGTGGTGCAACGCCAACTTCATCAATGCGAGGTCGATGAAGAGAGCACAAGTGCGGCCCTATGCTGCACCTGTCACCTCTCCCTTTTCCAAGGACATAGGACAGCATGGACAGACTGAGACTGCACCTGATTGACAGACTACACCTGCACCTGATTGCTAGTCTGGGTGCATTCTCGTCTTGGTCACAGGCTGTGCTCTGGTGCAGGATGTGCGCAAGCAGTTGTTGGCGATCATGGACAGGTACAAGCTGGAGCTTGCCAGCGCTGGAAGGGACTACTCACGCATCTGTAAAGCCATCACGTCTGGATACTACTTCCATGCTGTGCGAAAGGATGCACAGGAAGGCTACAAGACGATTGTGTGCACTTCCAGTTTCTCCTTTGCACCACGCAAGCATCTGTCATTGATCTTGTGTGGCAGGAATGCACGAGTTGTTTTGATAAGCTGTGAAATCCAATCCTTTTGTGTCTTATACTGTGGAACTGTGCAGGTCGAGCAGCAGCCAGTGTACATTCACCCCAGCTCTGCGTTGTTTCATCACCAGCCGGAGTGGGCACTGCACCATAACCTTGTACTCACCACAAAGGAGTACATGCGTGAGGTGCTGGCGATCGATCCTAGGTGGTTACCAGAGCTTGCCCCTAGGTTCTTCAAGAAGACAGATAACCATACAGTATCAAGGCATCGCAAGAACATGAAGATGGAGCCCTTGCATGACAAGTACAATGATGCTAATGCTTGGAGGCTGTCACGCAGACGGGCATAATACGTTACCGCACACAGATGCATGCTTCAGACTGTTGTTTCATCGTTCGTGTTGATGAATGTAAGCTTTTCACAACCTACACAATTACATCATGCCTATCTGAAGCCCGCTAGCCATGTTGACTCACAAACGATGCTCAATGATTCAATCACCTGTACTATTCACCAAATCAGAGCTCAGGTTCACACAGGTACTGTTCAGGTACACAATTACTTAACGACAAAGGCTCTCAGCCGGTCAAGCCAGTTCACGTAGTCTGTCTGCTCTTTGTCATACACAAGGCGGCATAGATACTGGCCCATGTGTGCGTCAATGCCACGGCTCTGCAGGTACGCTGCAAACTCTGATTGCAACCGCTCATCGAGCTCCAAGTAGCGGGGCCCAGTGTAGGTGAACGGCTCAAGCTCCTTCCACGAGTTCTCCTGCTCAACATGAGGCACAAGTGTAACATCAAGGATTCCCGGGGGCAGCTCATCGTTTTCTACGTACTCGCACTCGAATCGCAGTGCAGTGTCACCTTTGACACTGTCAACTGTGAAAGGCACGGGGATCGCCGGCTCTTCAGAGCCCTCTGGTGGAGGGTCGTCTTCATAGGGGGTGTCCGACAACGTGTTGACCCTGACGACTATCTTTTCGTTACCCATCATCTTGGACAATGTCATGATGGTCTCTGTGGGTTTGTACTCCAGCCTCCACCCTTCTGGAGCGTTCTGCAGAGCGCTGTCTGCAGTGGTCTGATCCATCTGTGACCGCTCATACGAAAGCTCATCAGCTATTAATTTTTCAAGGGCTGAAGAGGGCGTGCAAGAATGGAACGGCCTGCTCACAGGTGGAACCGCCAGGGGTGTCAATGACTTGCACCATGCGCTACCCTGCTGCCGACATGCTGTTGACCCGAGTAAATTGATCAATTTCAGCGACTCCTTGACTGCTCTTGCTGCCATTATGCTTCCTAGAGACACCTGTCTGGCGTATATATCTACACGCGAGAACGGGATCCAATCGACACCCAGCACAAGCACACCAGAGCAGAGCGTTTATAAGCATACATTGTGCACGTGTGGAGCTGTATGCAGCATGTACGTCGGCGTGCAGCGTCCGAGCAGCTGGTCTGTGGCCGATTCATGAGGTGACCAAACAAATTGGTCCAAAATGTATGTGGCTGCTCTCGTCCACGGACATAACACGCGATACTGGAAGGAATCATGGTCAGAAATTACATAAAGGCAAGAGAAACTTTCTTAGTTCGGGTGATGACGCAAAGGCAGGGCTCTGTTGGCACTGCACAGTGAAATCATGTTGAGATGTTCGCCTGGTGTGCACTTATCTTGTTAAACAGCCTCAACTCGCTATCCAAGCTGATGTTATGCACTTCCGATTTGCTCTACTAAATCTGTGGAGGGGGCGTTGGGCCCGTCGCAGGATCTTTGTGATGCAATGTTAGATGTACTGTGGCCCGTACAGTCTCTATACCGAAACTGTCGCCTGCCAGGGACTTGAATATTAGACGAACCCTTCATTTTATATCTCTGAAACCGCGGAGGGGGCTGTTGTGTAATGGAGTTTCCCTGCTAGAGGCTGACCAGCTGCGCTAACAGACAACGTGGAGGTGCTACAAGCACTGACTGACTGCACATACACTCATCGTACAACTTAATCTCAAGCATACGCATGAATTATGTTGCTGTCTGCGAAAATGCCCCTGGCGTTTCCAGCGTTGACTGGGATTTTCCGGGGGTTGACCCCAGCTCAAAAGAATCGGCCAGTCAAAGATATGAGGAAATAGATTATTGCTTTGTCTTTCACTTGTCTTTCACGAATTCATCTCGTTCTTTGGCCTGTACGCTTTGAATTCTTGGAAGCTTTGATTTACTTTTTAAATCCATGCTGCGCATGCTCCGCATATCAAGAAGACAGACTGCGCGAAAGAACAATGAATTGTGCACCGGGCTCTTCAGCTGCACCCGATTCTTCAGCTTATCGGATGGACTACAGAGAGATGTGTGGGCGGATGTGATGCAGATAACCAATTCTGTCAATAAACTCGTACCAACGTGATGGGAGTGAATGTGGAGCTTCCGGACCTCGGTCCTGTTAATCATAGTGGCAGAACGTATTCCGAGCATGTGGATCTGGCGTCGTTGTTCGAAGGCAAGATTGTGGCAATTGACGGATTCATGTTCATCTGCGAGGTATTGTGTCCTGTGTCCCCGCGAAGATTGTCTTGTTTACACGATGATCTTGTCTAATCTTGCATCGATGACACCTCCAGGATGGTCTATGCAATTGCTGTCTTGGTCTTGCAGGCTTACAACAAATCACGAGTGAATGCGTTCGTCGATGAGCCTCAAGACTTGGGTGTCGCTTGCAAGCACAGCGTCTTGCTTCTCTTCACAGATAGAGTGTGTTTCCACCTTGATTCTCCGTAGAAACGTGATTGTGTACATGCCTGTTGCACGCATAACAGCAACTGCAGCAGTTTGAGCCATGCAGATTACGCAAATGCTACGATACGGAGCAAATCCCGTTGTGGTGCGTTCCCGTCATCGTTTCCTAGACGAGCTGCATGTCGATGCGGACGGTTCACCTTCATGTTGCAGTGTTGGCCGAGGAGGTGCAGGTGCTTGATGGGAAAGTTCCAAAAGGAAAAAAGAAACTTAGCGCTGGCTTCGATCGGAGTTCAGGAAAGCTGCCAGAGCTTATACAGGCACTCTGCAAGTTCATGGTGCGCAATGCTGTGCTGCATCATCTGCTACACCACAGGTGCACCCCCTAACCCGGAATTCCTGTTGCAGGGAATTCCATGTTTTTGTGCTCCTTCAGAGGGAGAGGCGTTCTGTGCAGCCCTGGATGACCTAGGTCTTGTGGACTGTGTGTGGACCAGGGATGTTGTGGACGCCTTCATGTTTGGCGCCAAGACGGTGATGCGGGCTTGTTGGCTAGGCAAGAACGACGGCAGATCCACTCAAACTATCCTGTGCTACAAGTCACCTACAACCTCTGAAGTTGCTGTGCTGAACCGCTCAACCATGGCACATCACCTAGACTGTATGGTAAGGACACCCCCCCCCCCCCCTGCATTTCAATGCACTCTTCATCTTGTGAGTCTTTGTGCACGTACTTCACACATCGTTGTCCTTAGAGAATGATGGCAGTGCCATCAGCAGCACATTCCTGCAACATGCTCTGTTATGGATGCCGCTGTAACCATAAAGCATTGGCTAAGACGGGCTACTGCAACCGTGTCTTGTCTGTTGCAACAAACAACTTAGCTGATTAGTTCTCAATGTGTCTTTGCTTCTTTGATGACATGCATAAGTTCCGCTGAACAGGCCTGGACCGCACAATAACCTTGCAATATGGATGCCTTACAGAGGTCTAGGTTGCATGAATGCTGTTCGAGTCTCACTCCTGGTACCACATGCGTTGCCTGTTTGAATGTTCTGGCTGACTGAATACACATACAGTATGTGACGTACTGAATAGAATATCCCTGTTCACCTCACTTGAATCTTACTGATATCCTTTGCTCAAGGCTTGGTTTGACATCTTGTTTCCAAGTCACCATGGGTACTGCAGAAGGAGGCAGTGTCAGATGTAGCAACGTTCTTTGCAGCGGTGATTGGTACCGACTTCAACGAAGGGGGCCTGCAGACAGCCGGCAAGGTCAAGTCGAAAGCGGTGACAGCGTTGCTGAATACAGAGTGGCGGAAGAATCATCATGGAATGCCTTTTGATTCGTTTGTAGAAAGTGTGATCGCTGGCAAGATCTCCATGAAAGCATCTGGCAACATCTTCATTGGTTTCTTGCGGTACGCAAGACATGAAGGCAAGATGGACCCGGATGCAAAAAAATTCACTGAACAGCTACAGGACGTGTTTAAAGCAGTGCGTGAACAGAGGGAGCAAGCAAGGGCGCATGCAAAGGCGTCTATAGTATCCCGAGAGCATCTGAAGTGGGATGGGGCCAAGGTGCAGCATGCAGATTTGGTAAAGCTCCTGGCGACTTATCGTCCGTCCAAGGAAGGTTCTTCCAAAGACAAGATTCCTCCAGTTTTGAGGGTGATGAATTTGGAAGCCGAGCGCATGCTTCGATCTAGTGAGAGGGACTGCGCAGCTTGTGTGTGTATCGATTCAATTTCCAAGGTTAAAGTGTTCGGAAAAGAAGACCAGTACATTGTGGTGTGTTCGTACTCAACACCTTTGCTTCCATTGATCAAGTACAGTTATCTGCGTCAGTCATTGGCACCACTAACAGGTTGATATTTCTCCACTTCCTCATACAGACCCCGAAACTGTGCACTTGTTGTAGGCAAGTCACTGACTGCAAGAGGAACCCAATGAGATCTCACGTTTGTTTCTGGTTTCGCTCCTTCGTCGCCAGCACTCACATTTTTCCATCCTGTTCAGGCAGCGGAGGATGTGGATGATATGACAGACACACGCTGCTACCAGTACCTTGTGCACATCAAGCGCAACCCTTCATTTGCTGGCTTCAGTGGTAGCCTATGCGCGCACAATGAGAAGGCAGAGCTGCAGAAATATTTTGAGGATACTGTAGGCACTGCGACAGGAACATGGGTGGCAGGTGCACGCATTGCTCGCAAATCTACACTCTCCAAGAACTGGCCTACTGTGCTTGAAGCCTGGATCACCAAGTGCGCTGCTGCCTTGCTGCTGTCAACCAGCGATCATCGCCTGTTCCACCACAGTGCTGATATGCCAGTCCTGGTTTGCTGCTCCTGTTGGTGTATTCTGAAGTCCTTCTGATGCTTTGCAGGCGTAACTTGTTGTAGAGCAGTAGTTCCTCCTTTACGAGACCATGCTGCCTACGCTGCCTATGTTGCCTTCCACCAGGTCTGTGTGTTTTGGTGTGGGCGCCTGAACCATTTCGTGATGTCCTGTGCAAGATCCGATTTAAGAGTGTATGCCTATCTGTGACACTTCACTTGCTTCACAGCTTGCAGACTGGGTTGCAGGAAAGCCGAGACGAGGCAAGCAACTGTCAAGAAGACGAAGGCGGCTGCAGAGAGAGCACAGAAGAAGCAGGAAAAGAATGCTTCACTCGCGCACCAGGGAAAACTGGATGCTTTTGTGAAGATCGCGGCACCATTCCACGGCAAGAATGTGCAGGTCACAAAGGTGCAAGCTTGTAAGCAGGGCGCATCATGTGGTATGAACCTGTGTCATCTGTATCTCCGCAGCTAGTTTCTCGCTGTGGAATTGTGTTGTCCCACTGCATCTCTTCCCCTGCGCAGTAGCTCCATGCTCTGTGAATGCTGTACAATCTGCAGCCATTTTCACTATTCTTGCTCCCGGCTGAAGTCAGGATGTTTGAGACAGTTTCAGACTGCTGTGCTGTTGCGTTCCCTTGCGCTCTTGCGTTCTTTAGCTACGTTATTCAAGAATGTCAACCAGAGGTTCAAGTGCATAGAACAGATGTGCACTTCACCTACAGGTCCACGTCTGGCTGAGGCAGCGGCTGCAAAGAGCAGCCCTCAGCCTACATCAGTCACAACACCAGTCAGAAGACGACCGAAGCAGCTGTTTGCCTCCCTGACCACACCCGATGCGAACAACTCCCCATCGGTGCCGCTTGTGCAAGCTTCCTCACACCCACTCTCCCCTTCTGCATCTCACTTCTCTCCTCCAGATTTGGACTGTGGCCCAGACTGTCCGTGTACCACTCCTAGAAAGAAGCCTGCCAGTTGTGTCAATGCGTGTGTTTCTGTGAACGATGAAATCACCTTGAGCTCCCCGTCGAAGAAGCAAGCGGTGTGTCTGAATGGGTCACCAGATGTACTATCTCCTGTGAAGATCAGGTCTGGAGGTTCTGGGGTGGAGATTGTTGTCATGGACTCACCAGTTTCTCAGGCTCTGCAGCCACCCAAGCGGCCCGCGGCACATGTAGGCACAGGCCCGTCATGTGTAGACTTGACTTTCGACTCGGACTCAGAGTAGAGATGTTGCTTCCATGTCACAGTGACGCCTACCTTGTGATCAAGCAGAATATATAATAATTCAATACATTCTTTATGAGCATCTGGTGTTCCAATGAGTTGTCGTTCCAGTGTTCCAGGAGCTAGGCCGTGCATGGGGCTTGTGGCGGTTGCTCCCAGCTTTGACATAATGCAACTAAAACATTCAATGGATGTCTCAATTTGCGCCTCCTCGATGGCATTGGTACTTGGGTGTGTCAGTGAAACGGACAGTTTTTTGTACGGCAGGAAATCTGACATGTTTTTTCTATGTCCGAGGAAGTCAAGGGTTGTAGTGAAAGTACATCGATGGTGGCGTAGTATGCAAGCACGAATTGCATCGGCGAAGAGAATCGGAAACAAAGCAACAACGTAGAGACCACAAAGGGCAACCACGCAACGCCTCCCAGGAAGCGCGCAAAACACAAAGGAAGGACAAGCCAAACAATCAGCCTCAGAGATAGCGCTAAGCACGTACACACAAGCGCCACACGGCAGCACTGCAGCGGAGAGCCACCGCTGCCGGCGAAGCGCCACCAGGGGCGGCCCCCGGCGTGCGAAACAAAGGGAGCCCACAGCAGCAGGGCACCCAAGCGTGGGGGGAGGGGGGTGGCTGAGGGGTAGCGGGGCGTGATAGGAAGGAGGGGGTGCGGGAAAGGGAAGGGGCCAGCAACATGCGGCTAGGAGCGGAGCGCCGGAGGACGAAGGGGGGTTGCGGGCCGTGGGCGCCAGAGGGGGGTGGGGGCTCACTGGGTGAGGGTGCTAGGCAGAGGGAGGTGGTCCTTGGAGGAGGGGGGAGGGTGGAGTGGGAGGGGCGGGGGGACGATCAGTAACCGCAGGTGGCTGCGGCATCAATGATTGTGTATGGGTTCTTGGAGCATCATTGCTGCACTCCAGCACTGGCTTGTGGTTTCTTGTACCTGATTCCTTCACATGCATTCTCGCCCGATCGATGGTCACTTTCCGCATGTTATTACATCGACAAGGGCTGTGGAAACGCACGGAGACGTATGAGAACCCCAGGAAATGGGACAAAAGGAACCGTAATCACTGTCCGTGTGTCGAACAGCACGAATTTTCTTCCGAAAACATTGTTGACCAATTCATAATGAGGCACCGTGCGCGCAAGGGACACGCTGCCCTTCATGTAACGTTTAACATGCCAGCAGAACCCGTTCGTAATTAATCTGCTGACTTAGTTCGTAGGTCGGGTCCTGTGCGAACGAGGTCGGGTTCTCTGCGATCGGGGTCTGAAGTCATCATGCTCGAAGTAACTTCCGATCCAGCAGAACAACAACCTGCTCAGCCTGATGAGCAAGACGCAGCTGCTTATAGCGACAGCGATATTGCTGCACTTATCAGTGAACTTGCTGCCCTGCACGCACTGGAGGGCGAAGACAAGGAAGTGTCTACTGGAGTAGAGGAAGAGGGTAACGCCAGCGTACCAGAGGTAAACCTTCGATCCTCTGTCCAACGTATGATACGGTGTTGGTAGCATGCGTGCACCATTGCCGAGGCATGTATGTCATGTGTACCTCTTTCTCAGTGTACTACTGCCAATGAGGTTCTCAGTCAGGGACAACAAACTCCTATGTTGTGCACCTGCTGGCTATTTTCGAAGTGGCGATGATACCATTCATCCAGTGCACGGGTGCAGAGCACAGCACCGGTTCTAGACAGCTTCGATTTGGAGGGCATTGCAGCATACATCAAGAGCGGTTCAGCAAGCAACATCGTTTGTATGATTGGAGCCGGTGTCTCGGTATCAGCTGGCATCCCAGACTTTCGCAGCCCAGATACCGGTGCCATTCTCTCCTTGCTGAGACTGACGAGAGTGTCTGCTCTTGCGTCAGTTGTGGTGTGCACATGACTCATTGAAAATGATGAATTACCTTGCATGAATGACTATAACCAGTTTTCGAATCTTACAGGACTGTATGCAAATCTAGAGAAGTACAATTTGCCGCATCCGTCTGCTGTGTTTGAACTGGACTATTTTCGTCACAATCCTGAGCCATTCTACCTGCTAGCAAAGGAGCTGATGCCCGGAAACCATCAGCCCACTCCAGGACATTACTTCATTCGATTACTTCATGAGAAAGGTGTGTGCCATGCACTGCACATCTCTGAACGTCTTTGACTGTTGTTGCATGCATATGCTTATGCATTGCGTCAAGTGCAGCCTACACCAACGCACAATGGCTTTCAATCACCTGAAAGCTCCTCAGCGTTCAGTATCATTGTTGTAGCATGCCATTGTGACTGCACATTCCCACCTCAGGCAGGCCATCTATGGCATCTACTGCCAACCGTCGCTTCCTGGAATGCGTATTACTGTGGATGTCCTCCTGCATCGCTCTGTCTAGAGCGTTTATGACCTGTCTAGCATCCCCAGTAGTGTCTGGGCGCGAGGCGCTTGGTACTTCCCTCGTTAGTGGTAGTTGTTGCTTGCTCCAGGCCTCTTGTTAAGATGTTACACACAGAACATCGACTCACTGGAGAGTGCCGCTGGGCTACCTAAGGACAAGGTTATCGCCGCGCATGGTAACTTCGACAGCGCCTCCTGCATTTCGTGTGGTGCTACGGCAAGCATGGAGGATATTCGAGAGTCAATAAACAGGGGGCAGGTGCCATCTTCCAACCCTTGATCTTCCTACTTAAGAAGCTATCATCGCAGCCATCTGAGCGATGTGCATGACTCAGGCGTGGCCTGTTATAGGGCATTCACTTTGACAGCATTCCATGCACATGTCTAGTGTTTGTGCTGTTGTTGCTCGACACGGCAGGT
Organism: Ulvella scutata; assembly: GCA_032359135.1. NCBI lineage: Eukaryota > Viridiplantae > Chlorophyta > Ulvophyceae > Ulvales > Ulvellaceae > Ulvella > Ulvella scutata. Next base: position 622,435 of record JAUMHD010000005.1, read on the forward strand.
TGTCTGTGCTGACAATACAACAGTGTCAGGCTACTTGAACGTGCTCAGGAATTCATTGAGCCGATACATTCATCCTAGCTCGTGCTTTTTCAGTGTCATTGAAGCTTGTTAACTCTGAGAAATTCGATCAGACAGTCAAAAAATCCTGTCTCCGCACCAGTTAGAACCTGCTGCTGCGCCCACCTCCACGCGCCTTCAGCTGTGCTGTTCTGAGCTGTGCGTTCTCCTGTGAGGGCTTCATGAGCCAGACACACACGCTGCAGGTGGCAAGGTGTAGAATTTGCAACTCCTTGGTGAAGCCAGACATTGTCTTCTTCGGAGAAGCACTTCCGAAGCGATTTTTCACCCACTCGGCTGAAGACATGCCAGAATGTGATCTGTTGATTATTATGGGCACGTCCCTTGTGGTTTACCCCTTTGCATCACTCAAGAGCAAGGTGGAGAGCCGGTGCCCAAGGCTGCTGGTGAACAGAGAGGAGGTTGGGGACCTAGACTTTGGAGAGGGCAATATGAGAGACGCCTTGCACCTGGGAGATTGCGATGATGCAGTGTCTCAACTTGCGGAGCTACTGGGATGGACTGCAGACTTTAACGCCTTGCGGTCGCCATCAGAACGCTCTGATTCGGGTGAATTTACTGCAGCTGACGTAGCAGCAACGTCAATTGCTGCAGTGTTGACCTCTGAGGATTAATAGTGTCCACATGGGTGGCTGAGGCTGTTTCATGGACGCCATGTCATCCAAGTGCGGCGATGTACAACACATATGGATTGAAGCTGATGTGTATGATGCCTACGTTTTTGTGTGGCTCAAAAAATAAGCCATGGCTCTAGTGGCGTAACAAGGTGAGCGTGAGTCGAATCATTGGTGTTCGAAGCCTTGCGTTCTGTGTGACAAGCGTGGGCCATTGCTGTGGTGTCTGGACACACCTGCTGAGAATGCCACAAGTGGCAACTGGGCTGAAATTGTCACAGGCCCCACACAATGTAGCACCTATGTCTAGCTGTTTGGTTGAGATGATTCTGCAAGCAAGACACGAACGCTGTTTCAGGGATAGCTCTCGGAAGCAGAGTGTAGCGCATACTGGCATGCTGCTGAGTGCAACCTCTCTGCACACTTTCTTGTTCACCTTGATGTTGCAGGTCCCCTGCCGGACCTCCCAGATAAAGCAGATTTGTGCTTTTTCTGCTGCTGCATGACAGTGTCTGGCCAGTTCATGGTGGCACTGTGTATGCTTCTGAATTGCTAGATTGCCTGTAACGATCTGTGTCTTGTGCAATTCCGAGACACATATAACCATGTGCCTCTGCAAAAGTTGCCCTTGCAGACAAATGCGTGCACTGGAGCAGCCCCATGCAAAAGTACTCGTATAGTGCCACTCATGCCCGCTGTAAGCTGTGTAGCCCTGCCCTGCAGCACTGGCCTGGTTGTTGCACCCCATGCGATTTGTTGCCATATCTTGTGCCATGACATTGAGAACTGAATAACTGTTTGTTGTCACAGAAAGATCGACAGTCACTTCAGGCTGTCCGCCTCACACACAATGATCAACAGACAGGGTCCAAGTTGGTTCTACTCTGTACAAAAGCCATCCAATAATCAGGCACTACAATGTACCTCAGAGTGGTTTGACAGCCTGGCAGGTAACCACTTCTAAAGCTACTTCTAAGTGATTCTAAGACTTCAGAAAACGGTTCCAAGCACTTATTTGTGCACCCTTTCAGCTGGGGCAGCTTTCGTTACATCCACTCGATCATAGCGTCACCCCAGATTGCCACAAGCTGGTCCACAGCAAGGGAGTGCCTTCTTGACACTCTTCCATTATCATGACACTCAGCACTTATCGCTCTGCTGCCCAACGTCCAGGTCTCCAAAGTCAGGCTTCGCACTGGCTGCCTAGTGGTCGACGCAGCAGTCCTCATGCGCCGACCCATACCCTTGCATGCTCACTGCAAGTAGGAGCTGAGTGGTATTGCTGTGATGATAACCCAATGCCTTTCTATCATGTATCTGTACGGAATCCAACAGATCACAGATTGTTCTTTTTGTTGGATATGCAGCTAATTACAGCACACCCCGGAATTCGGACTCGGCACCTCCAAAGGGCCGGTACAGGGCAAGACAACCACAAGCTACACATGATCAGGGCAACAACTCAAATGCAGAGACCAATTCACAATAATGTGGCGAAATCTGTCTGAAACCAGATGCAACACCGCTGCCTCGTGTTCATGTGGATGTCATGAGCAAATAGCTGGGATCAGCAAACGCTCAAGCTCTATCAGCTGCACACACTGCAGCAGAGGGGAAAGCCAACACACAAACAAGGCTTCTTGAATCAGAATTTCACGAGAAACCATGGTTAACCAGCATGAATCTCACCTGTTCATGCGTATGTAACGCTGCATATTCCTCCTGCAGTGGAGCCTCTGCCTCGCCCTCACTGCCAGGATCCTGAACAAGCGTGTCATCTGCATAAAGGTGCTTGTCTGCTCACCACTGTGACGCTGAACGCTGTTGTGCTGCAAAGTCTGGCTGGCTGTGCATGTGATGGGCACAGCATACACATGCAGCTGGCTGCTGTCTTCGGCCTCAGAGCTGCATGACCCATCCCCACTAATCGCATCCAGCATCAGCGCTGCTGGTGCTTCGCAAGCCAAGTCTTGAGAGCCATCACAACTTCCGTCTGTGAGAGTGCCGTCGTTCAGTTCTGGCAGTTGCACCTCTGAGTCCCCCAGCTTCCAGTCTGCTGCCGTTCCGCGGAACATGAACACGCAGTCTGGGCAGGCAAACACTCCTGAGCACCCATGCTTCTCACGGAAGGCCTGCCCCGACACCCTCATTTTCCGAGAGAGGTTGGTTGTGGCCTCGCGGTTGTCAAAATACTCATCTGAGCATCTCTCAAACCCAGCACTACGCTCCCAGAACTTGACCACCCTTTCATCCTTGCGATTGGACGCATTGACAACCGCCTCCACGATCAGTGCTTTGACATCCAGATGCCGCAGCACAGCCAGCAGAGCCTGAGCAAAGCCGGTACCCAAACCCCTACCGCGCTGCCTCGGAGCTATTGCAAAGAAGGGAAGGTAACCGAAAGCAGGGCCATTGATGTACATGAGCGCTGCTCCAAGCACATGGCCTGTATCCTCATCGAGGAGCGCGATCTGGAGCGCGTTCCGGTTGTCCCAGCAGGACGGCATGCACTCGGTAGTTTTGTGGCGTTGATTGCTGCCTTGTGCAGCAGCAGCTGGCACGCACTCAGCCCCAAACTCTTTCATTAGGATGGTTCTTACCCTGACCCGCATGCGTTTGGCAGCCAGGCTGTACTCATCTGTGCCCGCTGCTGCACATTCGATGTGCAGCTTCACGAACTGCTGTCCCTCATCGTCGCAGGGCCAATGCCGGATGCCCAGCAGTTCTTGGGGACCATTGGATGCCATGGAGTGCACGAAGTGATGGCTCTGTGGGGCCATTTCTGCAGGGTCCTGATACGTGGCCAGGTTGGCAGTTGTTGGGAACCTGATCTTCAGCTGGCTCCATCTGATCAACTTCTCGAGACTATTACACTCCACTGCTGGAATTATTTGTTTCACTGGTGCTTGTGAATGCAGAAGGTTTGATACGGGGGTCTGCAATTCGATGTACTGCACACTGCAGTGGTGCATTCCACTCGGAATTTCAGTGCTGTCAGAGCTGTCTGAAGATACACAGTCTGTGTCTGCACCAAGGCTGCGATGCTTCACTACTCCAGGAGTTGGTTCAACCTGTGATTTTGACTGCTGCGTGCTCGATGCCAGGGTCTGAAAAGGTTTGTTCTGCACATGAATGGCATGCATTCCACTCAGACATTCAGTGCTGTCATGACCAAAGCGGTGTGATGTATCACCGAGTACGCCATTGACACCTGTGGGAACATGTTCCTTCCAGCTAATTGGGTTGCCAACCTCTGGGCTCACAGCCTGTAGCTTCCTGGATGCTGCAGTCATAAACCCTGACCTGCAAAGCAAGAAACTGATGAGGCTATGCCATTCTAATGCTTGTGTTTGCGTGACATGAACAAAAAAACCTTTTGTCCGGGCGTCAAGGAAAATGCCCGTCATTACTGTTGCAGTTTGGCTAAGAGTGCTGGGAAAGACTTGCATGATGGTGCTGTTGTGCCGTTCCAATGAAGCAGTGGTTCTGTTATGCACTTTCAGGTTCATGCCCATTCACTACCTTTCCGGTGTACAAAAAAGAACAATCCTTTACGAATTTTAGAAAGTATACAATTCAGCCAGCTTGTTATTGCATGGCAGTGTCACCTATGCAGATTGTGAATGTAGACATCCTTGTGGCCGAGTACGGCCTGATAGTATACGCTTCCCAGGCATGACAAGGTAGCCAATTGGTGTGCACTAGGTTATGGATCCGTCCCTGTATCTGCGTGATTGTGATACGTCCGTTTGTGCTGGGGTGTATTCTGTTATTGCCGTGTATACTCTCCTGATTGGTGCTGTTCTTGCTGATGATGAGGCCTCTGTTGTTGCTCCTGGGCTTGCCTGTCAGATTGTTCATCGCTCCGTGCAGCCTTTGTCGTTGCCTCCCCGGTCACGTGTGGCTCGTGCTTGTCCGGCTTTGTCCCGCCCCTTTGGGGATGCTGAGGTCGAAGCCCTGATTGGGCATGGCGCGGTCTCCGAAAAGGTTTTGTTGGTTGGTGGTGCCCCCCAATCCCCCCCAAAAACGATGTGCCTTGCATCCTAAGGTGGGTTTAGGGCTTCATGAGCGTCAAAAGATGTGTTGAAATGCTCAAGAATACTTCTTGTCGACATTTTCCTTTTTGAGGCAAAAACCCCTTTACCAGCCGGAAAGGTAGTGAATAGGCATGAACCCAAATAGCCAAAAGCAACTAACACAAAACATCCACCACTTCACTCGAATGGCACAACAGCACCATCACGAAAGTCTTTCCCAGCACTCTAAAGGCAAAAACAGTTTATTTCCGCAAAGTAGCCTAACAGGTGTTCAAATCTATAGCTTCCCAGCAACTTCGTCCCTGGCGACACAGCAGTTGGCACGGTTGAATTCATAGTGCAAACACTACCTGGATTCACCGACAGAAGAACGCACGTGTCTGTAGGCCTCATGTCTTTGTTCGAGACCAGCGGTCGCGAATAGGCCAGATGGGCGAGTTCGAATTGCAGTGCGAGTCAACTGCACCTGTGATATACAGGATAGCTTCAGAAGTGGTATTGACTTATATCAGTCAGCGGAAGTACGGATACACATAGTTCAATCCACAGTGAGTGGGTGGCCCGGACAGACTGGCACAAAAAAGACTTTCGGAGCAATTCGCAAAGCAGCGAGAAGCATTGTAACCAATCAATCTCGTGACTTCTAGATATATGCGAGGGGACAGGTCAGACGGATACTCGGCGGGCACCGAGCGTGTGGAATCTTGAGTATCCATGCATGAAAAGAAACCTATTGGGGTGCGACTGTACCAGACAATTAGGAAGAGGCAAGTGCACTGCGAATGTCCGCAAATGAACCTGCTTATGTTCTGAGGATAAAATATCGTCGTCTAGGACGGAGGGGTCAAATCATAGGCCATGTTCTCACATTCTTGTACCACCTGATTGCAATTGTCTGTCAGCTCTGGCGCAGGAGGAAACCCGCTGAAACAAGGAGCCCCAACATCGTCATCAATAGTGGATATTTCCTTTGCATATGTGTGTGCGTGTGTGGCATCCATTCTGCACATGGGTTCCGGAACCATGCATAGGAAGATCTCATTATGAAGGCAACACGTGTCTAGCGATGTCCTGTGTGCATTCAAATCCTGTGAACGAGCACCCCAGAGGACCTGGCATGGACGTGCAGTAAATTTGTCTTCGGCCGAGCAACCACAGCTTTTGTTGGCAGTCAGTCGCCAGGGGCTTGATGCAGAGGAGTCGACAGAATCCACCATGTCAAGGCGTGTCAGGCCATGAAAGCTCACGCGCCCGATCGAGAACATAGGCACTAATTCAGTGGCTTGCCCATTCTGCACCCTGCCGCCCGGCTTGGTCCTGACATAGATTCATTTTGCGGTATCTTTGTTGTTGCTGTTCCCTGGATCCCATGACCAGAAAGCAGAGCTGTGGGTTGCTTTCCTTTTCATTTGGCAACAGTATGATAGCCCATGGAGCGGGAAAAGGTCGTTACAACCGATGCTCATTGCCTTCTTTACTGCCACACTGACGTTCTACAACTAACCCACGCCACGGGCTGTAATCAGCAATCAACCAAACGTTTCGCAGTGCATCAGACAAGGTACCCCCTGTGATACTGCATAGCACCCCGACACTGTCTACAGGGCAACCCATGTCCACGGAACCAGCCAGCTCCACTGACACCTCACGCCACTTTCTTGAATACGTAGTGTGCCAACCCTGCACACGACAGGTTTCATCATCGATACAGTTCAGTCATGGCAGCTGCACTGCATCCAATGACATTGCACATTGACACAAGCTCCCTATAATCGTGCACTGTACTTGGATTCGTAGGCAACAATCTATGCCACAAAACTACTCACACAATGCAAGCCATGAGAGACCATGACCAAAGCATGACAGCCTGTTCCTGAACCGTCCCACCGTCTTTCATCCACGCTACTATGCGCTAACACAACAACGAGTATGATAATTCTAGAATGCGTAATAGTGTGCTCTGATGTCTGCATGTTCGCCTCTGTGTGCCTTTGCTGCACACTAGTGACACGATGCAGACTGCAGACAATGACACATTCAAATAGATACATTCAAATAGATGCATTCAAATAGATTTACACACTTGTGATCATGTGGAGCAAGAACATGTGAACTAAGCAGCACAAAAGCAGCACACCATATTCCTCTCCACCATTGTACTTGAATAGCTCCGAGCAGGCAATATAGAAAAGGCGCCAGTACACAATCCACTTGTTCGCCTCCTTTCCATACACACCCTGCAGATCACTGGAAGAATAAACCATGCCTATGGGCACCAAGATCTTCTCATAAGTAGTCCTCATGCATGACACAAGCTGTCCACAAATCACTGAAAGGCAACCAGATGAGGATCAAGAGTTATGATCTGCCAAATAAACACATGAAGTGGCTGTCTGCTGCTCCAAGTTTGATGCCAGAACCACAACAGTGATTACCTCGCACGCGATCAAGGGAGCAGCAGGACAAGACTCCAGATAGAAAGTCAATCTAGTTCAATAGTATTCGAGGCATGCAGTGTATCGTGTGAGGCACCTTGAACAGGGGCATGAGCTGTTTCTCAGTGCGGTCCTGCTTCTGAAGCCACTGTTCAAGTGTGCGGGAGTAGTGCATGCCATTCACATAGCTCACGGATTCCACGGCCAAGTGCTGCTGGAAGTACAGGAACAGGTCCAGCGAGGGCATGGTGCCCCCGCTGAAAAAGTAGCGCGTCATCCAGTCATCATCTCCATTGTCTTCGAAGTGATACCTGTACCCACTCGTGCGGTTGGTGCCCAGGTTGGTTTGACAAGAACATGGAAGCTTGCACCGAACATGCAAGACTGCCTTGCCATCTTCTGCGCTTTTGATGGTGCCGAGGCGAAAGCCCTTCATGGGTACGGCGTGGTTCCCGATCAGTTTTGTAGGACCGTGTGCTGAAATGCATATGCCCCCCTCGCAGTCGTGGATGCTGAGAGTGCGGAACTCATGTTCATGGGCAAGCTGCACACTGAGGGGCCTGTGCCGGAGTCACGTGTTGGCACATGCGACAAACACCCATTGGTGCTCACACAGGAGCGATGCTTGTGCAGCAGGCGCATGTGTTATGAAACCAAGGTCGCTGACAACTGAGACATGTACCGTCACAAGCTCATGAACAGCACATGCGCACCGACATCACAGACAGTTTAGGTGAACTCACGCTATATTGGAGCAACGCACGCGATTGTCTTGTGGCAGAACACGTGGCAGAAGAACAGAGCATCCGGTTTCATCCATGTAGCTACCTTCTCTAGAAGCTTCTGCATATCAAGGAACTTTCATGTTGGCAGGATGTGCACCCAAAGTCGGTAGCAATCTCATGAAATTTAAGAACCAAGCAGTTCAAGCCTCAACAAAGCTTCCTTGTGACTGAGCAACGTCGAATGATTGAATGCTGGACGCGCACACCCCATAGTTTTTCATGTGCTCAAACATCTCCACAGACACCACTCGATCATACTGTGCCTCCGCCACAAACATGTTCATGTCAGCTGTGGTGACCGCTACATTCTTCAAGCCCCGTTCAGCTGCTTGTTGAAGGATATACACTCGCTGTGTGGAGGAGTTGGACACTGCTCTGAAGAGGCACTTGGGGTACTTTGCTGCCTGCAGCAAAGAAAACTGTCCATTAACCAAGTCCACATCTCCAAAAGGGAACAAGGAGCTATTCACCAGCCAGGGAACGGTTTCGCTGGTACGTGCGTTTGTGTTCGAAAAGTCGCATGGACAAAGGTCTGCAATGTTCAACAGTTTCTTCCAAGCTCGCAGGAGTGCCGAAGCATGTCACAGCTGCCTAATTGCAGCTCTGAATACCACTTTAACAAGGGCGCCGAAACAGACACAGGGGACAAATCAGGGGTGCAAGGGAAAGGGCAGCTGAGGGTACAGCTGCGATGTGGAGCATCAGAACACACCGCATACAGAGTGAAAGATCCCCAGCCGCAGCCAAGCTCCAGCACACTCATGCCATCAGCTAACTTCAACTTCTCACAATAGATCTCTACATGCACGCGTGTGTGATTCACCGGCCATGAACATGCACTGCTACAAGAGGACACTGCCCTTCAGGCTCCAGATGCGACAGGTGCCAGAACGCACGGAGCATGTTCTCCTCAGCAGTGTCAATGCTGTCGTTGCGACCCAGGTAGTAGCATGAAGAGTACTTCTTCCACTTGCCCAGCACTGTTGTGAAGTACTCGGTGGGCAGCTGCACATGAAAAGAGCATGCTGGCAACAAACATCGGGTGGCAGTCTATCAACATGTAAACAGAGGTTGCGTATGTGTGAAGACATCCGCAGGAGAGCCCTTAGACGGTGACAGAGAGGCTAGGTGCGTGTGCGGCGTGAGAGGTCAATTCAACAGATGTCTCGTGCAGCGCAAACGTAGTGCACACTGCGACACGGCTGAATCAAGCATACCTCGTAGTGTTGCTCATTCGCTGCTGCCGTCTCTATCGCAATGGGCATCGATTTCAGCTCATCCACAAACTTCATTTTGTTTGACTGTACTTGGTCTGTCGGGAGCTCTGCCTGGAACCAATAGAAAAGCAGTGATATCGGCAACTTTGACAGTGATACAACAGGACTAGACCTGCAGGCTGACCGCACCTCCTTCAGACGCAGTGACAACAGATATCGGATGCCATATCGTACGACTGTGTCTGGCACGATCCTCATCACAACAAGACCAACGAACCATCTGAAGGACGCAAGATAGACACTTCGTCCAACTTCTTTCACTTTACTTATTGCAGCATTTACATGCGAGCGTATTACGGTACAAGTCTTCATCTTGACACAGTAGTGACCAGCTTTGACCTAGTGGTTTATTACATTCAGACTTTGGATGAACGAAGCAGCCGCTACATCAGCTGATTTATGGATTGTATGGCGAGCAGCGCAATTTGCCTTGAACTTCTAAGACGTAGGAACACTCCATGCAACTAAACACTGCATGCAGCTTCCCTGAACCTCCACGAAACCAACAATCTGCCTGATGTGCCACATTCGAGTCAATACTGTGAGAATAATTACATGCGGGGGAGTGCGAAATAAGCAACGGCAGGTACAGGTAGGCTCTGTGCTTTCCTTCAGGTTTGTTGGGAGAGGGGCTGAGGGCTCGACCTGCACACCAACTCTCCACATCAGATTCCTAAGTCGTTTCTCAGAATTCAAACACATTATTAGCCCAAGTGAACGCTCACCGAGATGTGTTAGACTTGATAACCCCTCGCAGCTCCTGCCCAATCGGATCCAGGCAATTCTGTGTGTCAAGATTCTCTGTCAATGAAATCCCAGCCTGTGACGACTCCTGTCTGGGCAAGGATTCTGTGACATCTTCCGCACAACTAACAGACTGCTGTGACGGCGACTCTGGAATCTCTCCCTCCTCCAGCTCTTCAGAGCAGTGTGTGTTACTTGGGAGAGGACTCCATGATGTCATCTCACGACATGCGTCCGAAGTAACTTCTGGAGGGGCAGACTGACCGGTACCTGCCCCCAGAGCCCATGCCTCATCTGCCTGCAACGCATTGCACTGAATTCATGTACTTTGTTTCAACACTCGACTTAGCTGTTGCCACACCCAGACATATTGTCGACACGTACATGGTCTTGCAGCAGACCACATTCAGTCATGAGCAGTGCATTTTCTTCCTGCAACATGCTTGCATTGGCATGTGCTTCCTCCAGTTCTTCTGTCAAGGACAGAATGGTGAATTCAGATGCAGCAAGCTCTGTAATCAGATGCATCTGACGTTCAAGGAGCCCCAATCTCTCCTGCAAGGTAGCAGCACTATGAGACAGAGCCTCAGAACGGTTTGCTTACTGCCTGGATAGTCATGAGTGATGATACAAAATGGTAACCAGACCTGGTGCATTTCACGCATAGTCTCATCTTCAGATTCTGCGGTAACGATATCCTTGTGTTCCGCTTCACTTTGCATGTCATTCAGCTTGTCACGCAATGTAAGGAGATGAAGAGCCATCTCATCAACATCATGTGATCTTTTCTCTTCCTGCAACTCCATTGTTTCTAATGTATCTTGCAGTTCCGCCACAGCCTGCACAGTATATGAGCACAATGTTCGCACAGTAACATTCAACATCAGACAAAACTTCAGGTATCGAAATTTGAAAACAGTCTGGAGGATGTGGAAGATACCTGCTGCTTTTCCTCTGCAGCGGATGCAATTTGTGCACATTCCTCCTCCCTCTCCTCAATGATCTCATGAAGCATTTCTGCTCTATCATGCTCAATGTCACGTGCCTGCTTGGCAGTGTGAAGGTCTTGCTGTAGCTGCCTTGCAGTAGCCTGGGTATCCTGAAGCTCGAACTTGAGCGTAGTGTTCTCCAAAGTAATCTGCTCATATTTTCTCAGGAGTTCGCAGCGCATGGTACCATGCTCGTCCACGAGTGTTCCCTGCAAGGAAACAGCATCAATTGGTTAACCTCATCAACACCAGTAAGATAATATTCCTCACGAAGGCTGGAAGCAGCATACCTGGGGACTGTTCTTGGTCAAGGACCCATGAACCAGAGCAGCGATCTCCGAGTAATTGACAAGTGCTGTGACCTTCTCCCTTGCAGCATGAACGAGCTCCTGACATGCATGATCTCTCTCCACAATTACTCTATCGAGAGCTGTGGATACAGCAGTGACCTGCCTGTCCAACTGTGCGACCTGAACCCCTTTCCCAGTGTTGACACCAGCTACGACATGCAGACATGTCATGTATACAGCTCCATAGCAGGAAAGAAGTTGAACGCACCGCCTCGCGGCTATCCTTGTCCAATTCCTGGAGTTCATCACTGAGAAATTGTATTCGCCCAATCAGAACAGCCTTGTTGGTTTCGGCCTCATCCTGAAGTGCATCCAGTGCTTCCTGCAGATCTTCAGCTTTCTTTTCCAGCAAGAACTTTTCATCTCGCATTTCATCTCGCTCTGCTTGAGCAGCTCTGCATAACGGTGACTGTTAGAATGTCCTGCTTGGGGGCCATACCATACAGTGCCATGGCTGGGGGCGTACAGCAACCGCTCTTCGTAGAATAACTTTTGGCTTTCCTTCTCCATGCACATTGCTTCAAGTGCATCCTGTGTAGCCACAAGCTTAGCAGCTAGCTTCTCAACACCCTCTGCCCCATACACATACTCCTCTCGACCGTCCCAGTCACCTTCATCCTTCTCCAAGGTATGCAGCTTCCGAGCTCGTTTCGCCTGCAGTACCATAGCATCTGTTCAGAGACCTTGTTTCATGTGTGTTGTTGGTAAGCAACACAGTAGATTCGAATCAGGGTTGTCTCTGTTCGTCTAGGCCTAGGTCAAGCTCTCGGCAAAACATCCCTACCGATTCATGAGCTTCTGAGCAAATATAACAGTGCTGATAAAACCAGGAAATGATTGGTGCAGCGATGTATGGGTTGTCGTTGCCTAAGGGAACGTCATTGTAAACAGAGTTGCAACTGCAGCCTAGATCAACTGCGAGGGGTCACATTGCAGAAACTTGTACAGACATACCTGCACATTTTGTGCATGAACGTTCTCTTTGTCTCTCATGATGCCTTGGAGCGGGAGGATGAATCAGGAAGGGCGCCTGGTCCAGTTCGAAGGGCAGTGTACCGGAGCGTCTGAAATGGACGCGGCCTGGTTAAACCTGCGGGATTCGACAGATGTCTCTCTGATACTAGCAAGGTTCAGAGTTTAGCGTAACTGGGTACGTTGCAGTGAGAATTCACCTTGCCAAGGTGTTCCGTTCCTCCTCCTACGGAATGCAGAACAAATCACCAGCTTCAACAGTGCCAATTTTGGTTCAGAGCTGGACAGGTTTACCACAATATGCTTCAGGCGTGCCGTTGATGTTATGCGCTGTATATATGCCCACCAATCGCGAACAGGCAGTCATGACTAGTCTACCAGGTATTGTATGCATGCAACTCTGAATTGGTCATCATATATATGCATTCCATGACTCAGCATTCACACGAATCCACTAACAGCAAGCTGAACAGAACTCCCTCAGCTACAGGACCATAGCGCCGGAAGTTTCCATTCTAATTGTACCAAGCCACAGCAGCGCGACTGTGGTTCCCGACATGCACACAAGCCACACACTGATGATAGTGCGATATTACATGATTTACAACAGAGCGTCATCGTGTGCATACCAACGTCTTTCTCTTAACGTGGGACGGGTGGCGCTAACAGTCTGGTGCTGCACAGTCCGTGTTCGGGGCCGTTGAGGCTGACCCCAGACGCTCCAGTGCAAAATTGTTCCCCCCCAGTCGTCGTGATACGGCAGGGGGGTTTACACAATGGGATACTATGGTCTACTAAGGCGCGCGTGCCTTGCTTTCCAAGCCCTCCTCAGACTTGGATGCATCTGGAACCTTTACGCCCACTGTCAGGTGCATGTGCTTCATGACGGTCGCAGACCAGTTGCGGTCCAGTCGCTTGTGCATTGTGCCCATGGCCCTCCCCACGCATAAGCGAGGCCTCTCTATCAGTGCGGTATTCTGCAACAAGGCTGTGGGTGGGGCCTTAAGGGTGATGTTGCGATTGTTGACTTTCAGCAACAGCAACAGCAGTTGGTCCTCATGGCGGATGTGGCCTCATGATGGCTCTCAACCTCCTTGGGTGGAGCTACATGCAGGATGCTGGCCGGCCGCTAGGATGAGTGCTCGGCACCTCTTTCAATTTGCTCATGAATTGCACCCTGTTCATGTTTTGCGGAGTGACATGCAGGATGCTCCCACTTTTACTTATTTTTAGGATAGGTCTGCTTCGAGTTGCAGACATCAGATATCAATGTCCATCAATTGAGCTTGGCTGGCGAAGCAAGCAGGTGGCACAGATGGAGCAAGTGGACATCTTGATGCTCTGGTTCGGCATCAAGCCACACTGTGGCCGGAACTGCGAACAGGTGGCCGCCACGTGCAAGGAACCCATGACTCCTATCGCATGGCTCCTATCCGTGCAGAGGAACTGGTTTGGGGGACTCTACAGGCACACCTGTAGAGTCTCCCACCACACAGCTGTAGCGAGCTCAACTGCAATTGGTTGGAAGATGCAAATATGTCTGCAATGATTGTGTGTGGATGCTTTTCCTTGGTACGGCCTGGTTCCCGATTTGATGTTGTTTGGATCGCCCGGACAACACCGCACCAGTTGTAGGGTCAGATGGATGCTTACAACCAAAACGGCCGTTACTAGCCAAGTCACCAATGTCGCTTGCCCACACCCTGGCAACCACCACGATGCCCGTTTCACAAATATGTAGGGTCAGATATCTGTTCTGTGCTATAGACCAGGGATATAGTTAAGGAATGGGGAAAGACTAATTATGTCAGCGAAATAATTTAATGTGTTGATTTTGGGGTGTGTTAGATGTAACAATTCATGATTTTCTGGGGTGAGCACGACAGAAGTTAATTAACTTGGCTGACAAGTTGTCAATAACGATACCCCTGCTATAGACCTATCTGTACATGTCTCACATAATCAAATCTGCAGCTGGTCTGCAGATTGGCAGCAACGACTCCAACTTTATCTCTGGTGCTTCCACACCTCATTCTGAGGTTACATCCTAGATGGGGAGGTGATGCTATTGTGCAATGGTGTAGATTTGAAGGTGCCTGGATGCTTCCACATGCACTGCTTCCTCTTACTTTTCTTGGTAAGGATGAAGAGGTTGCTCGGCATTGCTGTATTTCTCAATCTAGTTGTATTTCTGCACTTTGATCTCCGGCCCTATCGATTTGACTAGTCAATGGGCAAGAAAAACGCCACGCGCAGCATGCATGAACCACCACTTCACTTGAATGGCACATCTTCACCATCACAACCGTCCTTTCGAGCACTTTTGGACACTGCAATAGTATTGACGGACCACAATGCCACGTCTGGGAAGTATAGCCCAACTGAGGTATGGTCTAGAAATATGCAACCACTCAACATCCTCAGTGGAACAAGCAGTCAAGATTATCCAAGTAAGTTTAAGCAGCAAGGGGTATCTTCCTCAAAAGGAGCCATATTCAAATGCGTTACGGTATCACCGGTCAGGGAATGTCGCTTTTGTACATACATTGTGTACATCTTCCTTTTTACAAACCTGAAAGGTAGTAAATAGGCATGAACCCAAATAGCCAAAATCAACTGACACAAAACATCCACCACTTC